>CM029781.1:29681254-29857751 GCA_017562165.1 Ectropis grisescens | reverse complement strand
ACAGACACAACAACAGAAAGTACAAACTTATAATATTCCGTCATTTTTCGGCGGTGGTTAAAAAAAAAGAAAAATATAAAATTCACTGGGAAACACTCAATTCAGATAAAACTTATTACTAGTCACGCTGAACCCTAAAACATAACAATCTGCGTGCAGAGCATTACAGAACCCATTAGCCCGAACAAAGGAGGCTTACAAACAAAATGTCGACGGAATTTTAAGGTTCCGTGGTTAAAGAATAAAAAACTAGACTCTATTATTCAAACTCCGTCTATTCATCTGTTAATTTTAGAAAACATAAAAATAAATATTTTAGTAACAAGTAGTAATGAAAGTAATCGTTTTTTAGACAATCCTACTAGTATAATATAAGTCAAAAGTTGGTTTAGGTGTTTGGATGTTTATTGCTCAATCACACTGCAATATAGCTAAATATATTTTACTACATAATTATGTTAGCAATAATGGGGAATACAAATATTTAAAAAAAAGTAAATTTTTCAAAATTACACAAGGTTTGACAAAAGAAAATTTCCACTGCGACTAAAACTTAGTTAAACACTACATCGAATTAAAAAGAGAATTAGCACTCAAATTAAAACTAAAATACCTACTGGCAGAAAACAAAAGAACAGTGTCAAACACATCAGCTAATTTACAAAACACTGTAGAAAAATCCGTCTTTTGTAGGAGCTACGATTACACGGACTTACTTTACCTTGATAATGATAAGACTCTTTGCCGAGTACGCATGGGGAATTACCACATTTTTTTCACTTATGCTACCAAGCAGTAATGTGGAAACATCGTTATGTTCCGGTTTGAAGGACACACTTTTTAGTGTAGGACATAGGCATAGTGTAGGACAAGACGTAGATATAAACTAAGACATTCAATATCTCTGGGCGATGAACGCAGTACAGTGCTAGGTAATGATAAGGACTCTTCATATTCCTATAGCTGCGTGTCACTGCTGTTGTTGGTACCATTCACCAACAGGTAAGCGTGTTGTTTATCGTCAGACACACAAGTCATGCTCGTTTTGTCACTCTATACTATAAAATAAGACTTTACACATATTTATGATACGTCAATCTTCACATAAAATATTTTATCTCAAACTTTTAACCCTTAGGTAGCAGCATCCTCTATAAAAATATACCTTTTTTTTTTTTTTACTGTAATAGGTTCGCACTTGACCACCATCTCGCCTGATGTTAAGCGATGATGAGATCTACGATGGAGCGTGCTTCCCTAGAAAGAACCAATTCACTCTCGATTTGAAGACACCAAGATTGTAACCATCAGGGAAAACCCACTCAGGCAACGCATTCCACAACCTAGACGTTCTTATAAGAAACGTGGAGTTAAATCAAACCATAAATATATTAACTTAATATCAAACGATATAACGGAAAAGTTTGAACATTATGATAATAATGTATACATTTGCACGGAACCCTCAATGGGCAAGTCCGAGTGTACCTGAATTATACGTGGCCAAATTAATGTGTACAAAAGATATTTTAATTACAGAAGCGCCACACGCCTGACGGATGTTTGAATCTGTCGAATCTGCGACGTCATTTCATTTGTCGGTTTCGGGATTTTATTTTGTGGTTGTGTCAATTTACACCCCATTATCTTTTATGGACAGGCTTTTATTTTGGGTCTTTGTTACTTTTACAGGTTTATTTATTTTAGACAATGTAAATATCAAATGTGTGAAAATATACCATTTTATTTGGTCGGTTGGTAAATGTCAAAAAAATTTAAAAAATGTTGGTAAATGTAAAATGTTAAAAATAAATGGGAAACGTGTTTTTTTGTTTGATCATAGTAATAAAAAATATTTTATTTTTAATTACTAAGATAATATTAATTATTTGCCTATACATCATATAAAACTTCCGGCTTTGCTGTGACGTCAATTTATCGTAAAAATACAATCTGAAAGTATAACTTAAAACTTGAAATTAAATGTGTAATTAAGTGAAATGTTGTTTTTACGTAATTTTTAACTGCTATTATTGACGGTTTGGGAGATGTCATTGGATATTGAAAAATGGTACTTGTTCTTGGCCGTATGTAATCATATTTCCCAGTAATATATTAATTAAGAAAGTTTGTAACTTAGACATTTGTCGTTTAGTACAGTCGTAAAATTGAATGGATCCAAATTTGGGCCTGATCTGTTCAGTTTTGGTCCGCACATCTAAATCCCCAAACATCTTAACCTTTTTCTTCATACATATATATACAAGTAAGTCTTTGCAATATAATGGAAAAATAACTGTACTGGTATTCCAAATATATTTATATATACAGTTATTTTATATATAATAGAATACGTTCTAACAGTTGAATGATGAACAGTTAAATGAATACTTCTGAAAAAATATTTTTTAATTAGATACTCCTTCAGAATTCACCACATACCTTAAACGGGCCATTTTATGTTACATATTATGACACAAATAAGTCTTTGCATTATAATAGAAAAATAACTGTACTGGTATTCCAAATTAAAAGTAAGTATAAATGCTTACACGAGCTCAAACCGTTAAATTTTTGGTACAAAAACGAAACCAATGAAATTACTTCAAAATTTACCTTAAACCCGTCAAGCGGCGCGGAACCCATATCGGCTCAGCGCCGGATATGACTCATCATGTGAAAAAAAAAATTAATCTACTCTCAAAAATTTCGAGGTTAGTTTTGACAAAAAATAATAATTCAAAGTTCATCAACTAAAATGTTTTCGCGGCAGCAAAAAAAAAACTATAAATCTATAAATGAAATATGTAAAATACTAGCTGTACCCTGCCACGCTTTGCTGTGGCACATTGTGATGCAAAAAATAGATAAAAACAATCCTAGATGCGGATTATGTATCATTCTAAAATTTCAGCTCAATCGGTGAAGAACTTTTTGGTTTTTTGAAGCGTACACAAACCAACATAACGTTAATATATATCGAGATATTAAATAAATGAATAAATAGTATTTATCTTAAAACTAGTCAAAAGTGTTTTATTAAGATGATAATTTTCTAAATAGAATCTTAGTTTTTAAAAATAAACAAACGCTTAAATTATAGCCACTTAAAATGCTACACTTTCTTACCGAAATAAATGAGGCTAAGTGCTTCCTTAATTCCTAATTATAGTAGCTTAAGTTCTTCCCCAAATGGAGTAGAGCTGCTTAAGTATTAAGTTACGCAATGCAGTCCGGGACGTTGACCCCATCGCACTATTTGGTTAGCTAGTTCAACTGAACGTTAGCTTAATAGCTCGATTAAGCTGTGTCTGTTAACAGCTTTAGCTAAGCGGCGATTGCGGAGAAAGACTGGTTTGGGAAAAGCTATTTTGTCAACTTTAAAACTAAAATGTTTTTATTGCAAATTGCGTTAGTAGAAGTGTGATTTTATACGTAACTTTAGCGTGAATATTGCTGTGTAATTAAGTTGAAAATAGGACTTCAATGACGAAATTTTCATTTTATTTTGTATCAATTTACAAAAAAATCTAATATGAGTGTAGTTTTAGTAGTGGTAGGACCCTTGGCAGAGTCCGCCTGAGGAAGTACCACATCTTTGCTAGTTATTCTACCGCCAAGCAGTAATGTGCAAACTTTACTGTGTTCCGGTTTGAAGGGGAATGTTTCCAGAGAAATTACAGGGCTTGGAGATATAACATCTTAGATCTCTGGGTGACGAGCGTAGTGCAGTGCTAGGTAATGATTTGGACTCTTCATGTTCCAATAGCTGCGTGTCACTGTGCTTAGTATGTGGCAGGCATGTTGCTTACCATCAGGCACATGACCTGCTCGTCTCGTCACTTTTTGTGTAAAAAAAAAGTTAATATCTTAATTACTAGCTGCGCCACGCAGCTTTACATGGGTAGTTTCCGTACCCGTTACCTTCTCGTAATTTAAAATTAGCTTAAATACTATTATTGCAGATTATAAACTATGTGTCTTACAAATTTTAACATAGTCCATTTAATCGTTTCGACATGATTGAGCTACAAATGTTCGAACTTTTTTTAATATAATTTAGTACTACGGCGTTTATTCAACGTCTACGTATAATTTTAAATATTTCATTAAGTCCAAGGCTCAATTAGTCTGGCATAAAACTAGACGTAATTTCAAAGAAGCAAGGCACTTTGAATCTGAGGAGCTATTGATGTCATACCGAACACAGATTTACACAAGCGTGGTGTAGGTACTACTCACACCTTTCGGATTGGTCAGCTAAGTACTAGGTGGAGGCTCTGTAATCCATCAAGAGACGTACCCAAAGGCTAACAGGCAACTAAGTCCTTATGGTAAGGTTCTTATGTCCTGAATATTTTCCCGACCTCCGAAGTTTCTAGATTATCGTTTTTTTTATACGATGCATTTCGGAGAACGTGCATCAAATCTGCATGATCGAGAACCACTTTGCTCCTTTTCTATATGAACATGCTTGTGAGATGGCGGTCTAAATCGGTAAGTGTAAATCTGCCATTAAAAAAAAAAAACGTTAAAATTGAATGGGCAAGCAGTTTTAATTTTAACGACAAAAACTTAGCAATTATAATAATTAAACTTGCTAAAATGTAGAACAAGTTATTTCAGGCGATATTTCATAAAAATTGAGTTGTCTAAATAACAAAAAAGGGCGAACTAAATGAAACGCGGTCGGGCATCTTCTTCTAGTTGAGACAAAGCAGTCCTATCTAGAAAAATATTTTAGGAAACAGTACCTTAACTCTTAAACTTAGAGCGGATTTTGCAATTATACATTAAAAATACTGGTCTAAGACAAACACGATGACTTAGTGGATAGAAAGTGTGATTTACAATAGTAAAGGTCGTAGTTTCGCATCCCGTCTGCACCTTTGAATATTTTTACTGGTGTAGATATACAAATTTGTCATCACTATAAGCTTTAAGCAGTGAAAGAAAATATCATGAGGAAATAGGCATATTTCTAAAATCTTTTAACGTCACGCATTATCTGCCAACATGCACTGACTGCACTAAGCTGGTGTGGTGAGTAACAGCTTTGACTCTCTACTTGTGAGAAGAGGCCTTAAATGCCAGCAGTGGCAACATTTTAGTGAATCCGGGGATATTATCACCGTATTTCGCGTTGTCATAATTTTTGATAGTTAAAAGTAATAAGTGTATTATTTCAAATCAATATCTTTAAATCTCATCCAGATCCACTCAGTATTTTTTTACATAATAATCATTATTAATTAACCAAACCAAATTATCGTACAAACTGTTAAGCTCCGCATCGCAGGAGCCGTAACAGAGGAGGTTGTATCTGTATCTGTAATCAAATTTGTCTACCAAAAGCAGATAACAGTTTAGTTTCCTAATTGCAAATGCAACAACCGTGTTTGAGCCAAGTTACGTCACTGCATTTCCTGTCATTGCCGCCATATCTTCCAAGTCAATAAATTAATTTCGTGGCCAATGTCCCGTGATGGCTGATGCCCCCTAAATCTCAGAGCATCATTGGGAAGTTATATTGCGCTCGCTTCGGTGCCTTTCTATTAACTCGGTTCCTTTTTGTTTTATTGAAAGCTATCTTGAGGTAGGTTTGTGAGAAGCGTAATTACTCTTAGGACTTTCGTAATTGAAAAGGTTTTTGATGTTTTCGCTTCAGTGAATTTATGAAAGAACGGATTCGGGTTTCTTTTGGTATTTTTGTATGTTTAATATTTGTCGTCTATGAAAATTTTCGAAGATTTATATTCTATTCATTTAACAATCTATGAAGAGAATAAAAGCGGGAATATTTTTATTACATTTGTTGTTTCAATAATTTAATAGATATATAATTGCAGGATCAGTCGTCATGCCTATTTTAGTTTTTTGTTGATATCTCAAAAACTACCACACCAATTTTGATAAATTTTAGATGGCACTTTTGAAGTATATTACCAAACGAAAAACTAATTATAAAAATCGACTTATTAGCGGAGCTATCGCCTAATAAAAACACATGAATCTGAATGGAAATCCTCCTCCTTATTTAAAGTTGATGAAAGACGAAAAATAAAAACCAAATTTTGAATAGTAAAATTTCTTTCAAATGCAACTAATTCCAATTTACTTCCTCACCTCAAATTTGCCCACCCTATATTAGTAGGATTAGTAGGATAGGATGTTAATGTTTGGACGTTTGCTGCTCCATCACGTGTGAATGGATTCGGTAGAAATTTGAAAAAAAAGTTAGCTTATAGTCTAGAAGAACACATAGGCTACCATTTATCCAAGGAAAGTATCGGTAACGGTAGCTACACGGGTAAAACCGCGGGCGCTGCTAGTGTAAAATGTATGTTGAAAATGTCGTAATTCAAATATTACGTTGTCAAGTTTTCTGAACCTGAGCAAGATATTTGCGTTCAACCACATCCATTATAACCACGTCAGAAGATCATGGCGAACTTCATTAATTCAGCCATAATTGCCTGACATCAAATACATCAAAGATTTATCAGTAACCCTTGACATGACCCTTTTGCCTCCAGACAAAGCATCCAATTTCGATTTTAATTCAGTAAATGTACACTTTACCAGATAATATATTATATTATTATTATTTTAGATACACATCAAGCGTTTTTAGCGCGACAAAAAAGCGTAGATACGCTTGCAGAGCTTTGATAGAAGGTAGATTAAAATAATTTGTACTGGTGGAGCGTTCAAATTAATGACACTAAAGATAAGATAAATAAAGGTACATAAAACAGAAATAATCTACACAATGTCCCCACTGCTGGATTCAAAAGCTTCTCTATAAAGAAATCAGTTAGTTTTTCAATAATTTACAATGACTGAATGCATAAAATACACTAATATACGTGATCTGTACGTATTTTCCTAACGGTCTTCAAATCCAGAGTGAATCGGTTTCTTTTAGGTAAACATCGTTGCTTAGCTTTAGGCGAGATGGTGGTGAAGTGCAAACTTATTACAGCTTTAATAGTTTTTCTGTTCAATTTTCGGCCTTAAACCTTAAAAATCTTGATTTATTCAACTTTTTAAAGATTTTTATCTCTAAAATAAAAACTTTTCTAAAAAATTAAGTTTCTTGAAATGCAAGAATGTAAATATTTATCTTTGTTTCCTCGTATCTCTATAACAGCTTTACAGATATAGCTTATACAGGTCACTAAATTTTCCCACTGCTGGGTCTCGGGACATTCTCTCGCAAGGAGAGAGTGAAGGCCATAATCCACTACGCTGGGCCAGTGCGGGTTGGTGAAAAACACACGCCCTTGAAAGATTCTAGATACATATCGGTTTCCTCGTGATGTTTTCTTTCACCGTTTCAAGTCAGGAGCATCACGCACATGACTTCGAAAAGACAGTGGTGTGCGTGAAATTTGAGCTCATGCTGATCTCCGGATCTCTGGAAATCCGGTTGGATGCGTCGTTTTCCCGACTAGACCAGCCGTAACTGATTTGTAATGTATAAATAAATAAAAAAGATATGTACCGTAATTGTGTAAGTAGGTACTTTCTATTTCATTAAAGTTACTTATTATTAAGCCTTGGGTCATACCACGGGGCATAGCTAGATGTTGTGTACTCGTAATTATCATTTCGTTACGTTTTCAGGCAGACAAATCAAAAAATGTCCTAATCCGAAATCAATTTCGACAAAACCGCAAAGCTGTTACAATGATCAATTTACTTCGCTGCTGAAATTATTGAGGGGAAAATTCAATTTGCGACTGAGTAATTGTGTTAGGTGAGGTTTGGTGGACCAATTTCATTAGACTTCTCTTCTTCTACACACTTTATGACACGTTCTGTGACTAAAGTTACTAATATAATAAATTAATATATAAACAATGTACAATAACCATTGGGACATACATTGACTGGGTCAAAAATATACCATGCAATTTTTTCCGTCAGGTAAATTATAAAAAAATCCACTTTGGTCACACAACTTTGTAAAGCAGCTCTTTAACTGCTAAAGTTACAAATAGTCAGAATTTATCGATTTAATCTTTAGCTTGTGTATTGCGACGAATGTCTGCCAGATTATGACTTCTAGATCTCTAGACTCTATAATATATTTATAATTAAATGTCGATCTGGTGTCGTCCCTCAGTAGTAAGACTGCGCACATAGTTGCAAATTGTGGAATAAATACTCGCCTAGGAATAATATTTGTATAGTTAGTATAGATATTTGTTCAGTATCTAGGTATTTTATGCATCAAAAATAAGTATTTACGATAACTAACATAATATTATATCAGCTGTCTGACTCTCATCAGACAAGCTTTGTTTAGTTTGGGCTACATAATGTTGTGTGTGAAATATCCTCACATGTTTTCTATTTCTTTATCTAATATATCAAATCTTATATTTAATTACTTCACGGGTAACTCATATAATATGATATAGTTCGACTCGAGTTTCGTTCTGTGGCAATTTTCAAGTTGACAATCAAAGTTGATAAAACTGTTTCTGATTGAAGAAATTTGTAAATGTGGCTTTAATTTGTGTATCATTTATGAAATTAGCTGATTCTGATGATGATTTTTGTAAAACATAGCTTCAAATTAAACACGCCGAGTTTACAACTCTTGAAACTCAGATCCGCCGCCATCCCTCATCAGAGAAACTAATGTAACGACAAAATACCTCGATCAAATTACAGAAAGTTTCAACAAAATCCTCCTTCGGCCAAAACCTCACTCGAACTAACCTCTCAACCTCCCGAACACCCAGTCCTGGTAAAGCTGCCTCTCGGACCCGGCAACTTTTCGAGGGTCCAGATAAAACGTAAACTATTACTCGGTTAAGTTTGGATGTACTTTGAGTTACGTGACGTGTGTTTCCTGGGAGAGTGTCGTGTAGTAGTGGAAACCAGTACGTGAAATTAGAATCAATATTGATACGAGTACATTGACAAAATTTTGCTCATCAGACTAAAGCACTTAAAATAATCCTAAAAAGATAATTATTTTGACAAATATACAAGACTAAGAACTAACTCGGACTCGCCGAGATTTTAACAACACACCAGCAAAATTGTTAAAGAAAACAATAAATTTTGTTCAAAAGTTTGATCTCCTTCTTTGGCGCACGAAATGACGCACCTGTGTTGATTTCAAGGAGATAAATGTATAAATATAAATCTGTCCGTGTCGCTGAACTGTCTGCTTTTCGATACTCTCTTTTGGGATAGCTTTGACAGTTTGACGGAAACTGAAATACCGTGAGTAACACTGCGAGTCACAGCTAAAATTTCAATAATTACGTTGAAAAAAATTGTAAGAACCGTGTCACAAGTCTCGGTACTTACTCGGGTTTTCTCTCTCTGCCACACGATGGATCCGGCACCCGCACGGTGAACCCATGTAATGCTAAGAAGATTGTCTCTATATTATTAAATTACATTAGTGTTACCCAATATCAACTTAAAAGTAAAAGTAATGCATTGCATATCTCAAATTTTCACACTGTGTAAACCTCATGTACTGAGCGTCAATAGCTCCAGCTAAGACCAGTTCCTGCCCTAGGAGTAGGTCATGTCACAGCGGAACAGCGAGCGGTAGAATGTGTAGTGACACGTCCTGTTTACTAATGTACCACGTGAAATATTCAGCCATTTGTCAGTGTTATTAATGGACGGCCTCGGAATGTTTTCCGACTGTTTTGTGAGTTGCTCTGAAAATTCTATGATTTAAGGTTGAAAGAATTTTGAAAGCAAAACGGTGTCCGCTTTACTTGGACAACGTTTTAAATGGTAAATGTTTATTGTGACAAAAAATTTACCGAACTTTCTTCTAATATTATAAATGTAAAAGTTTAGATGTTTGTTGCTCAATCAAGTTGGAACTCTACAACGTTGTCTACTCTACTACATTAGGAATGTTATTAACATTCCCAAATAGAAAAACAGATAGACACTAGTCCAGGATAATGCATACGCTTTTCATTCCAGAATGGGAACAGTACCTAGGCGTGTGAAACCTTGGAGTCTTGTTAGTATTGTGCATATCACAAGGACATAAACCCATAATCCACACTGGTCAAATTTTAAAACATTAAAATATCTTGAAACAAGCCAATTTCTTCATGATGCTCTCTTTCACCTTTAGAGACGACAAACTTGGCTATCATAATATAATAAGAGAATATGTATTTCTATCTGCAGTTAGAAAATTATTCACAATCACAAATTGGTCCTTGGGTCCACTATAGCTTTTTATTCAAACAAACGCGAACACATTAAAGTTGTACATGCTGCCATCGGAAAATTGTATAAACCGGCAGATTATAATCTGATGACGTCAGTACACAAAAATTACGTAAGTATCATAACCTTCCGTCAGATTATAATCTCACGCATTAGATTAAAATCTGACGATGTTCGCAATGTCACGGTGACATACATGTGTCATCCAACCAGCTTGCACTTATTAGGTTGCCAGCGTGGTTAAATATGTATTTGACAAATTTAACCGTTCTGACCCACGTTCCAGCAGAAAGAACGTACAATGGGCTGCTTACGCTTTTGGGGTATTTTTGATTATTCATATTGTAACCCAAAATGTTTCCAACAAAAATAAGCAAATATTTTAGCACTAGTTTAACAAAACAGTAAATAATGTAGGAACCTTTCTGTCTAGAAAATGCTACCCGCTCTCATTCACAATTTAAATAACAAAGCTAGGCTTGCGAATTGTATTTGGGGAAAAATCTCACGTACAGAACAACAGGGGAAGGTTTATTTCTAACATTTAACCGCATTCACGAACAATGGAAATAGTTGGTTCTCTTCGGTAGGTTTATTAAAAATTGTTCCAGAAATAAGAAAATAAAAAAAACTTGGAGGATATTTCACACACAACACCATTTGACCCCAAACTAAGCTAAGCTTGTATTATGGAAGTTAGATAGATGATATAATACTTACATAGTTGTAAACACATAGTGATTATAGATACTTAGATAGAATAAGTAGATAGATATAATTTATTTACTTGAACGCAACAAATAAGAATTATTCACAGGTTGAAACAATGTATATACATCAAGCTAGTCTTCTTCTTATAACTAAACTATACATAACAACAAAAAACTAGTTTTTATTGTTTGTTGTTGTTTTTTTGTTTTCATTTTTTATTCATTTCGTTTTAGGCTTAACCAACATAATAATATCTTAGCGCTGTTTTCCAGGCAACAGAGAATTAAGAATTATGGACAAAATATTGACTTTTGATAACTTTTGAAGTACTGTAATTTTACAATCCATTTGTTTAAATAATTTGTAATAACGGGGCAAGCAAAACACAGGAGAAGGGGTCTATATTTTATTGGACTGTTCGTTGAAAAAAACAACATAGTTTCAAGGTTGGCGTTCCAAGGCCGATGGTGTCTTTCATCTTTTTGTAGAAAATAAATATATTTATTTCAAGTTAGTACACCCGTTGTCGAATGCACCGTTGCAAAATGGCGGTCAAGTGCTTACCTATAATAGTTTTAAAAGACTGGTTTTGCGAACCTACCTATATATTAGTAAAAAAAGTGTTTAGGTTTTAAACTTAATCGAATACTAACAAATAGTTACTTTAAAAACATAAATAATCTATTCCTTCTTTTTCATAAAACTATTATAAGTAAAAAGTTGATCAGATAACCCTAAACCATTTTATTTCAATAAAGTTATTGTTTCAAAGAACAACGCAAACTGTACTAAGCGACCTTACGCTAGCGTGTACTTGGAAAAGTTGCAGATTTACAGGCACTTAATGCAAATTGTTTTAAAACACCGCTAAGTAAAGCATTCTCATTATACACCGGTTGGCAGTTTACAAACTCTCCAAAACCACAACTCGTAAAAAAACTAGAAAAGCGCCGAGTCAGCACCAACACTGAAGCGTTGCGAAAAAAGTAAAGCCACGCAACTTTCGTAAAATGTAAAACAAATGAGATTGAGGCGCCACACGTCAACGTTTTTTTAGTGTTGGCAAATTCCTATTATGTAACTGTGAAAGTTACACAATCAGCGAAGTTCGTGTCAATATTTTTAAAGCAATTTTCCGGGTCCAGGCGGGAGTGATTAAAATCGTGACGCACGACACCGACCATAGCACGTAATGGAAACCAGAGCTAAGTATTTTATAACACTTACGTAGGATTATGTTTTGTTACGGCTGGTCTAGTCTGGAAAATGGTGACTGCCGAACCTGTCTGCCGAAATGCCGAACTGTGTTTTCGAAGTCATGTGCGTAAGGTTGCGTTTCCACCGACGCTGGGGGGAGCGCAGTGCATCATAGTAGTTATCGTCGTTACGTAGTGTAATACGTATAAAAAACAACTTCATTTTTTTTTTCTCTTTATTGGTTTTAAACAGGGTTTTAATTAAATGTCACCCTTGTAACACATCATACTACTTAAGTCTAAAACAATTCACTTCTCGATTTGAGGGCTGTGTGATAGATATCATACGACCTTCTAGCGTCTTGAGAGTCGGGATCGCTCAGTACAATATTGCATCCATACAATATTGCATATTTGACTGGCCTAGTGGCTTAGTTGGTAGTAGCTCTGCCTGTGAAGCCGAGGGTCGTGGGTTCGATCCCCACCCAGTGCAAATATTTGTGTGATGAATTCAAATATATGCACTGTGTCTGGGTGTTTCTATGTATAATAAGTATGTATTTAAAAACTATATAAGTATAATATCAGCTATCTGGCTGCCATCACACAAGCTTTGCTTAGTTTGGGGTCAGATGGTGTTGTGTGTGAATTGTCCACCAATATTTATTTATCCTCCTAATTGCCAGAAGATGTGATCGCTAACAAAGAGTTGTCGACACACGCATTAAACAACTTCAAATAAAAAATGTTATATTAAAATCAGACACTTGGCTGAATTTCCGGGGAAGCTATGACTCCAGAAAGCAAATTTTAGTTTATGTGGATATTCCAAAAAACCGTCATATCAATTTCAATAAAATTAATGTAGGACTTCTGAAGCATTTTCAACCAAAAAATCCACAAACATTTTATACATACTCATAATTTGCCTATACTTATCGCACTTTATGTGGGGTCGGTACAACATGTACGCTTCCTCCATTCGTCTCTATTATTTGTCAAATCTGAGTTTACTCCTTTCCTATCCATGTCACTTCCACTTCACACAATCCAGTCACACTTTTTTTGG
This sequence comes from Ectropis grisescens, assembly GCA_017562165.1. Taxonomy (NCBI): domain Eukaryota; kingdom Metazoa; phylum Arthropoda; class Insecta; order Lepidoptera; family Geometridae; genus Ectropis; species Ectropis grisescens. Next base: position 29,844,545 of record CM029781.1, on the reverse strand, counting down.
TCGCCCTCTACCACAACATCCATCAACATTCACATCTGAAATTGTTGATATACTACCATGTTTGAGGTAGTGGTAGGACTCCTGGGTAGACAGAGTCCGCCTGGGAAAGTACCACACGTTTGCCAGTTATTCTACCGCCAAGCATTAATGTGTAAACATTACTGTATTCTGGTTTGAAAGGCAATGTTTCCAAAGAATTTACAGGCCTTAAAGATACAATATCTTAGATCTCTGGGTGACGAGCGCAATGCAGTGCTAGGTAATGATTTGGACTCTTCATGTTCCAATAGCTGCGTGTCACTGTGCTATTTTGTAGGAGGCATGATGCTTACCATCAGGCACATGCCCTGCTCGTATAGTCACTCTATATTAAAAAAACATATTTAAAACTTCTTCCTTTTTTGAAGTCGGTTAAAATAAACTCTTAAACACTTTATTTTGTACAAAAACAGATTACATTTATGGATTTATACAATGACCCCCCACTAGGCTCTGGGCCCGTGTCGTGGGTACCTTTATCCAACACTTCAGAGCTCGAGTTACATTGGGGTAATCCATACAAAACAGAACAAGTAGACAAAAACTAATAAAGACGATAATTTGCAATGTTGTATCGGGATAAAAATAAGGATATTGTTAAATTTTAAAAATTAAAAATTTGCGTAGGTATGTACTTTTGTGAGTAATAGTGTGCGCGTGTGTGTGTTGTGTCTGTTAGTTTAAAAATAATGACCAACTTCATAGACTTAACTAATTATGTACTTAAGTAAGTAAATACGTTGTTGTGATCTTATAACAAAAACCACTTCTTCTTGGCACTGATATTGAATAAAAAAAAGCTTTCGCTTTCTAGTTTTACTTCCTGGTAAACTTTAGATAAGTTAAGCGTTCAGTTTCCGACGTCTTACTTTGTTTGCGAGCTCTTCCATGGCTAGGGTTACCAGAACTATGAATAGAATTTCCGGAAAAATTCGGAATATTTTGGAATTTTATTGGGTGCTCGAAAGAATTAACCAAGCTGTGGTTGTTTTTTTTTTATAGTTTTAGACTTTATTTAAACTCAGTTTTGTTTATTTCAGTTCATTTGTTCCCATATTTTCAAATTTTTAAACATAATTTTGGGTTAACTTTATAAATTGGGCAAAACAAGACATGGTGACCAGTAGTGTAAACATAGTGTGAGATGTTTTTGTTTGTAAACCTTCATCTTATTTCTAAATAAATCAACTTCACCAGAATAGATTTGTATATTTTTATGTTCCTTACCAAGGAGTTTACATATCCTTACTTAATATCGAAACAAATCTTTGAGAACAGTTGGCCTGAGACAAAAATGCATATTTAGAGAAAATAATATATATTTCAATGAAAAATTAAAAAAAAACTCGTTATTGCCCGTCTAGAGTCATATGAAAACTTGGTCAAAAGTAGTTCAAAAAATTGTCGATAGGTGGCACTGGTAAGGATATAAAAGGCTTACTAAGAAATGTAACAGTTACTGTTGGATACGCCGTAGCCGCCGTAGCAAAGAAGCTATTTAATCAATCTTTCATTTTCCGTTATGAAATACTTCCCAAAGAAGTTCTATTTCATAAAATGTACGAGTATATTTATTTATATGTGTACCTACAGTGCTTTTTTCAAGAATAATTATACCACAAAGCATTAATTTGCAAATATTGTTGTGTTTTGCTCGTAAAAGCAGTGTTTCCTGATATTAGAACATGACAAAGAGATGTATCATAAAGTAACGGGTGACGAGTGCGATGCAGTTCTAACCAATAACTTAGACTCTTCATGTATACAGTGGCATCAACCGTGGTGCTTTGGGTGCTGAATCTTGATTATCCTGTTATTCTTATGTATATTATAAGAAAAAAAGAAGTGTGGCACTCGGGGACTGCCGCGGTAAAGCTATTGCATGTTGCATGCATTTTTATCAACATAAGCAACATAAGTGACATTTGCTTACCATAATAAATATCACGGGAAATCCGTTAAGTTGGCAACACTGCTAAGAGCATTTAGTCTGTAAAGCTAATACAAATAAGATTCAAAGTCGAATGACCGAGTGGGGAGGACGGCGTTACGGTCTTCCATCCCTCTTTCTTGTGAACGTAAGAAAGAGATTCACGATCACTAAAATTCGGTCCCCAGGCCCGCGATAAAAGCTATGTATAGCTTAAAGAAAATACATGTTTTTTGAGAAAATCTTATGATGCTACCAAATTCTAACTGATACGCTTAAAAGTTATGCGACAAAACAATGTTAAATTTTTGAATCAAATCATATCTGTTTAATAAATTTCGACATGAAACAAACTTAACGAGCCACAATGAACCTTAGCCAAGTTATGTTATAAGTAAGTTTGTCAATTATGATTCAATAAAATTCCGAATAAATTCCGCTTCCAACCCTAACCGTTGCGATGTTTTATTTTGTTTTGAACGCGGTCGAGGGTAGACTTGAATTTATAGGTTCTTTAGATCGAGTGTGAGAAATGCTGGGAAATTTATGCGGCGAAAGAAAACAATTTTCTAACTACGGTTAGTTAACTCGCTTCGGAGGACTGGTTTGAGAAAACAATTTCATAAATATTACGGTAGATCTACTCGACAATTTTGTTGTTTTGTAGGTACAATAGCTTAAAAAGTAGTCAATTATGTTTGGGAATTTGTACAGTTTAGAAAAGATAGATTCCGCAGGGGACGTTATTTCTGTTTTGATAGATTTTTTACTTGTACTTCATTAACATGCTATCGTGATCTTTTATTGAAATTTTTAGATGGTTTGGGTAGAAAAGATGGCAGTGATTTAGGATCAACGAAATTCTTTTACTCAAAATAAGTTTATTTTTATGGTTAGCTACAGAAATACGATTGCGCATAATAAAACTGATTTTGATGACATTTTCATTTGCCGCTAGCTAGTAACCTGCGGGTTTTCCATATGGATACAACCTTTACAAATCATATCGTTTAAAGCATTAGGTTTATTGTTCGATAACATATTATCTTTTAGCACTTAGCTACAATCTATACTAATATTATAAAGCTGAAGAAATTATTTGTTTGTTTGAACGCTAGGATCTCGGGAAATACTGGTCCAAATTGAAAGATTATTTTTTCATTGGATAGTCCATTTATCGAGGAAGGCTATAGGCCATAGAACATAACGATACTATAAATAGAAGCGGAGCATGAATCAAGAATGTAACGAAATCGGGAAAAAATATTCCTTTTTGAGAGTTTTCGTACGTTTCGTGCTTTGACATGAATGACACATGACAGCATGTCTTGTCTTCCATAATGTTCAGTGACGATCCTTAAAACCAAAAATCGGTCAAAGCGAATGCAAAGTTTTTCCTAAAAATAAGTGAAACATTAACAAAATCAATAATCCTGATGATCGTGTTGAGGATAATGGTCAAACTGTAACTGAGACAAACTGTACTAGCATTGTCATCAGTGCTACTCGTAGATAAATCCGCACAGTAACAAATCAATCCGTTGTTTAGAAAGTGGTGAAAATCACATACATTTTGTGACATACATGGATACAAACTTACTATGCTAATAAAGGCGTGTTAAACATAGACTACATTAATTTTAGCATATATCTACTTGCGACATACTTAGTAAGTTTGTATCTATGTATGTCACAAGTAGGTATATGCTAAAATTAATTAAGGCGTGTTAAACATAGACTAAATTACTTTTAGCATAATTATATCTACTTGTGACATACATAGATACAAACTTACTAAACTAATAAAGTCGTGTGCATAGACTAAATTAATTTTAGCACATAGGTATGTGCTACACATTTCACAAATAAACCAAAACTCTTCAAAACGTATCGTTTTACTGCCTACAAATGTTCTGGCAATAAAAGTCTCTGTCCAAGATTTTATGACCAACAACATAAAACCTTACTATTTACAATATTATTATAATAAGACGAAAATCCCAAGTGAAATCAACGCTCCTTGTAAACAATACAAACCCGTCATATAACTTGCTATACCCCCTGCTACTTACATAAACTGGGTTAGCTGACCTCATTGGCAGCTGTCCAAGTTAGACGGAGCCTAGTTATACACGTATCCAGCTCTTAAATAGTGATTTCCGTTACTGCTGTCCTTATACGATGTCTTTGTCTTGCATTATAATATCTGTCTAGCTTGTGTCCTTTAATTTCTGCCACTAAAGTGCCATACCTTTTCTGAAGTTAAAACTTCTTTTGGCGCCCAACATACAGGTTTTTCGTGGGTTGTGATTTGAATTCTAGTGTCACGCTCGGGTATGATAAGAGATCGGATAAACTCGGGACCATGGCTATGCTCGTGGCTACGCCCTCTGGTTTCAACCGCGTAGTTTCCAAAGTAAGATATACAATTCTGAGTTATAAGTTTTCACTTCTATCGGCATTTCTTATGACTGCCAATTTTTTTCTAGCTGCTCGTAGCTTCAAAAAGCGATGTCGTTTCATGGTTGAAATTCCGAAGACTCGCTTCATTCAAGTCTTTGAAACTTCATTATTTAATACCACTTTTTCTGTTCTTTTCTAAGACTGTTTATTTCCGTTACAGAAAGTTGATCAGCAAATGTCAACATTAATGCTTTGACTAATATTTTTACGTATTTATCACGCCTAAAATATATACTCGTACCGTGCTCGTGCCTATTACAAGCTGTACTCGTATTCTGCGCACGTTGCAACTCCACGACCTGACCAAAAATGGTCGTATCAACTCAGAAACCTTATTTGGGTCATGAACAGGTGTACAACAACTTCGCCAATGATCACGTGATGAAACGCATAGTTTACGATTCTATAATGGACATACAGACAAACGTTGATTTTTATTTATGAAGATTATGCAAACGGTATTTTTTTATTTAAAAATATTTTTTTTATAATTTTCTAATTGAAATGTAAAACGTTTTACCAGAATGCCTACACTTCTGAGTATTGTCCATAACATATATTCCCACTTTCTTTAACACAATTCGATTTTGTCGTATAAAACCGTCGGTACTTTTATCATTTTATCTCAATAAACTTACAAATCTCTTGTAAAACTCTTGAGCCCAACTAATCCGGATTATACATAGATTCAACTGATTTAGGCACTGGTTTGCTGTCCCAGTGGGCCCGGTACAAGAGCCCCACAATCAAGGAACCTATGTCAATGTCACCCAGCCTAATTGCTCAGTGTTCAGTTCATGAAATTGGTATGCCTTATTGCAAATTGGAAAATCTACGTCAGAAGAAGGAAGTAAATCTTGAAAGAAATGGAACAATTTGAAGCACAATTTGCCAGGTTAAGATTTTTTGGTCTTTTTTTAGAAGATATCTTTTTATTTTACAATAATCAATCTGAATCCATATTAGTGTCTAAACTTTTCACACGATTACACATTTTACGTCTTTTTGAATCGCTTTTATTTCATGTTCTTTCATTACATTTGTACAGCTTAGGTCCTTGTTCTTTGGATTCTAATTGAGTATTCATTACTTTTTCTACTCCATTCCACAAAATGGGTTTCATAGTTTGAATATCTATATTTCTATACAATTAATAATGAGTGTATCTTTTTTTTAAAATAAATAATGACGAGACAAGCAGGACATGTACCTGATGGTAAGCAACATGCCTGCCATATAACAGCACACTGACACACAGCTATTAAACATTAAGATTCCAAATCATTACCTAGCACTGCACTGTGCTCATCACCCAGAGATCTAAGATGTTGTATCTCTAAGCCCTGTAATTTCTCTGGAAACATTGCCCTTCAAACTGGAACACAGTAATGTACACACATTACTTGGTGGTAGAAAACTAGCAAAGGTGTGGTACTTTCTCAGGCGGACTCTGCTAGGAGTCTTACCACTACAGTGTCTGTATGATCTTTTTATAATCGTTAACTATACATATGATAATGTGGTGATTTTTATAAAAGTTGTTGTGAAAGTGCCAAAGGAGGTATCTGAATTTGACCAATTTGCGACAGGTGGCGTACCGATTCGCACAGGGGTGCCCTGCAGCAGCTAGTCTGAAATAAAGTAAAGTACTAAATCTTATACCTTTAAACGACCAATTCTTGTAGGTATATATATAGAATTTGAATCTCGGAAACGGCTCGAACGATTTTCATGAATTTATGTATACAGGGGGTTTCGGGGACGATAAATCGATCTAGCTAGGTTTTATTTTTTTAAAACATCATTTTATGCGCATTTTTAGAAAAACTCCTACAATGTCATTAGAATACAATAACTTATTTCGCCACTGTTTTTAAAGTCTAAATGGCTCAGATGGAATATGCTCGCCCTCGGAGTCAACAGGCCCCGGTTCGAATCCTGATGATTACACTCGGGACTTTTCTTTTTGTTCTTTTTTTTCTGAGAAAATCTTATACTTAGAGCCTTTTATAAACGCATTTAATTCGTATCTAAGTAGGTCTAAGTAAGTCATCACTACGTAATTCGTACCTGCCTAAATATCATTTTTAAAAACCGAGCAAAGCTCGGTCAACCTGGTACTGATAATTAATGAGTGGGACTGGCCTCGTGGCTTAGCTGAAAGTAACTCGAAGGGTTCGATATCAACCCTATGTAAATCTAAAACAACAATCACAATTAATAGCGTAAATCTTTTTTTTTTATAATTTAGAGTGACGAGCGAGCTGGACATGTGCCTGATGGTAAGCAAAATGCCAGCCACATAGAAGCACAGTGACACGCAGCTATTGGAACATGAAGAGTCTAAATAATTACCTAGCACTGCACTGCGCTCGTCACTCAGAGATTTAAGGTATTATATCTCTAAGACCTGTAATTTATCTGGTAACATTGCCCTTCAAACCGGAACACAGTAATGTTTGTACATTACTGCCTGGCGGTAGAATAACTAGCAAGGGTGTGATACTTCCCCAGACGGACTCTGCTAAGAGTCCTACCACTACAAAATCAAAGTCTTACCCCGATTGGACTGTAAACTCTCAACACATCAGTATTTTATGAAACTTTTAGATATCCTGTCAAATTTTTCGTCTGAGCCAACAAAAAATTCAACCTTGCGATAACGATCGTTCAAGAATTTTTCTCCTGGATTAGGAATTTTCACGGATTTCTTGTTAATTCTAGCGATTCCTCTTTGGGTGCTATAAATCCTGCTTATCCGTGGATGGAGACATTTTAAAACTTTGAGATTTATAATGCCTAGTGGCCAGTAACAAAAGTTGGCGGACCAGGAAAATGTTAAGTTGGAAAGCAACTCTGATGTTTTACGAGAAGTTATGAAGTAACAGTGCTTTCTAAGTGATTGCTTTGCAAATGCATTTGTTTTTCTAGCTATTCATTTTGTTTGCCATAGCCCATTTTTCATTATTTTAAGCAGAATGTGTGGCAGCCATAGCAGTATCCCTAGCACTGTATCTAACAAATTAATTCGATTGTCCGATCCAAAGACACATATTAAGTTTAACAGTTGGGCTCATAAGTTAAATTTCATGGGTTAAAAAAATCTTGTGGTAAATGAAATATGTTATGTGTAGTATTTCTTTTAATGCTCAATTTTACTATGGGTTTATTTCTGAAATTAAAATTATTATTATATTCTATCATAATGCTCGTAGGTCGAAAAGCGACAGCGTATTATGGTTTAGGTTTCAAAGACTCCAATGACTAGGTTTGGATCTACTTATGTGATAAGAACATCTAGGCTGGGGATTGCGTTAGCTAAGTGGGGTTTTTCCAATGTTTACAAACTATGTTTCTTCAAATCAAAACGTAGTGAATCGGTTTCTTCTAGGTAACCACTCCATCGTAGACCGTAGAGATGGCGGTCAAGAGTAAGCATACTCGTATATATTATAGTAAAAATAATCTTAGTACGATGGAAGCTGAAGGTACTTGGTTGATTTATTTTACTCACCATATTTCAGAACCTACTTAAGTATTTTTTTAGAGTTTAGTTAAATTCATCAGCTGTTAGCTTTTCAGTTAAATCTGGAAGATGTTTTCTTAGAAATAAGACCGATTTTATAAGTTTTTTTAATGCGTTTAATCTTTTATTGTGGTGGTTGTATTTCACTTGTTGTTGTAATATAGAGACTAAACAAGCAGGACATGTGCCTAATAATAAGCAACACGACTACCCATAACAGTAAAATTGCTATTATGGCGTCTAAATTACTTTCTTCTTGTGAGAGAAGGCACCAAACGGAAATATAAAGTGGTTGGTATTGCTAAATGAATTATTCACCTTAATTTATTTTTCATTAAACTGTCTTAAAAAAAGTTGCGGCTCGTGTAAATGAGAAAACACACCACTGTCTTTCGAAGTCACTGCGTAATGCCGCTAACTTAAAACGTTGAAGGAAACATCGTGAGTTAACCGAACTTTACCTAGAATATTTCAAGGTCACGTGTCATTCACCAACCCGCATTGGGCCAGCGTGGTGGATCATGGCATTGACTACTTCCTTGCGAGAGAACGATCCGAGTTCAAGCAGTGGGAACATTTAGTGGACTATTTATAAGCCTAGGTTTAAGATTACAAAGTGTATATGTAGTAAATAATACAATAGTCATGTCGACTCATTTTTGTTTTAATGTCCCATCAAAAGGCTACTCAATAACTAGAACAAAGGTGAAAGAATTACTTTGTTATCTTAAAAACTTCCCGTGATATCACGATTTTAAAATCACAATTTTAGACTCTCCCGAAAACGATTCATACAAATCTCTACAGAAACGTGACGTCACACTGTCGTATTCTCTATGCGTCGCGCGTAAAGTTTGTATGGTAGCTATGTTAAATATTGCGTTTAGGAAACTGGTTTCATAACAAAAGTCGCTTGAAATTGAATGGGTTATCCAATGGTAAATACATTATCTAATAATTTGGTACTTTTCAAATGGAATTGTCCATCCAAGTTTGAATGATCATTAGGTTATTTAAACTAAAAAAAAAAAAAAAAAATTGGTTGCCTGTAAAGTCGGTATACGGGCGAAAGTTTTACGTGACAACGACTTTGAGTGGTAAAATAATTTTACGGAAGGGACGCGTGCCTTTCACTTTTTATGTCTGTCTCTCTCGCTCTTAGGCGGGCTAACCATGCCCCGAGTGGAAGGGACCCGTGCCTCTCACTCGCTCTCGTTGTGAGCGCATAACGTGAGCGGAGCGTAACGCAGTTTCTTGAAGTGTCACCCGGCAAACCAATTTATAAGACGTTGTCACGTCAAAATAAAATCTGTCCATATTTTGTACTATTTAAATACTAACATTATATCTAATAATTTAAGATAATTGCAGGACCTGTTGTCACGCCTATTATCCTAATACCTTCATTAGGGTATTGACATACAAATTTAGTCATAAACCTAAACTGTAAACTCTCTTTGTACTCACTAAATTCTTTTAATCTCATAAAATTAGTTTTAATTATCATTTTCCTTTGATAATCTTAATATAATTTGAACTACAAAAGCTTTTGCTCGACGAATTTTTCAGAGAGACGAAAATATCGGAGCAAAAAAGTCTGTGACTACAACGTTGTACCACCCACGGGGCTACCCTTGTAAAGGTATACGTTGATATTTTAGGAAAATATCCAGTATTATGATTTACAAACTCAGAATTTTTTTCATTTCTGACTCGTACAAAAAGATACTGACACATTTAAAAACATTGTATACTAAACCTTGTAAAAATATTACAATACTTTTGTTTGAAAAATGCCAGTTTTTAGTGTTTCAACAAATAAAAGAATGATATTAGTAGAGTAGAACAAAACACTTTCTAACAAAAAGTACAAAGAGTTAGAAAAGACAAAAAAATTGGTTGCCTGTAAAGTCGGTATACGGGCAAAAGTTTTACGTGACAACGACTTTGAGTGGTAAAATAATTTTACGGAAGGGACGCGTGCCTTTCACTTCTTATGTCTGTCTCTCTCGCTCTTAGGCGGGCTAACCATGCCCGAGTGGAAGGGACCCGTGCCTCTCACTCGCTCTCGTTGTGAGCGCATAACGTGAGCGGAGCGTAACGGAGTTTCTTGAAGTGTCACCCGGCAAACCAATTTATAAGACGTTGTCACGTCAAAAGGTTTTACAAAATTATTGTGATAGGCTTTCTACAACCTTTTTTATAACTAAGTATTATTGGTTTGTAGTTGACCGCCATCGCGCCTGATGTTATATAAGTGTTTATTCTAATTTGGTTCTGTTACCAAAACTATTTCAATTGGCTTAAATTGTTATCAAGCTGTGCGTATATTCAACATATAATTTGAGTTTTTTAGTGATACATCGTAAAAAAATACTCCCATCATTTTTCTTTAACACGCCAAAAGAAATATATCTCAAAGAATGTAACAACTCGGAATATGTCACTTCTTCAAAGGCCTCCTTCAGATACACTCAGTAAAAAAGGTATCTAATTTTTTCGAGACCCAGACTTGTGGGAAACTCACCGTGAAACTCGCCCGGTTCACGCTTCAGATGTAGTAACGACTGTATCTTGATGGATTAGTTCAGTGGCAGTCTTTGACTTTGCTAGCTGTGCCTCGCAGTTTCTCCCGTGTAGTTCCCGTTCTCCTCATTTTCTCGTGATAAAAGTACTCTATGCACTTTTCAAAATATAACCTATCTGTAAATAAAATTTCAACACGATTCGTTCAGGCAATTCAGCGTCATTGATCAACAAAGATCTTAAAATTCACGTTTATGATATTGTAGTAGTATTTGACAAAAATAAATTAGTTTAAAATAAAAAAGTCGTATAAAAAAAAAAGTATAAAAAAGTCAGACGTAGTCTCGCTAAAACAAAAACTGTGTCACTAGAGTCGGCCACATCTGCACGTGTGCGTTGTCAGGTTGTCACTGATAGGTTGTCACGCAAACATATACACAAGTAGCGCGTGTAATGATGTGTGCGTGTCAGCCTGTATGTTACAGCGCACACGTGCATATTATGTGGCCGACTTGATGGACACAGTTTTTGTGTTAGCGAGACGACGTCCGACTTGTTTTAACGTCCATAGTTTGAAAACACAAAATTGAGTAAAAGATAAATGAAACATCGTCATTACTTCTTATACCATGACAGTAAAGAAAAAAAAAGATTGGTGCTTAAGCTTCATAGCCATCTACTCAAAGTTCCCCGTCTGTTTCAATCACAGAAATTGCGAAAAATCTCCTTTATTCTAGTAAGCCCCTATTATACTCTAATAAAAGAACATTTAAGGTAATAATGGAAAAGTCTAGAAGCTATTTTCACGCATACCATAAGTTTAGTAATAACGGAAAAGGTAAAGGTAACTTTACATTGGAATTCTTTGCCTAGTATGTTCGAGAAAGAATTTCAATCGCTTGCGAAATCCACGATCGTAACTTATTTTATAAAAACAAATTAACTTTATTAAACGCGTATGTGGATAAACCTAAGACACTCGTTTTCTTTGTAATTCTATGCCATTACAAACATTTCTGTCATTTTTCTTAATAAAACCTACTGAAAGAGAAGATTATTTTTTTCATTTTCAATGTGCGAGTAAATTATTTGATAACATAAAATTACATATATTTATCAGTTACTGACTACTGATTTGATTTAATGACATAGTACATTTATATAACCGGTTGAGACATTGGGCCCTTGAGGGCCGGGAGCTCACCTCATCTTCAAAAGCCATTTTTTTTTGTAGTGGTAGGACTCTTGGCAGAGTCCGCCTGGGGAAGTACTACACCTTTGCCAGTTATTCTACCGCCAAGCAGTAATGTGCAAACATTACTGTGTTCCGGTTTGAAGGGCAATGTTTCCAGAGAAATTACAGGGCTTAGAGATATAAGATCTTAGATCTCTGGGTGACGAGCGCAGTGCAGTGCTAGGTAATGATTTGGACTCTTCATGTTCCAATAGCTGCATGTCACTGTGCTGTTATGTGTCAGGCATGTTGCTTACCATCAGGCACATGTCCTGATCGTCTCGTCACTCTTTATTTAAAAAAAAAAAAAAAAAAATGTTGCATGCATTTTTATCAACATAAGCAATAGGGATGTTAACATCTTTTTTTGGAATTGCTTTTATTTTGAGTGACATTTGTTTACCATAAAAAATATCACGGGAATTCCGTTAAGTTGGCAACACTGCTAAGAGCATTTAGTCTGTAAAGCTAATACAAATAAGATTCAAAGTCGAATGATCGAGTGGGGAGGACGGCGTTACGGTCTTCCATCCCTCTTTCTTGAGAACATTAGAAAGAGACGCACGATCCTTAAAATTCGGTCCCCAGGCCCGCGATAAAAGCTATGCAATAGCTTAAAACAGAGATTGGAATTAAGCTCACTTTAACGCTCACTGTTCAGTTGTGACTAGACGCTTTCTCACGCAACGAGAGAGTGAAAACCTCAATCCACCTACCCTGTTTAAATGTGCGTGGACGTGTCTCTCATGTCTTTGAAAGAAGTTTTTTCTTCGCATTAAAATGGTTAAACAAAATGCAGCCAATGGTAAAATAACACATCCTGGAATACACCTCGTTAGTAAGAGGCGCGAGTTGGATTTGTGCCTAAAACAATACGATAGTGAATTCTGACTAGCTTTAAAATTACTATGGATTTTCAGATGGATAATAAGGACGTGTTTCTACGTAACACAAACTTAGTATCTTAACTATGTACCTACACCATGCACTGTGTAAACGTATATTGTTATAAAGTCACTTATTAAAATACCAATACGTATTATACAAAATGGAGTTCAAAATTTTAATTTGTACGAACTATGTTCGTTTCCTCGCGTTTCCTTTACCCTTAATGTCCATGGGAATGGCCATATATACAGTCATCTATATATACATCTGAGTTTGGAAAAAAACGTACAGAGGTCAAGGCGAGATCTCTGTACATTTTTCCTTCGAACCTCGAAGGAAAAAACATAGTACAAATAAAAATTTTGAATTCCATTTTGTATAATATTATAATATATTTTAATTAGTGACTTTGAAGATGTATGACCTTTAAATTGTTAATTGTGCATTCTGGTAACTTTTTAGCCCGCCTCAGCTTTTTATTAAACATGAGGCTTAATCAAACCTAAAGTAAAACAAAAACAAATATTAAACATTTATCCCTGATTAAAAGCGTTCGTCGACAACTCTCTGTTAGCGATCTTCTGGCAAGTAGGAGGATATTTAATTGGATAACGGGACACTCACGTATGTACGGTCGGTCAATCCGAGTCGAGTTTCGGCCGCGTCCGGCGGCCTTTTTCAAGGAGAGTGCACGCGAGCGACGGCTGCCCGTTTGGCACTTCAGTGCCAATGTGAAATTTGTTACATTATTGTATAGGCCTTTAATTTGACATCCATATTGAGGGAGGTTGTGAAAAAATGTTTTATCCGCTATTTTGTGGAGCTATTTACCAATGTCAAGAAGACATGCCAAGCTATTATCAAGGTATCAAGGTCTATAAAATGGCGAAAGAATAAAATATTATGTAGTATTTTTCTTAATTTTTTACACAATTCTGAATAGCATCAAAGGGCCTAGTTAGTCATTGTTTAAGAAATATCCACCACCAATATAACAAAACAAATTTCATCTTAGACTAGTGTGTCCAAGCTCTTACGCGCCTGCGTTATAACCCCGAACACGCAACCTTCGTAATAACCAGCTGAAAAAAAGGCTTTCAGCGAAATCGCGGCGAAATTTGTTGTTTACTCATACCTTCTTACCGCCGTTGTTTTGATAAATTAAGCTATAAATTACGACGTAAAGGCTCGCCCGGTTTTTCATTTTGAATTGCCGCTGGCTCTTGCGTCGGGAAAACGACTGAGATGAAGGGAATATACTAATTCGTTACCTAATTTATGTGTTTGAAATTGCGAAGCCAGAAAGAGATATCCTTTGAGTCAATGTAATTAGGTAACTGAATTGGTTTAAGTTAAATATAAAATAAGTATTTTTTTCAATTGTTGTGTGGGAGAAGGTTATTAAAGAGATAATATTAGGGGCTATCCGTAAAAAATGTCACACGAATTACAAGTACACATTAACTAAAAATTATTTTAAAAAACTCACAATGTACTTGTTTCATATTTTAGGTCTTGCATTTATGTTTAAAAGAAAAGCAAATAACCATTATGTATGCAAAAAAAAATCAGTTTATCCATTTAAGGGCTACGATGACATAAACACACACAGATTCAGAAAAATAGATGTCAAACTTGTACAAACCTATCGTTTTTGTGTCGAGAGTTAAAAAAATAGGTCAAAATTATTTTTAAATACGCCACTCAGTCCGATTCTCTTATATAATCGAACTTTAGGTTTTTTTACAAAGTCAGGAGGTTTCAGGAAGGGTACCTAAGACAAATTTTGTTTACCAATTTGAAAATATCTACTCTAAATCCTATTAACCCCATCCAAATTTTACTCCAAAAATAAATCTATACACACGATATCGTGCAAAACCCCGAGAAATTGAAATGTTTGTACGCACTAACCTCTAAAACTAACATTACCGAGCAAAGTGGCACTTTGCCTAATAATACAATACAATGGCTTAATTGGAAGGTGAAATACGCCTGCCCACCAAATTATAGACTTATTTACTTTTCAATTGAAAAGGATTGGTTTGTCGATACATAAAAGTCAGACTTTAGATAGCGCTGTATTAATAGTCTAAGATTCAGCTGCAAAATTTCTACGTTCATCTCGTAGCTAACCAAATTTACATGTGAACATACATTAATGATTAGGAGAATACATTGATAATTGGTTGCTAGTCAATAAGTGGCCGCAAGTAATGTTGATCAAATTAATAAATAAATATTTAGTTAATTAATTTACCATAACAACATTTCGTTTATTTAGTTTTTAAATAAAATATCATCCACATCATAGCAATGTAAATAAAGGATTAAAAAATTGATGGGTGCCATTACACCATTTTGGTTGGTGCCTGCGAAGTAGTTGCGGCCGAGTGTGCAATGATGGCATCCATCGATTTTCGAATTTTTTACGTACATTACTATGATGTGGATGATATTTTATTTAAAAGGGAGTGAACTTTTTTTTTAGAAAAAGATTAACCTTTGATTAAATTAAAATTACTTGCGGCCACTTATTGACTGGCAACCTATTATCAATGTTTTCTCCTAATCATAAATGTATGTTCAAAAGTGAATTTGATTAACTACGCAATGAACGTAGAGATTTTGCAGCTGGATTTCGTACTATAACCAAAGTCTGCAAAAGATATCCAACGATGCCATTGCTATAAAGCTAATTTTGTCTTCAAAGTCAAGTGTAACCACAGAAGCGACGAAATAATTTGATCGCCACTTACCACATCCTGCAAAAAGACAATCAAGTTTAGTCGTTCGCAACACGATCTCACCATTTACCTATCTGTATAACATCTTCTATCTATAAGTACATCTCGACCCATTTTATTCCAGCCTCGCTCAATTTTCAGGATCCTTCGAAATGAGTTCTTCTTCCGTATTTAGATACAAAATATGGAATAGGATGCGTGTGATCTTGCGTTTTTTTTTTGAAGTGAGAACTGTTTTTGACCGTGCTTGGCACTTTTTAGATCGGAAAAATGCTATGGATTCATATCACTAACATGCTATAGTGTCAGAAGGCGGCGTTAGCGTAGTAGTAAGTGTAGCAGCGTCACAACAGCAGGGCGAGACGAGCGTCTTAAACGCATTTTAGATGGGTGAAATCTTGCGAGATTACTTTACTTACGTGTCTAATAACTGTCGCTATACAAGAGATGTATTTATTTAACATTAGTGATATTCAAATCCAAAATTTTAAGTAATAAGTTTTCACTTCAATTGCCAGTCCCTATGACTGCTTATTTATAGTTTAATGCGTTTTGGGTCGCTTCTTAAAAACGCCAATTTTGCGATACGAATAAGTACGCAGTCTTATATTTATACACTCTGACCTTTAAAAGGTGTAGGTAATACTTTGAAACGAACGAGCTAACCTACAAATTTGCTGTAAGGATGAAAAACGTGAGGTCAAAGCGCGTACGTGGCGACGGATTTTTACTATAAAGATTGTATCATAAAAAAGCGAATAGATTTGCTGTTTCTTTATTTTTTTAATCAAAGTTACGGTTACCTAAAAAAGTAAATTTTATTTGATTTATAAGTCAATAATGAGATTTTTACACACAAGGTATAATATCTGTAACCAAATGTCACATGTAAAGTTTGTTCAGTACTTTTGGGCAGTACTTTGACCATCGCAGGTTTAACGTTTTGTTTTTTGTCCACAGGTAACTGTAGTTGTATTTATAAATAAAATAGCATAGTTATTTTATTACTTACCTATAATAAAATCAACATTCACAGATTTTATGTTAATTAGTTAGAAATCAGTATGATATTTTTATATATTTATCACGTTACGTTATTTATCATTTACGTATTTTTACCAAATTGTTGTGCATTTTTTTTAAACACACTTATTAGGTACTTATCATTAAAATATTCCAGAATTAAAAACAAATCATAATTTATAAAACAGTATTTAAAATACGTGTTAGTATTCTAACAAACATTTTCAAATGTAACATTGGATTCCATTACCCGCTCGGATGAAAAATTCATACGTGCGTTTTAAAAATGGTTCTCTTTGGTAAAACTTTTTACTGTCCAACCGGCAAGGGGAATTGTTCTGTCGCTCGAGTTTTTACGGGCAACTCGAACCTAAATGAAGGTTTTTAGGTTCTGTGATGGAATGCGAACGATGATTGATTTGGAGCGACGAGTTTTAAGAGTCAGGTTTTGGAGTCTGTGCGTAAATTTGATGTACCTACGAATTAAATTTGTTTTACGAATTGCAGTAAAATTCCTTATATACGTAAACTCAGTGCCATATTTAGAATTAATAATAGTGTCTTTTTTCTCTATGATTAGATTTTAATATAAAAAAAAGAATATATAAATAATATTGGATATTTTGTTCTTATACAATCATCATCATCATCAGCCTATCTTAGTCCACTGCTGGACATAGGCCTCTCCCATGGCTCGCCACTCAGCCCTATCCTCAGCTATACGTCTCCATCCACTGCCTGCCGTCTTCCGTATATCGTCACTCCATCTAGTCTCAGGGTGTCTTACACTACGTTTGCCGATTTGTGGTCTCCACTCAAGAACACGTCTACTCCAACGGTTATCGGTTTCTTATACAATACTTATCCTATTTACTTACCCTTCGAACCATAGCTTATTTTTTTTGTCTCATGACAAGTTAATGTATGTGACTATGTTTGTTAATTTATTGGTGTGTTTCTTTGTTTTCTAAGTTAAAGATTGATATGTTTTTTAATGTTTATGTAAGTTTATGACGTAATATCTATCATCAATATCAATAGACTTTACTGCAGATGACGTTATGAGTTTTTCCAAGATTTTTGTTCATCCCAAAGCCTAGAAGTAACTGCTTTTTATAAGGGTGTCGGATGTTTTTTTTATAGTAAAAACTAACGAGATGAGCACAACGTGTGTTTGATAGTAAGTAACATGTTGCCTGCCCATAACAGCACGGTAACACGCAGCTATTGGAGCATGAAGAGGCCAAATCAACCTAGCACTCCATCGCGGTTGTCATGCAGATATAAAAAATGTTTTATTTCTAATTTTATTGTATAATTTCACTACAACATACATAGACTTACTGTTTTTTATACTTATTATAATAATCATTTTATGGTATAAACAATAGACAATTTTAAATTATTTAATCATATACAATATAAGCTTAGCTGAGTTTGAGGCTTGGTCGTGTTATATGAAAAAAAAATTCAATCAATCCAATCGTGTTATATGAAAACCAACCCTAGAACCAAGCAATTAAAATTACGTTCACCAACAAATTATTCTGAGTCTAAAATTAATAACCTAATTTAGTTTATTGATGCCTTCCACAGCATTCACAATAATCTAATAAGCACTTCATCATTCACAGAATTTAATTAAAATTGAACGACATACTTTAATTACCTTTTCAGAAGCTGTTCATAAAATTTACCAGTCAATAAAATCAAAATTTAATTAATTTTCACTGCGAAATTAATCTGTTTTTGTACAATACGTTTTCCCTCGAACGTTGTAACCTGCTCTCAGTCTCTTATATTAAGGTTAATTGCACACGCATTCCTATGGTTGCATGAGTGGGTATTATAATTTATTTCGTCAGGTATTATGATTTAGGTAATCTTAATTTAAAATTCGTCAGATTATTTGTTATTTTTCATCGATTATAATTATGTTTAAATATAAATAAATAATTAAATATTGGTGGACAATGCTCACACAACACCATCTGACCCCAAACTAAGCATAGCTTGTACTATGGCGGCCAGATAGCTGATATAATATATATATTGTTTTAAATACATACTTATTATAAATAGAAACACCCAGACACAGTGTAAACATTTGGATTCATCACACAAATATTTGCACTGGGTGGGAATCGAACCCACGACCCTCGGCTTCGTAGGCAGAGTTACTACCCACTAAGCCACGGGGCCAGTCATTAATTAATGAAATAGGTCAATAGTTTAATTGATGAAATAGGTTTATTTGCTTGGTAATAGGTTTTTTTAATTGTAGGGTTTATCAATAAAAACCATTTATACTATTTTTATTTAAATTATGGAACAAGGCTAGCATTATTATATTTTACCGCTCCTCAAAAGGTTATTATTAACTCAGACCTTACGTGATTCAAAAAGCTGCAAAATAGTTAAGTAACACTTTTGTATTAAAAAGTTCTCTAGCCGCATTATGCATTTTTTGGTGGGAGAAAAGGTTTAGGGTTCTCATCACTGACTTGTTTTTTGTGACAGCTGTGACGTAGTGTCGGAGCGGTGGTGGAGCAGCGTAGCCAGACGTATCCGTTAGACGCTTTCTAGATAGGTGAACTCTTGTGAATTCGCGTTGTTCGTACACCAAAGGTTGCACGTCAGAAATGGCAGAGTGTAAGGAAGCAGCGTATGATTATATCTCATGTTCTCTACATACATATTTGGCAAATTATAATTATTTCATTTCATGATCATAAAAAAAAAGTTTTGATTTGTAGTGAATTATTTCTAGACCAATTACTGCCCAACAAACATTTGATAGGTCGCCACAACGTGCCGATTCTTACTTTTGGTTCTTTAAGCTGGTCGCAAATACGTCGCTATCACGTTAAAAAAACCCAAAAATAGGCCCATTTTATACGAATCAGTGTCGTAATAGAGTTACGTAGCAGTCGTTTAAATAGCTATATGGTCGTAGTGGTTCTATAGATGTCGTGAGACGTTCTTTTCGTCGAGTTATGATCTAATTGCCGCTACTTTAAGGCATTTTATCGAATAACCAGCATTCACCAGGACTTTTATACGGGATTTCGATATAAAGTGGTTAATTAAAAGTATGGGTTCCAAATTTCAGCCCGATCCGTTCAATAGTTTTTACGTGAATGAGTAACAAACATCCATCCACCCATACTCACAAACTTTCGCGTTTGTAATATTAGTGTAATAAATTTAGTATAAAACAGCACGTTCATTTTTGCATGCAACGTTCTACTAGTCAAGCCCTTTCATTTGATACCCATATTAAGGGAGTTGTGAAAAAAGAAATGTATTTCGCCATTTTGTGGTAGCGGCCATCTTAGATTTAAATTTGTCATAGTGCAAAGTATTCTACTAGTCAAGCCCTTTCATTTGATACCCATATTGAGGTAGTAGTGATTAAAATATTATAATTCAGCATATTGTGGTGGCGGCCATCTTGGATTTGAAATTTGTGATAGTGTATAGTATTCTACTTGTCAAGCCCTTTTATTTGATACCCACCCATATTGAGGTAGGTTGTGAAGAAATATTTTGTCCGCCATTTTGTGGAGGCGGCCATCTTGAATCGATATTAACCAAACATAGCTAAGAACATTCGAATATTCGAATATTAACCTTCAAATTAAACAAACCGTATCGAAATCGGCCTATCCGTTTGAGCTCTATGGTGCCACAGACAGACACACACACAGACAGACAGAGAGACAGACATTGACGTCAAACTTATAACACCCCTTTTTGGTCGGGGGTTAAAAATACCATATAATTTCTTATACTTGAGTGACACTATCAAGTTAATGTTTGGAACACATCAGAGTAGTCTGTGCTATGTTGTCTACATTTCTATCTGCAATTTTAGGTATTTTTGTCGACAAGATCTTTGACATCGGAGACACGTGTCTTTTGTTCATAAATGAGTTTGAGCGTCATTGCAATCTAAGCTCTTGAAACACTTTAATGGAATGTCTTTTCAGGTGAGAAGTGACAGCTTTTGTAAACTTTGATCCTTTTGTGTTCACTGTAGAGTTAATGCATTGATGTCTAACAAAGATAATAACACCATTATACGAGTCTAACAAAGAGAGTGCAGTCACACTAATATATGAATCTACATATATTATAGTCTATATATTAGGTATATTATATATATATAAAAATCAATGCCAATTTTCGTTGTAAGTGAACTCCTAAACGGCTCTACCGATTTGAATGTTTTTTTTGTATAGGCTTGGGTAGGGCCCTGGAAGGTTTAAATTCACAAATCAGCTCGCAGATGGTACTGCAGTTGATTGATATTTTGGTTACTATCCGAGCGAAGCCGGGACGGGCCGCTAGTAGTCTATATATATACCAGTATATCATGGACTAAACATGCTAATACCTACTAATCATTTCTGTTTCATTTCATTCATTTTCATTTCATTTATTTTCATTTCATTCATTTTCATTTCATTTATTTTCATTTCATTCATTTTCATTTCATTCATTTTCATTTCATTCATTTTCATTTCATTCATTTTCATTCATTTTCATTTCATTTTTTTCATTTCATTCATTTTCATTTCATTTCATTTTTTCATTTCATTCATTCATTTCATTTCATTTTTCATTTCATTCATTTTCATTTTTCATCATTTTCATTTCATTCATTCATTTCATTTCATTCATTTCATTTCATTCATTTCATTTCATTCATTTTCATTTCATTCATTTTCATTTCATTCATTTTCATTTCATTCATTTCATTTCATTCATTTTCATTTCATTCATTTCATTTCATTCATTTTCATTTCATTTCATTTCATCATTTTCATTTCATTCATTTCATTTTCATTTTCATTTCATTCATTTTTTCATTCATTTTCATTTCATTCATTTTCATTTCATTCATTTCATTTCATTCATTTTCATTTCATTCATTTTCATTTCATTCATTTTCATTTTTCATTTTCATTTTCATTTCATTTCATTCATTTTCATTTCATTCATTTTCATTTCATTCATTTTCATTTCATTCATTTTCATTTCATTCATTTTCATTTCATTCATTTTCATTTCATTCATTTTCATTTCATTCATTTTCATTTCATTCATTTTCATTTCATTCATTTTCATTTCATTTATTTCATATTATTATACCTTTGTCTAGGTGTTTGTATGTATTCGTTCATGCAAACATACTTTCACGTTTATAATATTAGTAGGATCGTCATCATCATCAGCCTATTCTAGTCACTTAATGGCCTCAGTCTCAAAATTGTTTTTACCTAGTTCAAGTATCAAAGTCAAAGTACTTTATTCATAAACTACCTGCTACGCCACTTGTCGGAAATTGGTCGTACCAACTCAGATTTCGAAACAAATTTGATTAGCAAAGGTTTGTATTCAATGACGTAATCTTAACACATGCTGTAATGTCAAAGCATGGTGCGAAAACTCAAAAAGGAATATTATTTCCCGGTTTTGTTACATTCTTGATTCATGCTCCGCTTCTATTGATAGTAGCGTTATGTTCTATAGCCTATAGACTTTCTCAATAAATAGACTATCCAATAGAAAAAGAATCTTTCAATTCGGACCAGTACTTCCCGAGATCTTACGTCACGTCACGTCAATCAATAAAAAATAAAAACAAAAGAAAGAGCATACAAATTGTATACACTTTCAAAGTTTGAAATGATCACTTCACTGTATTATAATAATTATCGTACACACAGAAATTTGTCAAGCATTATACGAGTAAAATATGTTTCTATTGCAATTGTACTGGGCCTATGTCAATTTTTTTTACTTTTATATAGGAACTGCCTTGTGTAAATAAACTTGCAAACAATTATTACAGAATTATTTGAGTGTTGGTATTTACAGCTAGAACCACATCCCGGACTTACGTGGTCAGTAACCATTGTTTTAGTCTTATCTAGGTTCATCCAGAGCGTTCTAAATTATCAGCCAGGCGTTCAGTTTGTTGGAACTGAACCCCTAGCCATTATGACGACATCGTGAGCAAATCGTCGGCAGTACTCTCAATTGATATTGATTCTCATGTCAAGCTCGTTTCAGGTTTATCTTCGTGAACCTTTTAGAATAATTTGGGTGAAATAAAAGGGATATGCCCTTATCAAAGCTAAAGTTCTTTATTGATAAATGTACAATTTACACGTCAATTAATAAAAAATAAAAACAACAGAAAGAGCATACATTTTGTATGCGTTTTCAAAGTATAAAATAATTACTTCAATATATTATAATAATTATTTTACAGAAAACTGTCAAATATTATGCGAGTATAATAATTATGTTTTAATACAATACTTACTCTTATGTCATTTTTTTTACATTTTATAGGAACTTGGCCATCACTCTCTAAAATTTCACTGTAACTATAAAAAGTTGTCTCGCAAGTCGTTGCAGATGGATATGATTCGTTTGCTGTTTTTGGACTTGCTCTGTCATTGTTGCAGCGTCTCAGTAAACATTTCATCGGTCGATGTGTTTCTAATACTCAAATTCAATATTCTATTACTCGAATTGAATACTCTCTATAAATACTCTAAAACAGTCTGGGGGGTCTACCGCCTACGGAAAACGGTCTTGACTTTGGTATTCCTCTCTCTTTTACTTTCGCTTGAAATTATAGAGACAACAATAGTAAAGTCAAAGCCGATTTATTTAAGGGGTAGAAAGCCAAGTTTTGACAGAGTCTAACGCTTTCTCATAGTCCATCAATAAAATATTAATGTGACTCTTAGTAGCTAGGTATGTATTGTGGTCCTAGAATCTTTCGAAGTCATGTCTCATCCACCAACCCGCACTGGGTCAGCGTGGTGGATTATGGCCTTAACTCTCTCCTTGCGAGAGAAGGCCCGAGTCCCAGCAGTGGGAATATTTAGTAGGCTGTTGACGGGGATGATGTATTGTGGTCACATTTTCATTTTGCCTACTCGTAATTATTTGATTTTTTGGTTTTAAGAGCAATATGTGTGATTTTATCTGTTATTCTTCTTATTTTATCGATAACTACCTATTCCCTACGCACGTTACTACGCCACCTGTCGTAAATTGGTCACACCAACTCGAAAATCTCATACACAATAACTTTGCTTAAGATCATGCCATGATCAAATGCATAGTTTACGTTTTTTATTTAAAAACTGTGTTAATATTGAAAAATATTCGCTTTGAAAAGCAATTTCGTAGTTTTTACCGAGCTAGAAAAGGTTTAAAAACAATATCAAAGAAACTTTATGAATATTAGACTAGATTGTTAGACACTTTTACTAAGAAGCCTTTGTTTATGTTTGCGGAATATTCTCTACAACACATTCTGGAAACTTCTGTAACAACTTTATTTTGTACGAGTTCACAATAACAAGCAATCAAAACTTTACTATACCCTTATTTTGGATTCAGTAATACCTCGATAAACAAACGAACGTACATATAATTTATCTTAGATGTATGTTTATTCAATAATGCTCGAGGATAAATGAATCGGTGGCATTATGACTAGAAAAAGAGAATAGACGAAGAGAAGAAAAGTTATTTATTTTATTTCAGTGGGCTTAAATAGATAAAATTGAAGTGTATTTTTGTAAAAAGTGGTCAATTTAATATTATTAAAAACCACGTTTTACAATATGCTTAAATACATATGTATAGACGGAACATCAAATATTTTTACAATTTTGTCTGTCTGTCTGTTCGTTCCGGTAAATCTCCAAAACGGCTGAACCGATTATGACGGGGTTTTCATTACTAGATAGTTGATGTTCTAGTATTATGACATATGCTACTTTTAATCAAGGAAAATTAACAGTATTCCTCGAAATAGAAAAAACCATTAAAGTATGCGCCGAAACCGCGGGCACATGTTATTGACTGGCCTCGTGGCTTAGTGGGCGGTAACTCTACCTGCGACGCCGAGGGTCGTGGGTTCGCTTCCCACCCAGTGCAAATATTTGTGTGATGAATTTAAATGTTTGCACTGTGTCTGGGTGTTTCTATGTATAATAAGTATGTATTTAGAACTATATAAGTATTATATCAGCTATCTGGCCGCCATATCACAAGCTTTGCTTAGTTTCGGGTCAGACGGTGTTGTGTGTGATTGTCCACCAATATTTATTTATTTATTTATTAGTAAAAATCTGCTTACAAAGCTATTGCCTGTGGATTCAAGTTTTAATGTGTAGGTAAAACTAATATTTGTTCTGTGTCTGGATATTTCTGTCTATAACAAATCTATTAACATCCAAATAAGTATTAAATCAGCTATCTGACCCTCTCAGTGCAAACTAAGTTTTGTTGCTAAGTTTGAGGCTTTTTACTGTTTTTGTGAGGAGTATCCAACAATAATACTCTAAGAACGTAAAATAATATTGATAGATTATTGAAGAATCTAGAAATAATCAAATTACTCCTGCCTGTTCTTGATAGGAAGCGTGTTGCGTGCTGGAGATTTTACACCGCTGGATGGAAACGCTTGTATGTTGATCCAAATTAGAATCTTATTAGAATTAGAATGATTTATCTCTAGCACATAGTTAGACACTTTGACAGGATTAAAAATCAGAATTTGTTGATTAGCAGTGAGCGCCAAACTAAATTCGAGATTTATTAACCCTCACGCATTTTACGCACACTCGCAGAGTTATGCATACGTGCGGGTTAGAACATTATCACTTAATTATGTTATATGTTCACAATAATATACCTATATTTAAATATCACAAGAAAGCCCTTGAAATGTTGTTTACTATTGTATTAACTTCTAGGTACCTACCTTATTAATGAATTCGGTCATAAATTGCAAAGTTCACACCCATTGTAAAAAAGTGTTGGATTTCACAGCACGTCAATGTTATTACGCTTTTTCAATAATTATTAGTGGAAAATTATAATAGAACACAACACACAAATAACTTTAACTTAGGCACATTCACCATTGTCTTTTAAGCATATATTACAATAAAATACAAACCGATTCCACATTTCCTGGTATAAAAAACAACGTTCTTCTTTGTGGGGCCAAGTAGCGTCGGACAATTAAGAGCCCTCTCACAAAAAGACAGAACTCAACTTTAGGTAAAATCCTGCAACATTGTCAGCGTGCGTCCGTTCGATTCAGCTCGAGCGTTTAGGCGGACAGAACGATCTTGAGCCGTAACGGCAGTGTACTAAAAATTTTTATGAGATTTTCTGACGTGACAACGTTTACTAAATTGATGAACGCTGGCTGCGTGCACGAAAATTGAAGACTTATTGTCCCGTTACGTTCGTTGTCCCGTAACGTTACGATAAATTATTCTTGCATTTCAAAAATCTGATAACTAGTAACATTTATTTTTCATTTTAAGGGTAATTTTTGTGCATTGGTTCTTAGCTGTTTGGTTAATATTGATTCAAGATGGCCGCCTCCACAAAATGGTGGACTAAATATTTCTTCATAATCTACCTCAATATGGGTATCAAATTTAATGAAAAAGCTTGACCAGTAGAATACTATGCACTATGACAAATTTCAAATCCAAGATGGCCGCCACAACAAAATGGCGAAATACATTTAATTTTTCACTTCTCCCTCAATATGGGTATCAAATGAAAGGACTTGACGAGTAAAATACTATGCACAATGACAAATTTCAAATCCAAGATGGCCGCCACCACAAAATGGCGAAATACATTTCTTTTTTTCCCTACTTCCTCAATATGGGTATCAAATAAAAGACTTGACAAGTAAAATACTATGCACAATGACAATTTCAAATCCAAGATGGCCGCCACCACAAAATGGTGAGATACATTTCTTTTTCACTACCTCCTCAATACGGGTATCAAATAAAAGGGCTTGACTAGTAAAACACTACGCACTATGACAAATGTCAAATCCAAGATGGCCGCCACCACAAACTGGCGATTGTCATTATTTTTACTACTACCTCAATATGAGTAAAAATGAAAGAACTTGACTAATATAATACTATGCACTATGACAAATTTCAAATCCAAGATGGCCGCCCCAAAAATGGCGACTGTCATTATTTTTACTACCACCTCAATATGGGTAATAAATGAAAGGGCTTGACTAGTAGAATACTATGCACTGTCACAAATTTCAAATCCAAGATGGCCGCCACCACAAAATTGCGAATGTCATTATTTTTACTACAACCTCAATATGGGTAACAAATGAAAGGGCTTGACTAGTAGAATACTATGCGCTATGACAAATTTCAAATCCAAGATGGCCGCCACCACAAAATTGCGAATGTCATTATTTTTTACTACTGCCTCAATATGGGTAACAAATGAAAGGACTTGACTAATAAAATACTATGCACTATGACAAATTTTAAATCCAAGATAGCCGCCACCACAAAATGGCGACTGACATTATTTTCACTACTTTCAATATGGATATCAAATGAAAGGGCTTGACTAGTAAAACTACGCACTATGACAAATTTCAAATCCAAGATGGCCGCCACCACAAAATGGCGAATGTCATTATTATTTTTTACTACGACCTCAATATGGATAACAAATGCGCCATCTTGGATTTGATATTTGTGACAGTGGATAGTATACTACTAGTCAAGCCCTTTCATTTGTTACGCATATTGAGTTGGTAGTAAAAAATAAAGTCAGTAGCCATTTTGTGGTAGCGGCCATCTTGGATTTGAAATTTGTCATAGTGCGTAGTATTTTACTAGTCAAGCCCTTGCATTTGATACCTATGTTGAGAAGTAGTGAAAATCAATGACATTCGCTTTTTTGTGGTGACGGCCATCTTGATTTCAAATTTATCATAGTGCGTAGTATTCTACTAGTCAAGCCCTTTAAATTGATATATATATTGAGGTAGTAGTAAAATTAATGATGATTAATTAATATTGGAAGTTCGTTGCTCAAACACGTCGGAACGGTCATTGGTCATGGCCATTGCTCATGGTCATTGGTCGTGGTCATTGGTCATGGCCGTTCCTCATGGTCATTGGGCATGGTCATGGTCATGGTCATGTGCAAGGTGATGGTCATGGTATTGAGGTAGTAGTGAAAAATAATGACATTCGCAATTTTGTGGTGGCGGCCATCTTGGATTTGAAATTTGTGACAGTGCATAGTATTCTACTAGTCAAGTCCTTTCATTTGTTACCCATACTGTACATACTTAATTAATATTGGAAGTTCGTTGCTCAAACACGTCGGAACGGACATTGGTCGCGGCCATTGCTCATGGTCATTGGTCGTGGTCATTGGTCGTGGTCATTGGTCATGGCCGTTCCTCATGGTCATTGGGCATGGTCATGGTCATGGTCATGTGCATGGTCATGGTCATGGTATTGAAGTAGTAGTAAAAAATAATGACATTCGGCATTTTGTGGTGGCGGCCATCGCGTTCATCGACTTATTAGACGTTGTCACGTCAAAAAAAATTGACAGATTCTGCTTCTTCATGAAGTAAACAAGATCAAATGTGATGGTCCGATCCGAAAATCAGAATGAAACGTTATAAAACGCCAAACGAATTAAAATTTTGTGGTCGCACTATAATTATTCTAGTTTATGTCATAAACGCGCGAAATATTACGTAACCGACTCCCACGCTAACTGACGCAGGTCCTCCCCCGACGGCCGCTCGCGGCATACTAAATTGCGCAGCGTAATTTATTGTAATTTCGACTGCTGGTAATTTATATTTTTTGAAAAATTGTCAACTATGATTTGAAAAGTAACTATAGAATTGGATTCTACAAAGAACAAAGTATTATCGTGTCTAATTTTTATTTTGGAGTTATTGTGTATTTTACACAGAGACAACGCTAAAACTGCAATATAAAACTTAAAATTGGCTTATGATTTTGTTTTTTTTCTAATAAATGGGACCAAAATTCAGATATATGTGACTTGAATGAATTAATAAAATATGTGTATGATGTTCCCCATATTTTTTTAAGTATAAATTTTGAGTATCACTTGTAGATTTAGAAGTCTGAAACTGACACGGCGGCGACTTTTCGGCGAAATGGTCATGGGAGATCGTTCCCTACGACTAAAGGCTTTATTATTAGTAAAATTGAAACAAGGAAACGTCAACAAGAAAGATCGGCCTATTTTTTGAACGTAATTATCTTTTTCTCTTTTTCTAGATAATACTAAAGATGGAAATATCGGAACACAAACTTTTTGAATTTCGTGCGACGACGTGAGCCGGCTCTTAAGAAGTGGCGCGGTGGCATCTACATTTTTTTATGCCAAAAAATGTAGCTTTATTATGATTGAGTTAACAGTAAACTTCGCGTAATTGAAATTCCGAAAAGGCTAGTACCAACATTATAACGTGTTAAGACGTATTCATGTCACAATCCGTCAATAGAGAGCTTCACTTTAGCAACAATTGTTGACATAAAGCACGTGAAGGGCTAATATTAATAAACTCCAACATTTTGTACATAATATAAAGAGCTAATATTTTTTAATTTTTTTAACTATAATAGGTTTGCACTTGACCACCATCTCGCCTGATGTTAAGCGATGATGAGATCTACGATGGAGCGTGTTTACCTAGAAAAAACCGATTCACTCTCGATTTGAAGACAACAAGATTGTAACCATCAGTAATATTAATAAACGCCAGCATTTTGTACATAATAATATAATTGTATCTACTGAAGTTGATTCTGGTCATTAAATAAACAACGCAAGTTTTATCCCTCTAGTTCATTGTGACAAATAATCTATTTCATACTAGCACATCTAATAACGGCAGCCAGATGGTTGATGTAATTCCAGTAACATTGTAAATGCGAAAGGTTTGGTTGTTTTGATGTTTGTTGCTCAGTCTCGTCTGAACGGATCACATTTATTTGAAAAAGAAAATCAGCTAAATTACAACTTAGTCTATATTGTTTTTAATTTCTAAGGCTTCCCGAACTATTCTTGCGTAGTAATGACGTTCGGTGGAGAGAATCTGCGATTGCTGAGCATTTGATTGATGCGGGAACTGGTCATTGAATCGAGCTCCACGACCCGAAAATTCTCTCCACCGAACGTCATTACTACGCAAGAATAGTTCGGGAAGCCTTAGAAATTAAAAAACATCGTAATTTCAACCGGTAGGATGGTTTTCGGTTATCGGCGTCGTGGAATCCAATCATAAATAAATGTACGCATCGCGGGGTGAGTTCGGAGAAGCCTGGTGATACGGTTAGTGTTGTGTGTCGTGGTGGTAACTCTGCGATTTTTGAAGACCAAATGAGAGTAGATCTAGATCCCCTCATTTCGCAATGATACGACCCGCAATTTCTTCAGTCTTCTCGTGACCACGGCAGTTGTAACGCTGCCGAAACGTCGAGGTATTTAAATAATGATTTAAATCGTGGTTAAGTCCTGTACATTATAAACTTAGTCTATGACTTAGTTAAAATAGCACAAAGGCTTCTTTTTACCACAGAAGCACTTTTGGCAACTCCGTGTCACCAGAGTACTTCCTATTCCCGCTATTTTTCCGGGATAAAAAGTGACATATATTATTTCAGACTGTTATGTATTTGTGTTTTGAAATTTCAATCTGATTCGACGTGATTGAGCAACAACAATCCATATTCAAATCCAAATCCGCATATAGAATACCAGTAGAAACAGTAGAACTAATAGAACTATATAAATATACATAAAAAATTATGTAAATAAAAACTCTTCCCGTTTAAAAAAATATAACTTTTAATATTAACGTAGTCAAGGCATTTTACCTGTTGCTTGTCTTGCAAATAAAATTACCAATTCATTTGCTGTGCGCTGTAGTGCATTCATGCATATTTCATCCGTTTCATTTTGCTTGCTTTACCCAGTGCAGTGACTTTCAATTTAGTGTCGAAACATCTGCAATACGAATAATTATTTCTTTTCGCAACTATAGATGCGCATTGGACTGCCTTCACGTCTGATGTGGAGCGTCGACGTGGTCTCCGATAAAACGCTCTTACCTAGACGGAACCAATTACCTCTGGACTTGAAGACAACAAGATTGTAATTATTGGGAAAAATCTACTAAGGCAACGCATATCTAGATCTATGGACTCAGCATCAGTCTGCATCAGGCGGACCGCGGTCCGTTTGCGGACCGCAAGACGTCGAAATTCGGACCGAATAGGAGGTTATTTGAAACCAACATAATAAAAAGACAACATTAGTGTTATTTTATGGACCTAGTTAAAAAAAACCCGCGGTAACCGGACCCGAGCTAAACTATTTGCCGACCCTTGGCCTTGACGTTCTTTTTTTTTACGAAAGTGAGACAAACCTCTTCGTTTGACTCTTTGACATTTCAAACATGAAATTGTGTCACTTTATCAAGCTACTATCAGTCCAGTAGAAAAAATACTAGGGTGATATTAGATCACGCAGACCGGTCGCACACTCAAAAAAATTGGTTGCCTGTAAAGTCGGTATACGGGCGAAAGTTTTACGTGACAACGACTTTGAGTGGTAAAATAATTTTACGGAAGGGACGCGTGCCTTTCACTTTTTATGTCTGTCTCTCTCGCTCTTAGGCGGGCTAACCATGCCCGAGTGGAAGGGACGCGTGCCTCTCACTCGCTCTCGTTGTGAGCGCATAACGTGAGCGGAGCGTAACGCAGTTTCTTGAAGTGTCACCCGGCAAACCAATTTATAAGACGTTGTCACGTCAAAATGTGTCTTAATCTTAATTTATTTAGCGCTCAAAGCTAATCAATATTGAAATAGCTACACATTTGTAGAGCAAAATCGTTGTATAAATGATCACTCGTCCAAAGTGCCGAATCGTTCACTGCCAAATTCCTAGCTAAGTGAAGAAGGGATTACAAAAATTTCATTTGCTAAAAAGCGGCTTTTAAAATTAGGTTTCCAAAAAGAATTGATGGTTCCGTGCCATAATGTTTGGATTTCATTTGATTTAGTACTAGTTAATTGAGTTTGAAAATTCTGTTTTATTGTCCAAAGTAGTGTGACTATCATTTTTTCTCTTCTTGCAAGGTCCATCTGGGGCTGTTCCATGTCTGACGATAAGTTTCATCATCACACCGCTTACATTTTAGGTCCAAAATATCAAGAATGATTAAAGTATTTTTTGGCGTTATAGAAATTAGAAAATAGATTATAGAAATAAGATTTGTATACCTACTTAGGATTAAACTAATACTAAAACTAATTAATTTTGCACTTTTCTGTTTAGAATATATTCCGAGCAAAGACAATAATATTTGATCTGTGATTTCGAGTGACGTAATTTGTAAGACATACATATGCCCCTAATGGTAAACTTTTGTCACGCACACGTTTGCCTAGAACTATCTGATTGAGTCAATAAATTAATATGAAACAGCAATAAATTAACAAAAATGATAACATAACGGATCCTCTTCCCCCTCGGACCTGTCTGTGTTAAGACGTGTTCATATAATTCAACGTTTTTTAATTCTTAACTTAAGTATAAATTGCAAAACAGACGTTTAATTGAGAGAAAAAAAATAGGATAACATAAACTAAAGAAGTTCGAGCAACCCCTGCGCTGGCAGCCTGGTACTGTGTCTCCACCCCCACGGCAAGTGAGTGACGTCTTTCACAATTCCTGACAAATAACGAATAGACAATTAGCCTGTTACCAGTAGTTTCGGCTGTTATTGGCGTGTTGCGCTTAGCTGTGTTGGAGTCGAAACGCACACGTCTACAAATTGCATAGGCATAGAATAGCACACTCGTGCAGTTACCGCTGCCCTACTCGCCGCTTTAGCTACACGATCTGAACGCTAGTGTGAGTGTCCATTCGTCACACATTGAAATATACAGCCACGGTGCAGAGCTCCGGTAAACTGATCGGGCCGACGGAAGAAGGCTTAACGCGCGGATTTAGGCCTACTTTGCGCTTTGCATTTCCAATATGTCTAAAATACTGCACTCACCACAGAAAACTACGAGCCCATCTGTGTCGGGTAAAATAACATCGCCTCCGCTAGACAAAAGGAGCCAGAGAATTATTGCACGAAAGCGAAATAAGCAGGATGATGATATTGATGACCTTGAAAATTTCAAGGTTGAGATGAGGGACATGCTTAAGAGTATGTTTAGAACGTTTTCTCAAAATCAGAACGAACGTTTATCAACTATAGAGAAACATATCACAGAAGTAAAATCCTAGCTTCGCCTATAGCCGACATTGAAAAATCTATCACCTTCGTATCTGATCAGGCCAATGACATAATTAAAAAAATCGAGCGCATAGAAAAAGACAGCAATAATATTAAGCTGGAATTAAGCGAACTAGGGGATAGGTTGGACAGTATAGACAAGTGCACGAAGAAAACATCAGTAGAAATAAGAAGTGTAACTAAAAAACACTACGAAAGAAAAGAAGACCTATTTAACATGGTAAGAAAGTTATTAGCAACATTAAAAATCGATTACTCATCCACGGATATTCGTGATGTTTATCGAGTACCAAACAGACTTATGAATAACACCACAACATTGATCGCCGAATTCTCTAACACATTGATAAAGGAGGCAGTGCTTTCTCAGACGAAACGTTTCAACAAGGACCCAGATAACAAACTGAGCACTTGTCATCTCGGCATTGAGGGGACACCTCCGTCGCAGATTTTTGTATCGGAATTTCTAACATTCAAAACAAAATCACTATTTTCTCGGCCCGTGAATTTGCTAAAGCTGCGCGGTACACCTTCTGCTGGTCAACTAATGGTAATATTTTTCTACGCGAAAGAGAAGGTCTGCCTCATATCATAGTCAGAAGCCAAGAAGATATCGAGCGGCTGAGGGGCTCCACAATGGCGTCGGCAGTGCCAGTAGAACCAAGACAGAAGTGACTCATCACGACAGACATTAAATTCTATCCCTACCCAATTACCGATTATATAATTATTTATTTCATGAAATGTGTCTCAAGTTTGTTTCGCATATTGAATTTATTACGAAATTTTAATCGTTATTCTTTTCCTGAAATATGCTCCAATATAACGGTTTGCAACGGAAAAGCTTGTTACAATGTTTGTCTATGTGTAATTAAGGTTGCTTATTCCAATTACCTATTTGACAATGAACTGGCAGGACTGTTACTATTCAGAGTCAAAAAATAACAAAGTTAATGGCTTACTTGTGCTTTTTTAAATTATTTAGCACTTATTTCACCGAAGCAACTAATTTCAGCTATATTTTTTGCCACACACTACTATTAACACTCAGAAAAAAATATGTACACACGAAATGTAACACACACACTAACATCTACCTTTTTATCTACACATTACATGTAAACCACACAAAATACCTTAAGGGAAACCAGACTCGGTTACTTTTTACCAGATTATCTCATTACAATTATTCAAGTAAGTGCACCTCGACAATCACAATGACTATACGAATATTAACTAACAAATTCATACATAATATGGTTGACACTTGTAATTCACCGGTTCAGTTTAATTGGAGAATTTCTGACTTTTTGTATAAAAAAGTCAAGATTGATGTGTCTAATATAATTTTAAAGGAAAATAAAACTAAACTCAGCACCTGGCTTTGGACAATTTGTCCAATTACATACAATAAAATTGCACAAAACAACATCTTCTATATAAAATATCTAACAAGAAAATTATTGCTAAATCACATAGCTACACAATTACCTACTCACCTCGGCAATAATCCTCAATCACCGTATAATCCATGTGTCTTTACGTATAGTTTCCACAACACTAATTTCACAAACAAATCTACAAAACAAATCTACAATTATTACATTAATGAGGAATCTGACAAAAATCTGTTGCACGAATTAAACTATATTATTGATGCGCATGCGGCCTGCCGCGGTCGCGCCTATCCCAAACTAAAAATAACCTTTTCTTACATTGTTTACTTAAGGTATCTATGGCAAAAATGCGATGATAAGAAACTGCATTTAAGTTTAGTAACATTAAGGTTGCATTTTCTACGTAACACAAATACCATTGTTCATATTCATATTGGAATATTTTTAACTTTGTTAAATGGATAGTAGGCAGGTATTGCAAGATTTGGATAGGTTAGAGGTAATAAGTACCAACCTTAGCTTTATACCTGAAATGTGTGGGAATTACTTAGGCATTAGCAGCGGAGTTGAAAAGTTTACAGTTCTCACACAAAATATACGTAGTATACGCGCAATTTCAAACACTTACAAGTATTTTTGTCGAGAATTAATTTCTTACCCAGTGTCATAGTTTTGACAGAGTGTTGGACTGATTGCTCATTTGTTGATATGTACTTGGAAAACTATTGCTGTCACTCTTCAAAAATCATTTAATCAAAATGACGGCATAGTCATTTTTTCTAGAGTGGGTTTGAATGTAAGGGTAACTGAGCCACCTTTTAAAGATGCTAATTGCTTGATTATTGAAGTAGATAAAAAGATCTCTATAATGGCTATCTATAGGTCACCATCTATATATAGCACAAGAGACTTTAATAGTTCACTGGATTCAACCATTAGCTCCTCCCGGGAAACACAGCTATAATCACAGGCGATATGAATATTGATATTGCGTCTACATCTACTGACAAGCGTGCGGATGAATATTTGGAAATAGTTGCGACCCATGGTTTTTTGCCCTCCCATCAGTACCCAACTCGTAACAACAGCTGTTTGGACCATGCGTTTGTTAGGTCATCGTTCCCATCATCGGCAGTGGTTTGTGCGTCTAGCATTAGCGACCACGAAGCGGTTCTCCTGAGTATCGACACAAAACCTCCACTACACAGTCGAGACAACACAACTCTAACTAAAATCAATTATGGTCTAGTCGTTAGTGACTTAGAGCGAGTGAACTGGACAGACTTTTACAACATTCATGACGCCACGACGCTCGTTGACAAATTCCATCAAATAGTAAATGCTGCAATCGACAAGAATAAATCTGTGTTACATTCCAAATTCAAAATACATTAGAAAAGAGTGGATCACCCCGGGCCTTTTAAAATGTATGAGAAAAAGAGACTATTTATATAAGATGTCAAAAAAAAATCATAATGATATACAAACCCAAATTAATTACAAAAACTACCGTAATATTTGTAACAATATCCTACAGAACTTAAAAGATGCTCACGAACGCCATAAAATAGAAATCTGCAATGGCGATAGTAAAAAGCTATGGGGTACTATAAAAGAAGTATGTAACCTAAAATGTGCCAAATCCGACAACAATGACCTACTCGGATCTGCAGCGACACCAAAACTTGCCTTAAATAAAGTAAATAATTTCTTTGCTACAATCGGTGAATCACTATCAAATGAAATTTTAAACAATCTTAATACCACAGAGAGCGAGCTTGCTATTAACGCCAAAATCAGCCGTACTCCGCTACACTCTTTTTACATGACTCCTACTAACGAAACGGAAATTGCAAAAATTATAAGCAATCTTAAAACGAGATCTGCGTGTGGGGACGATGGTATCAGCAACAGATTGCTAAAAGAGTGCAAGCACGTGCTGATAGCACCGATAGTCCATATTTGTAATACTAGCCTAGAAACTGGAACTGTCCCATCCGAGCTTAAGAGAGCTAACGTTTGTCCTATTTTTAAGTCAGGTAACGCCGAAGAAATTTCTAACTACAGACCTATTTCTCTTTTAAGCTCAATTTCGAAAATAATTGAGAAGGTCGTCAATAGTAGACTCGTTTCGTTTCTTGAGAAGCAAAATATTCTTTCTGAAAACCAATTTGGCTTTAGACCGGGTAAAGCAACAGAGGATGCCGTTGTAAGTCTCATCGATCACGTGTCGGGAGTCTTAGACAATGGTCGAAGGTGCATTGGGGTATTTCTTGACTTGGCTAAGGCTTTTGACACGATTTCGAGGAGGATTCTCATCAGGAAGCTTGAGGGTATTGGTGTGCGTGGAATGGCATTAAACTGGTTCGAGTCTTATCTGAAAGATCGAAAACAAAAAGTAAAAGTTGGAGACTGCTGCAGTGATTTGATGGAAGTATCATTTGGAGTGCCACAAGGCAGCGTTTTAGGCCCAACTCTCTTCCTAGTATATATTAATGAGCTATGCAACATCTCAATCAATCAGGCTAAAATTTTCGCCTTTGCAGATGACACGGCGATTATATTTGATGGGGATGACTGGGAGGATGTGAGTTATCAAGTAAACAAGGGTCTTCGACAAGTTGTGGAATGGCTACGATATAATCTACTTACCATCAATGCTAGCAAAACAAAAATAATTGCTTTTCGTGTATCGATTAAAACTAAACCAGATATAGCTCTTTGTATAAAACTCCATACTTGTAAAAACACAAATGAGGCACAGTGCTCATGCCCAAAACTAGGACAAGAGAGTCATCTTAAGTATCTGGGCGTTTACATAGATGAGCTCTTGTCATGGACAAAGCAGATTGAAGCTGTTAGTGGTCGCATAAGAAAACTACTTTTTATTTTAAAAGACTCAGAGCCATAGCCAATAAAAAGTAATAACTATGGTGTATTCTTCCCTCTGCGCATCTATACTGAACTATTGTGTTGTTTCTTGGGGTGCAGCTGGAACACGTAATCTCATGAAGCTCGAACGAGCACAAAGGGCTGTTTTGAAGGTCGCCTTCGGTAGACCCTATAGGTATCCAACTGCAAACTTATTTAGCGAAACGGTGCAGTTGACGGTGAGACAAATTTATATTATGGCAATAGCGCTGCGTTTTCACCGAGCCGCCCTCACTTCGCAGATTGGTGGATCGGAAGCTTCTGGAAGCAGACGAATCAATCGTTGGCCAGTTCCGAGAACAAAAACATTAGTAGGTCAAAGAAGCTACAGCTTTCGCGGTTGTCTTATCTACACAAAACTAAATAAAAACTTAGTATAATCAACAACTCCAAGCACATCTGCAGAAATAAAATAAAACTTACCTTAATGGTCTTGAATATAAAGATACAGAGGATATAATAATAATTGTTAGCTAGTTTGCATTTTGAATGCCTATTTTTCGATAGAGATTTCCACTAATAATAATTCAACATTGCACAATTAGACAAAACCAAACTTTTATTTCACATTTACGCAATCATTCAAATAAACACTCCTTAGAAGTGCGCACTTACACATACAACACACACACACATAGACACAACTCGTCAACTTCCCACAATCATATCCACACACAACACATTCAAGCACAATCACATCCTACTACTCACACACATCCATGCAGTTGTACTAGTTGTCTCTTATCTTTTATATCTTTGAGTAGGTACTTGATTCTGGTTCGTAGCAGTCCAAATATTGGTATAAACAACCAACTATAATAATTGCATTGGAAGAGCACTAGTCATTGCAACACAGGGTATCCTACAGCGATGACTAGTGTCTGAATGTCGAAGAATGTCCATGGAATTTAATATATTAAACATCTATCCAAACAGTTATAAGTTTATAATTGTATTTCATAGGTATGTATTATTATTTGGTTTGATTGATAAGATTCATGTATTTTTTTCAAATGTAATTGTTTTTGTGTCAAATAAATTTATTATTATTATTATTATCGTATTTATTTCTTTTCTTAAGCCAATTACGAAGCCCTGCTACTAGTATATCGCCGATGTTGCAGATCCGCCGGTTCCCAGGCGAACACCTTCTTGCTGATGCGGCATTGCGCAAGCGGCGAGTTGTCGCTAATTTTAATTTAGAATAAGCATTCCATTTTCCCACATCGAAGTGGTCTCACCCTTTT
Organism: Ectropis grisescens; assembly: GCA_017562165.1. Classification (NCBI taxonomy): domain Eukaryota; kingdom Metazoa; phylum Arthropoda; class Insecta; order Lepidoptera; family Geometridae; genus Ectropis; species Ectropis grisescens. The sequence continues at coordinate 29,806,386 of CM029781.1, read as the reverse complement.
TTAGTTATAGTAATTAATTGTAATTTTATATTTAAATAAATTTATATTTTACATTTCGGTTTTTTTTCGATCCTCCAGCTGCCGCTAACGTAATTGGCGCAGTCGGTAGGATACTCACGGGTAGATTTCGGGACTATCTTATATCGATATTCGCGTCGCGAGCTACCCGGGTGGCTATCGAGCACCAGCACCGAGTATCCAGAACTTACGGACCTGCAGCAGCCTGGAAGGAGAATCTAATCCTCGATTCACGGAGGGAAACCAGAGATGAAATCCATGTAAGTACACTTGAATTACTCTCGTGTTGCTTTCCTTTACTCCTAAGTCCAAATCTTAATCGTAAAGATTTACCACCCTAGAGCCTCTAGTTCTCGGGAGCCTGAATCACGCCAGGCCCGCCGACGTGTAATAGATAGCAGTAGAAATATTTTAGAAGTAGATAATATTAAATTAAATAATAAAATGGCTGTTGACCCGGACACTATCTTCAAGGCCCTCCGCCTTGTCCCGGAATTTGACGGCAACCCAAACATCCTTACAAGATTTATTACTATATGTGACCAATTAGCAGTGCAGTACTTAAGTTCTGCAGCTGGCAGTGACTTCAATTTGTGTCTTTTGAACGGGATACTCAACAAAATTACTGGAACAGCAGCTTGCACTATAAATTCAAATGGAATTCCAGAAAACTGGTTAGGCATTCGAACTGCCTTGATAAATAACTTTTCGGATCAACGTGATGAAACAGCATTATATAATGACCTCTCTTTAGCTTCCCAGGGTAACAAGTCACCCCAAGAATTTTATGATCATTGCCAAACTTTGTTTAGTACGATAATGACTTATGTGACACTACATGAGACGATAATTACAACTATTGCAGCTAAACGTGAGCTATACAAAAGGTTACAATGCAAGCGTATGTGCGCGGATTAAAGGAACCCTTAGGTTCACGCATACGATGCATGCGCCCCGCTACCATAGAAAAAGCGCTTGAGTATGTACAGGAAGAGCTTAATATTATGTACTTACAATCTAGGAACGACACCCCTAAAACTCAAGTAGCCCCGAAGGTCAGCCCTACTTTACCTGCAATACAATTTACACCCCCGCGACTACACAATTTACAGATGACAACCCCTAACTGGCCTGTTCCTATGGGACACCGCCCCATGAGGCCTCCGCCTCAACCATTTAGATTTGATAACCAACATCGCATGCCCACGAACACACAGCGAATGTTCGCTGCCCCGCCACCTAATTATAACGCGCGTAGTAACGTTTTTAGATTACCACCCGCGGTAATCCACCACCACCTCAAGGCCCTCAGCCTATGAGTGGAATTCAGCAGTTTACTCCGAAACAATTGCCTCACACAAAAATGATCACGGCCCATGATTGGAGTAAATACGGTAACCCGCCACCAACAAATTATTTTAAGACTAGAGAAATGAATATGAACGAGTGCGCGGCGTACAATGACCCGTATTATAGCTGTTATCAGCCGGAGTCGGATTACTACACCGACTATAGCGATAGCGGTTTAATCCTCGACTTCGCTTGTGACCCGACTTATTTTTACGAGATGACTCCAGACAGCCAACTGCCAGAAGACTACCAGGTAAGCTCTAATAACTGTGAAGATCAAAATTTTCAGGAGATTTCGAATTCACCAAAACCAACATAGAGCTAAATCTCCAGACGCAACGGCGTTTACCATACATACAAATCGCGGACCCACCTTTAAAATTTCTTATAGATACCGGAGCCAACCAATCTTTTATCAGCCCCGAGGCCGTTGAGAAGTACTTTACAGACTATCCTCTTAACTTCGACCCTTTCGAGGTAACCAACATACAGGCAACTAGTAAAAATAATTACTCTATTACGCTACCGTGTTTCCAAGAATTTAATGACGCTGATAGTATGAAGTTATTCATTTATCGGTTTCATAACTACTTCGACGGGCTCATAGGTTTAGATTTGTTGAGTAATTGGGAAGCCCGCATAGATTTAAGGAAGGTAGACTTTTAACCCGTACAGCGTCCAACCCCATCAGGATGTATAACTCATGCAACGTGAACTTATACGAAGATATAATTCCAGCGGGAACCTCTAAACTCATACGTATTCCCGTGGATACAACAGACGGCGAAGCTTTCATAAGGGAGCAAGTCCTCTGCAACTGCATGGTTCACGAGTGTATTACAACCGTAAGTAATAACCGTGGCTACTTAGAAGTCGAGAACACAACGCCTAACGACGTAATATTCTCACTCGACCGGCCAGTGCACGCGGAATTATTTAATACTGAGTGCACGCGTACCCAACAACTGCCTCGCGCCCAAGATGTTATCTCACGGTTACGAACGGATCATTTAAACGAAGAAGAAAAGGCAAACCTTATAACCCTTTGCTCTCGTTACTCCGACGTGTTTTATATTGAAGGCGAAGCACTTACCTTCACTAATAAAATCAAACACCGAATTAGGACCACTGACGAAGTACCAGTGCACACTAAGAGCTATCGGTATCCTTTCGTGCACCGCCAGGAGGTACAGGACCAAATAGGAAAAATGCTAGACCAGGGTATTATACAACCATCTGAGTCAGCTTGGAGCTCACCCATTTGGGTAGTGCCCAAGAAGCTCGACGCCTCTGGAAAGCAGAAATGGCGCCTCGTGGTCGATTTTCGTAAGGTTAACGAAAAAACTCTAGACGACAAGTACCCCATTCCAGATATTAGCAATGTTCTTGATAAATTAGGCAAATGTCAGTACTTTACAACTTTACATTTGGCTAGTGGGTTCTACCAAGTAGAAATGGACCCTCAAGACATTGAGAAGACCGCGTTCAATGTTGAACACGGACATTTTGAATTTATTCGAATGCCCACAGGACTCAAAAATTTTCCATCCACGTTTCAACGTGTAATGGACAATGTCCTTCAGGGCCTTCAAAATGAAATTTGTCTGGTCTATCTAGATAATGTCATAGTGTTCAGTACATCCCTGCAAGAACATATGACTAATCTTGAAAAAGTGTTCCATAGACTTCGAGAGTCCAATTTTAAAATCCAACTAGACAAATCTGAGTTTCTTAAATTAGAAACAGCCTATCTCGGCCATGTTATCACCGAGATGGTATAAAGCCAAATCGATAAAATCTCTGCCATTAAAAATACCCCATCCCTAAGACTCCAAAGGAGATAAAACAATTTTTAGGTCTTATTGGTTATTACAGAAAATTTATACCAGATTTTGCCCGTACAACTAAACCACTTACTCAGTGCTTAAAAAAGGGTAGTAAAATCACCCTTAACAATGAGTACGTTAACTGTTTTGAGAGATGTAAGACACTTTTAACTAACGACCCCATCTTGCAATATCCAGACTTTAAAAGAGAATTCAATCTCGACAGACGCTTCAAATGTAGCTATTGGAGCTATTTTATCACAGGGTCCTATTGGATCTGATAAGCCAATCTGTTACGCATCTCGAACTTTAAACGAAAGCGAGATGAATTATAGCACTATCGAGAAAGAGCTTCTTGCCATAGTCTGGGCCACAAAATACTTTAGGCCTTATTTATTTGGACGGAAGTTTAAAATTTTAACTGACCATAAACCTCTACAGTGGATGATGAATTTGAAGTAGCCAAATTCACGTCTCACAAGATGGCGACTTAGACTGAGCGAATACGATTTTACAGTTATCTATAAAAAAGGCAAGTCTAACACAAACGCTGACGCTCTTTCGCGTGTAGAAATACATACTAAAGAAGCTATGTCTTTAATAGAGGAAATTGACGAACTAAATTCCTTAATGGGCAACCCACCTGAATCAATACGTGCCCCAACCAATTCGTCTACTGAAACGGTTCATACTAGTAATGAGAATCCTATTTTAGAAATCCCAGTTACTGACGAACCTCTTAACAAATTTAACCGACAGATACATTTCACTCTTGTTAGTACCGTTAAAAACGACCCACCGTAACTAAACCCTTTGACACCCACACACGTGTAAGTATTCAATTATCAGAGTCTAATTTAGCAGAAGATGTTGTAAACGCAGTTAAAGAGTACGTCAACCCTAAAGTCAGGACAGGTATCTTAATTAATCCCCCCTTAGCTATGTACTCAATAATCCCAATTTTACAGGACAAATTTAGAAGTTCATCCATGAATCTTAAGCTATGTAAAACTGAGTTAGAAAATGTCAAAGAATACCTTAGACAGCAAGAGGTTATTCGCCACTATCATGATGGTAAAACCAACCACCGTGGCATTAACGAATCCTATTTAGCTCTATCTCAAAAGTATTATTGGCCAAAGATGAAGGAACACATAACTAAATTCATAGGTGAATGTACCATCTGCGGACAAGCTAAATATGATAGGAATCCAGTTAGACCTCAATTTAACGTTGTGCCCCCAGCTACAAAGCCTTTTGAAATAATACACATAGACTTGTTCACCGCTCAAAGTGAAAAGTACATAACTTTCATGGACGTCTTTACAAAGTATGGTCAAGCCTATCACTTACGCGACGGAACAGCTGTTAGTATTTTACAAGCCCTTTTACAGTATTGTACTCATCATGGCGTCCCTATGACTATCATTACAGACAACGGGACAGAGTTCACCAACCAGTTGTTCATGGAGTTTACAAGACTCCACAAGGTCAACCATCATAGAATACTAGCTCACTCCCCTAACGATAACGGCAATATAGAACGCTTTCACTCTACGCTCCTGGAACACCTTAGAATCCTTAGACTACAGCGTAAAGATGAACCCATTGTAAATCTTATGCCCTATGCTATTATAGCCTACAATAGTTCTATCCACAGCTTCACAAGATGTAGACCTTTTGACTTATTGACAGGACATTTTGACCCTCGAGATTGCTTAGACATTGATCTGACACAACAACTATTACAGCAGTACGTTCAAACTCATAGAGACCAGATGAAGGAAGTCTATGAAATAATAAATTCCTCATCTCTCGCTAACCGTACAGCACTCATAGACAGACGAAATACGACTCGGGAACCCGAAAAGCAATATGCACCCCAACAGCAAATTTTTATTAAGAACCCCCTCGCTAGTCGACAAAAGACCGCCCCACGTTTTACACAGGACACTGTTTTAGCTGACTTACCTATCCACATATATACCTCTAAAAACGAGGCCCCCGTAGCAAAGTCAAGGCTAAAACGTATCCCTAAAGCAGCCAATTTGTTACAGAATCCTGCTAGTAACGATCCTCCCAATGATACGACCTCAAGAGATAAAACTTGAGAGCCTAGACGATGGACCCGGACTACTACCCTACAAACTTGGACTCATGAGACTTACTACTCACCACCATACGTTCCTACAGTACGTACAATTGAACGACATCGAAGATAACATACACTCACTACAAACTCAACTACTAAGCTACCAAGACCGAATGACTAACGACACTTACTCACTGTACGAAATTCAGATAGACTATCTTACTAAAATGCTTGGCAAAAATTTTAGATCAATAAAAATCTATAAAACCTAGAGTTAAAAGAGGTATTATAGACGGCTTTAGTTTTATCATTAAAAGCATTGTCTATGATAGCAGATTTTAGATTTAGAACTTAGAGAATATTATAATATTATTAGACCGGGATCATACTATTTGAATAGGCAGATAGTATTCATTTTAAATTCGATAGTTTCTAAGGATAATTATAATTTAAATAATTTAACTATAGTGCCTAACTCGACACGCTCAGGCTCTCATCCCATCCTTTCCCTTTATAGCAACTAACGAGATGACATTCGTGTACATAGAGGCTGAATGCCCGAAGTAAAAAAAACTGGTACCTCTGTGAAAGCGAAGTCACCCACCATATCCGCATTTGATCTACTTACATTCAGAAGCTGATCATCAACCAAGTACTCCAAGAATCCTGCCAGTTTACTACAGTCACCCTGAAGAAAGAAGCCATAACACTTCACTTAATGGAAGCTGATGAAGATGTCACCTGAAGAGTTCACCGTCGCCAACGAGAACGACAGGAACTCACATCAATCTGAACTCTCCTGACCTCCAAGGACTACACAGCATCTAAAATAAAATTATGTTCCAGACCCCTCTACAAACAGACAACGTGCAACCAGATGTCCTAGGCCACACGACAGTACCATTCTACTCAGTACTGTTAAGTGCGGCTGTAATTACTATCATCATAAGATTCCGAAGCTACCTATTCAGATATATAGTAATAAAGCTATGAAAAGGGACCAGCAGCCTCCGACTATAATCCTGAAGGAAGAAGATCCTGGCAACGTCCCGGCAACATTTTCACTGAACGTGCTAAAATAGTCGCCGTTCTAAGGGTGGAGGAATTACGAAGCCCTGCTACTAGTATATCGCCGATGTTGCAGATCCGCCGGTTCCCAGGCGAACACCTTCTTGCTGATGCGGCATTGCGCAAGCGGCGAGTTGTCGCTAATTTTAATTTAGAATAAGCATTCCATTTTCCCACATCGAAGTGGTCTCACCCTTTTTTAGTTATAGTAATTAATTGTAATTTTATATTTAAATAAATTTATATTTTACATTTCGGTTTTTTTTCGATCCTCCAGCTGCCGCTAACGTAATTAGCCTAAGTTTTTACAATATTGATATATAAAACGACATAAAAATATTATAAAAACTTAAACCTAGTTTGCCGCCAGCAGCGGGGCAGGGCCCAAGCTACCGGTGGTTAGGGCTGCAGAGTGAGGAACCTCCTGACGATGCGCGCTGTGTCAAGGATGACCGCCTTCTGCATCTGACCCTTGATCCAACCATCTAGCGAAAGTCTCTTGAGATGTTGGTCGAGACTTTTCGCTATAAGGCCGTTTGCCGACACGACTATGGGGACTATGATCGTGGAATCAACATTCCACATGGCGGTAACCTCGTGAGCCAAGTCAAGGTACTTGCTGAGCTTGTCCTTCTCAGCTTTCACGAGGTTCTCGTCATGTGGTATGGTGATATCGACGATCACAGCCCGACGTTGAGACCGGTCTACCAGCACGATATCAGGCTTATTGGCGACAATAGTCCTGTCCGTGATGATAGAGCGGTCCCAGTAAGCAACGCACGACCATTCTCGAGAACTGGCAGAGGTGCGTACTTATAGTACGGCACCTCGGACTCGACAAGGCCGTGTCGAAGAGCAAGTTGCTGGTGGATGATCCTGGCTACTAGGTTATGTCTGTGCAAGTACTCGCCGTTAGCAAGATGCGAACAACCGGAAATAACATGACGAAGAGATTCGCCTGGACGGCGGCATGCCCGACAAATGTCGACCGTACCGTCCTTCATTATGTATTTCCGGTAATTGTTCGTCTTGATAACCTCGTCTGCAATTGCACAGACAAAACCCTCGGTTTCTCCGAAGAGGTCCCCGAAGCGTAGCCAGTTCACCGACGCGAGCAGATTCACATCAGGTCCCGTTAGGGCCCGATAGAATCGCCCGTGCAGCTCCTTGCTCTTCCACACTTCCTTGCGATCATCAGTGCTGAGCACCGATGGTTTACGCCAGTTCTCGTTTGCCAGTGAAAGAGGCGTGAAGCTTCTGTCAACTGCCACAACATCGCGATGCATCCCGGACTCGCTGTTGCGGAAATAATCCCTGAGACTGCATACTTCACGGTTGTGTAGGTTCTTGGCATTTAAAAGCCTCGACCTCCCACTTCCGCGGAATATACAGTCTCATAACAGACGAGCGCGGGTGTAGCATGCGATGAGTTGTGAGCAGTTGACGGACCTTCCTGTCCAGGGCGTCGAGCTCAGTCTGAGTCCACCTCAGTATGCCAAAGGAGTATATCAGCAGAGGCATTACCCAACCGTTGAAGGCTCGCGCTTTGTTACCGCCTGACAGAAGACTTTTAAGTACTTTTGTCAGCCGGCAAAAGAAGCTCCTTCACCGATTTCTTAATGTCATCTGCTGATATACCCAATGACTGTGACATACCGAGATATTTGTAGGTCTCGTCTTCGAGAGAGATCTGAGAGTTATAGTCTCGGAAAGTTGTAAATTCTCTGAATTTACTACTTTCCCTCGCTGTACATGCATGACCGCACACTTGTCTACACCGAACTCCATCTTGATGGCGTTACTAAAACCTCCGTGGTTTTAATAGCTCCAACAAGTCTTGGCGTTTCGGTGCAAAAAGTTGAGGTCGTCCATGTACAACAAATGAGATATAACCTCACCTCCTCTACGAAGACGATAACCTAACTCTGAATCCTTCAGCAGAGTGCTGAGAGGATTCAGACTTAGGCAGAACCATAGGGGACTTAGACTGTCACCCTGAAAATGCCTCTTTCAATCCTTATCAAGTCCTCCGAAACAAAAGAGCTGTCTACGCTACCTGGTTGACGAAGGACTGTGACCCACTGTCCCATGCATTTGCTTAGAAAAGATTTTAGAGTTGGATTTATTTTTGTACAACTCTAAAACCCTTTCTAGCCATGAATGGGGCACCGCATCATAGGCCTTCTTATAGTCAATCCAAGCAGCGGAGAGGGCTCCTTTGTTTCGTTTGACTTGTTGGCAAATGGTCGTGTCAATGAGGAGCAGCTCCTTAGTACCACGGGACCCAATCTTACATCCATTCTGAGAGGAGGCCAAAACGTTATTTGCGACTATATGCGCGTTAATTTTGCTCTCAGAATGGATGTAAGCAGCTTATAGGTGGTGGGTAAGCACGTAATGGGTCTGTAGTTCTTCGGTTCCGTGGTACTACCAGACTTATGGAGCAGGAAGGTGACTCCGGTGGTCATGAAACTGGAAGAGAACCCGCCTCGAGGGCTTCTTGAATTGTGTTGCCAAACGCCCATGTGAGCATCGAAACCACTTTATCCAGAAGTTGTGCAATCCGTCCGGCCCAGGACATTTCCAGTTCTGAGCCGTCCGGATAGCACAACTAACGTCTACGGAGTCTATCGTAATAGACTCCATGGCATCGATAGACTCACACGCGCGTTCGACAACACGCATCCAAGTTCCCTCCGTGTGCTCGACAGGCACCGACCAGATGCTGCGCCAGAAGTTTATCATAGCGCTAGCATCCGGTAGCTGCCCATCGCTCACACTTTGACTATTCTCTTCCCAGTTTCGGTATACCTTCCTTTGATCACTCTGGAAGTCGCGATTTTCTCTGTATCGATTCACACGCCTCTGTAGTGGCGAATACGGTTTGCCCACGCATAAACTTTCTGCTTCAGATAGTCAATACGTTCCGCAACATTGGCAAGATAGTGCTGAGGACTGGTACCAGTCCCAGCAAATGCCTGTGCTACGAAACGCATGACTCGGGGACGACTGTTCCCTGGCTGAAGCAGATTAGCTTTGCAATAAGAGTCCTGAATGTACTGATACGCCGTTCTATTCGCACTTGCCAAGCGGGTACACTTCCGGCGGTTCGCGTTGCGCGGTCAGTGTCTGGAAACTTGACACGTGCAACGCGACACGCCGCGATAGCACCGCAGTACAGAATAGAATGGGTATCAGTCAAATCTTTGCTAGTTCCCAGGTAGGGCACTAGCAAAGTATTCAGGCTCCCATCAAAGCCAAATTTCGTTTATGGGTGGGCAAACGCGGTAAGCGTGGCCTAGAGTTTGGTGTGAGTCGATATTGGAAGATCGCGTCTCCAAAGTGCTCCTCATTTGCTCTCTTACCTGGTCAGATAAGCAATTACTCGCCAAATCTCCTCCTCGATATCGGGGTCAACCTGCGCCGCAAGTGTCGCCGCTGTCATTGGCACTGAAGCCAGTGTCAGCATCGACGACGCGGCGGGCGGATCGGGTCGAGATAGAAACTGGGCGAGCACGCTCCTCCTCCAGGCGTAGCTGATCAAGTGTCGAGTCATCCAGCAGCTTGCAGCGCCTGATGGCTCGAACTTGGTCAGACAATCGTTGAGCGGAAACGGCGACGGTCGGTTCGAAGGTCTGAAACAGAGACAGCATCCTGGCACAATACGCGGTCAGGTTAGTTCCTCCCTCTGTTGCCCTGTAATAGGCGCGCATGCAGTTCTCATTCATGGTTTGAGACCATCGCATGCGACGCACTACACCACCGGTAGCGAGGGCCGGGCGTGAGACAGATTGCCTCTCAGGCCCCAAGCGTGCCGGCAGCGGGGACGGCCACGTCGCCCTGGTCTTGTAGGCGGTGTCGTCCGGGCTCGCTCGCGTCGCTCGACGAGTCGCTGGTCTCGCGGGTGGTATGGAACTCATCCGACGAGATACTCGGAGACGACGACGAACGGGCGGAAGGTGGTGGGCGTGCGTGTCGTGACGCTGTAGCTCGTTTCTTCGACCGTGTTATCATTTACCTGTATTATTAGTTGTTTATCCAAATAATTTTATTTCTATTAGTTTTCTTTGACAGACATCTGTCATGTCGTACATGTTGATAAATATTGTATTTTTCCATCTTTTGAGGTATTATTGCGCCAAAATTATGTTGAATTCTTGATTTTTGAATATTGCTTGTATATTTCTGTATAAATTTGTAATAAAAATGTGAAAAAATACATTTAAATAATTTACGGTAAAAAAAAGACGGGCTTTCGTGTTGACAGCTGATGACTTATGTATTATTAATTAATTATTATTATTATTATAACGACACTGCGGCCATAAGTGTAATTTCAGAGAATCGTTTCGTTAACACGTTCGGGTCCGAATCCCTAAAAATTTCACTCGCTAAAAAGCGCTTTAGCGGCTTAAAAATGAGGTCGAGGCAGTAAAAATGCGTTGAGGCTGCCAGTGTTGCCACGCAATAAACTGATTCGATTGCCCGTTAACAATGAACGGGTTAATGGTATATTCAAATCGATTGACACGCTTTTGTGTAAGGAAATAAAATTGCCTGAAAAATGCAATCTAAAATGTAATGGGAACCGTTATCCTTCCAAAACTTCTCTGATGGAAGTAACGTCAATTTGAGATTTCGATGGGAAATATCTAGAGAAATGTATATCACACTTTTTAAATGGTTTTTATGAACCTGATATTTATATAAGATAATATAAAATACATAACTAAAAACGTAATATTAACTGTAACTACTTATACTAAAGTAACTACCTATTATTTTATAAGTACCTCTATATGTTTTGAAGCAAGTGTGAGTAATATAGAGTAAATTCATTAAACATATCAAGTTAACAAAAAAAAAAAATTGGCAGTCTTAGGAGCTGCCGAGAGAAGTGAAAACTTATAACTTAGAATTTGATAGCTAACTTTGCAAACTACGCGACCATGACCATGGCCATGCCGTCGGTGCTTCTGTGTATTTCATCAAGCGTATCTGTACAAGTTTGCTATTAGCAGTGGCTATAATTGTGAAGGATAATATCGTGAAGAAACCGTTCTGTTCCAAAAATACATCTTTCGCAGTCATGCGTCCTCAACCAACCCAAGAATTGTAGGAATATGTCTCCTTATAGTCACTCTCTCTATATCTACTGTAATAATTTTACTTGCAATAGATAAATTATATATGTTTTTGCGACGTGTATGTTCCAGGATGCTAAAATTGTATAAAAAAATATTTAAAGCAGCATAAATTAATGTAGAAAATTAACTAAGATTTTCTCATGACACATTCTAGCATATAAATAAACCAAACAAACAAATCGCATCAAACATCCACTTTCCACAATTTCCCCAAATATGGGGACCATTATTTATTTGCGGCAACACCGACATCAGTACATCTTGACCCGCTTCTGCTTCTGAGGGGGCATTACTTAGCGGATTTCTCTCGCTTGACAACCGTGAAAGGAGGTTTTTTTCCCCAGATATTAGCAGAGGGGAATTTCCCGATTCATGTCGAGAGTGCCGAGAATTGGTGTCTTTGTGAATAAGAAGTGAAATAAATAGTGAATAGATAGTCTGAATGGCGGCATAGAAATGTTGTAAATGCCACTGCATTACAAAATTTGAACGGGTTTCAAAGAAATGAGGAGATCAAGAATTAGAAAACATTTTTTATGTACACATTTTTCCCGATTTCTTGAGAACGTCAGAATCGATTTTGAGAGCCGGTGAAGAGCTTTCTAAATCAACAAACATAAAAGTACAAAAATATATAAAATATAAATACATAAAAACGTTACTGATATTTTTGTTAATTATTATTAAATCTCTCTAGGTTACAGAACTGTATGAGTTTATTTAATTGGATAACGGGACACTCACGTATATACGGTCGGTCAATCCGACTCGAGTTTCGGCCGCATCCGGCGGCCTTTTTCAAGGAGAGTTCACGCGCGATGGCTGCTCGTTTGGCACTATATGTATGATATATATGTGTATGTTAATAAAATAAATATAAATATTGGTGGACAATTCACACACAACACCATCTGACCCTAAACTAAGCAAAGCTTGTGTGATGGCAGCCAGATAGCTGATATAATACTTATATAGTTGTAAATACATATTTATTGTACGTATAAACACCCAAACACAGTGCAAACATTTGAATTCATCACAATATAAATAATATATATTTGCACTGGGTGGGGATCGAACCCACGACCCTCGGCTTCGCAGGCAGAGCTACTACCAACTAAGCCACTAGGCCAGTCAAATGTATGAGTTTAATTATGAAATTATGTGACAGTGACAGTAAAGTTGTCTGCATGGAGTTCCAACTAGAGCAGCCGTAACAAAATGACAGTTAAATGTCAACCTTTGACCAATACAAACAAAGTTCAAAACACAATAATTGTACATTATATCTCAGGCTCAATTACATGCGACAGCCTACATACAGCGCCATGATTCTATAGTCACGTCATTTCCTTTATAAAAACTTTACGCTGTACAAAAATTAATAAAGTTCCTTCAAAGAATGGAAAACCATTATTTATATGAATATAATATATGAATATGAATATAGAGTCAGTTTCAATTTAAGGTTTTCCTTATAGAAACGTTTATCGTATGAAATCAATTGTGTTTTCTTTCACAAAAGACATTGTTGTAATAATATGATTTTAGTAATTCGGATAAACGAACATATTTCGTTTAGGGAAAGTATTATTTTTTTCGGTTTGATCTAAATAAAAGTGTTTGGGTGTAACTCTGAGTTAATAACTTTTTTTTATTAAACCCATTAAAAAAAATATTACGGTACTACTTACAAAAATAGTTTTTAAACATTTTCATCATCTGTCTTTTTGTCGGGCTAATCTTTGACACGACTGAACTCGTTTTAACGAAATTTTCACTGTCACATAGTAATTTATTATTGTTAGTTGTCAATTAGGCTACTACAACTACTTTTAGAAAATAATAACAATTTCTTCAATAAAACAAAAACCAGTTTCAAGTTAAAAGTTTACTTCTGAGACGACTCAACTAAATTTCATATCTTTGTGAATTTAATTATACGCACTGAAACAATGAGTTTTGAAGAAACGAATAAATATATATGTCGCAGCCGGATCGTATAATCCGCTGTTACATTACGGCTAGCCGTTTTGAAAAACAGGGCCGTTTTGTAATGCGGCGGTTCAACGATTAGCCGCATTGTCATTGCGATACGTTCTTCAATACGGCGGCCAACGTTTAGCCGCATTGTACTACTGCTTAAATTGTAGGGTGACCATACTTACAAAATAAACAATGAAAATTAATTATATTAGGTAATCATAAAAAGTTGAGAAATTATCTCTTACATTTTTTTTTAAACATCATCATACCTCTCAGATAAAACTTGAAAACCTCTAACTTGATATTGGTGATGCTATACCTAAGAAATATGATGCACTTAGACAAGGTTTATCATTGAGATTTGACTCCGGGTAGGCTCCCGCCAGAAGCTCCTGCATTTTTCTAGGGGTAGTAGCGACAAAACTAGGTGGAATCAGGGTGCTCCGAGTCGGATCTTGGTCTTTCCTAACCTACGCGGTCCGATTTAGTCTTAGCAAGGTGGAGGGTGGTAAACCACCCCAATAATATTGTGTAGGATTCCGCCGAACACCAGAATCCACAGTCCCTTAGCAATTTAGCAACACACGTACTGTTTTCAACGCCATGTTGTTGTTTTGTCAGACAGCGCCATGAGTGTTAAGAATCGGAACTAAAAATTGTCAAAGCGGCGGCTAATCTTTCGCTTTATTACATTACGGCTAGCCGTTTTGAATGACGTATGGCGTCGAATACATTCCGGCTGTTCTTTAATCAGCCGCTTTCAATCTGGCTAATCGTCAAACCGCTGCTTAACAAAACGGCCCTGGTTTTCAAAACGGCTAGCCGTAATGTAATACAGCGGATTATACGATCCGGCTGCGACATACATAATACGTCGTTCAGGGAAGCAATTTTTTTTTGTTGGTATTTAAAAACCGCTGCATAGATTTTGATAAAATTTATGTGGGAGCACGCGTGACATCTACCAAACAAAAAAAAAACATCAACATCGATTCACAATAAAATTAGCGGAGCAATCGAGTAACAGACATTAAAAAAAAACATATAACCAACTTCATAACCTCCTCTTTTTTTTTTAAGTCGGTTAGAAAACATACATCCGGATTGAGAAGCTTCTCTTTTTTAACCCCCGACCAAAAAAAGGGGTGTTATAAGTTTGACGTCGATGTCTGTCTGTGTGTGTGTCTGTCTGTGGCACCGTAGAGCTCAAACGGATGGGCCGATTTCGATGCGTTTTTTTTTTATTTGAAAGTTAATATCCGTGCGGATGTTCTTAGCTATGTTTGGTTAATATCGATTCAAGATGGCCGCCGCCACAAAATGGCGGACAAAATATTTCTTCACAACCTACCTTAATATGGGTAGCTTGACTAGTAAAATACTATATTTTATAAAAAATCAAATTCAAGATGGCCGCCACCACAAAATAGCGAATTATATTTTTTTTTTACTACTACCTCAATATGGGTATCAAACGAAAGGGCTTGACTAGTAGAATGCATTGCACTATGACAAATTTCAAATCCAAGATGGCCGCTTCCACAAAATGGCGAAAAACATTTCTTTTTCACAACTTCCTTAACATGGGTATCAAATGAAAGGGCTTGACTAGTAGAATGTTGTACAGATAACAAATCTGAGGTAGTCGGGGGTTAATCAAAATTTTTAATTTTGTTCTTGTTGAAGATGTTAGAAATAATAAGAATAATACTCGTATTTAAACATTAAAATATTATTATGAAGCTTTGGGTCACACCATAACAAGTCTCTAATATCCTTACACAGTATGTAATGGCATATATCGATATGTTGCTACAAATTATCTTCGCAGCTGTCTTCCGCAACGTGTATCTCGCGAAATGATATATTTAAGGTTGGCGCTCACAAAGAGCAATGCGATAACAGGAAGATATAACAAATAGAAGAAAGAGAATAAGAAATATTGCCAAATGTATCGTATTCCTACCCTGATGATTATGCATGTATAAATGATTGATGATGGGAACGATGACATTTAATTCATTTTGGCACAAACATAACTACCTATCGATAAAAAACCCATTTTTAACCGACTTCACAAGATGGAATTTCTCAATGCGGTTGGATGTTTTTTTGTATGTAGATATACCTATCATGCGATAGGGTCCACTAATTGTGATTTAAATTTTATAGTTCATTTTGTTGGGTAAATCATAGTTCAGAAATCGTCATATATAAATTTTATCGAAATCGGTCGGGCGGCTTTTATATTATGAACAAAAAACTAAAATTTACTTTCGTTTTCTTAAGACATTTGGTCGAATGTCAAAATTCCATTTTGAAAAAGTAAAGCCGATTTTGTTTCTTCTGAAAAAAAAAATATGGTACAAATTTTGGAAATATGATATGGACTCATTTAAATACTACTACCAATGTGTCAAGCTAAGTTTAGCTCATGACAGTAAATTCTAAGCAAACGCTACTGGCGGTGGGCGATTATGAGATATACTAAGGAAATCATTCGATTACGAGAATGTCTCGAGATATCTCGGTTATAACAGTTAGCAGTCACTAATTAGTGGTTAGACAGGTACACGCGGTTGCGAGTCGACTCTATTCACTCACAGCACAGCCGCGTAGGGTGAGAAGAGAAAAAACACGACGCGAACTCTCGCGGGGTCTATAAAAGCGGGAAAGCGAAAAGAGTTACCTCAAACTTAAAAGTCTACAACAATCTATCTAGCAAAGAATTGGTAAAATTGCCGTTAATTAAATCTACTATAATTTTAAAAACCATCTCGTTTCACTCCACCGTAATAAAAACAAAACCTAGACTTCATAAAACACGATTCATTAATTCAAAATTTAAGAGCGACGCTCTTGTCGGTGGAGTTTCTTCCATGTACTTCTACACTCCGCCTTCTCCTTGATTTCCTGATACGACACAGTACTGTAGCACTAATTAGTAACATCATTCGATGAATACATATTAGCTACAAATTTCATAATCGATTATCAACATTAGTAATACAAAATAAATCGATTATGCCGATCATTCATAACCACCGCTAAACGCTACCAGTACACTCCTTACCTTACGATATACCTACTACACCAAAGCTCGTGCGTCACGTTCAGTATGAGAGCATCCCGATGAGCACTCAGGCAGTAATGGCTTCGATTCGGCAATAAAAGGACCACATGGGGCTGGTAATATGTTATTATTGTTTGCCGAGAACGTGTACCGGCCTGTTTTCCTTTCGTGAGGTTAGTTCTCGATAGGAATGTTATCGCGAATGTTATTATTAACAATAGTTGCTGAAATTAGTGTCTGTGTTAGTTTTGCATAATTTATGATTGTTAGAACAATAACATTAATTTATGGCAAATAACTAATTTTGAAACAAACAAAAATTGCGATACATAACACTACAAACTTTACATAAAAACCTAAAAATATCTATCAAAAAAAATGCTTACACAAATAAATATTAAAGCTTTGCTAAAGTCGATTATTCATAGCCATTATCAAAAATATAAAGTAACTGGCAGTAGCGTTATTATCTTGTTTTAAATTAGTTTGATTTCTAATTATTTTTCCAAATGCATACATGGCATAAATATTATGTCATGTGATGTCACGACGTTTATTTGACGTCTAAATGGTCAAAAATTTTAAACATATCTGAATTTACAATGACACTTTTTTGTTAACATTATTCTAATCTATCAAGTTTGTTCTAAATAACAAAAGTGGTGGTACATTAAGTGTTTTTCGTCGAGATTTACGTTCGAGTTCCACCTATGAATAGTAGTAATCGTCCCAAAAGAGATGTAGAATAAGGAGATAAAAGGTATAATAGTTATATCTTCCCGTGATTAGAAACTTTTGGGTCAATTTCTGCCATTCAATATACTCTTAAATATGGTGATAGGAACTGTACCGAAATATAGGAAGCACACTACGCCATTAACGATAATTATCCCACAATTAAAAAATAATACTAGTGTAGCTTTTGACTTGTAAAATTAAAGTAAGGGCTGGTCTAGTCGGAAGAACGGTGACTGCCGATTGGGAGGTTTCCAGCCTTCCAGCGGAGTTCGAATTCCATGAGTACCACTTCATTTTAATTCATGTGCGCTAACTTAAACAGGTGCAAAAAAAATTGGTTGCCTGTAAAGTCGGTATACGGACGAAAGTTTTACGTGACAACGACTTTGAGTGGAAAAATAATTTTACGGAAGGGACGCGTGCCTTTCACTTTTTATGTCTGTCTCTCTCGCTCTTAGGCGGGCTAACCATGCCCGAGTGGAAGGGACGCGTGCCTCTCACTCGCTCTCGTTGTGAGCGCATAACGTGAGCGGAGCGTAACGCAGTTTCTTGAAGTGTCACCCGGCAAACCAATTTATAAGACGTTGTCACGTCAAAAACACCGTAAAGAAAACGAGATACTTTTGAGATCATGCGAACCAATCCGAACTGGGCTAACATGGTGGATTACGACTTTGGCTCTCTCCTTGAGAGAGAAAGCCCCAAGTCCCAATAGTTGGAACATTTAGTGAGCTGATTCTGTTAAGCTTAGAGCAAATGTTTACGAACAAAGTCAACGGTATCATAAAAAATTGTTCACATAAAGATTCTTAGATAATGTTTACGGCCAAAAGTTATTGATACAGATACGTGAATGTGACAGCGCAATTGCCTTTGATGTTGGAAATTTAAAATAAAAGCAATCTTGACGAGAAATCACGGTGTACGTTCATTTCCGTCAGAAGATTGAGTGGATTTGGCATTAAATGTTTGGGTTTGAAATTATTTTCATAGAAAGAAAAAAATATTTGTTCGCTTTAACAGTTTTGAATCCAGCTTTTTCGTAGAGGCAGACCTTTTTTCTATTTTATTGCTTCGTAAGTACCTAATTATGATAGAATTAAGATTAAAATATAAAGCTGCCTTAAAATTTGATCAATTTCAATTAATTAAACCCCAAAAAAAATCATATGCCCTAGCATTAAGCTTTCCGTTTGTACATTATTTTTGTTACTGTGCAATAAATATTAAATAAATAAATAAATAAATATTTCTGCGAAATGTACTTGCATGCACAGTATTCCAATGAGACAGATGGGTAGTACGATTACGACACCGAAATAAATTTTAGGTTTTTGTTTATATTTAAATAACCAATTTCGAACATTTATGTGACAATCTTAGTACAAACTAGAGTCAACCAAAAAAAAATTATAACAAAATCAATTCACTAATGATAGACCCAAAAAATAACTTACCATCGATTTGAGAACCTCATTCTTTTTTGAAGTCTATTAAAAATTCGAAAATTCCATATAAGAAAAGTAGGAATAGACAAACAATCGTCCTGTAAACAAATGAAACTACACAAGCCATCGAAATGCAAATCCAATCGATTTCTGCTACGCTATTCTGCACCTCGCTCGAATTTTCCTGTACCTACATTCGAGGTTTAAAGCTGTAGTACACAGAATTAAGCCCCAGGAATTACTCGTGGTACTTTTTCCGAACATTCTCGTAATCTGTAATATTGTGTACAGTTAGCTTACTTTGGAAACTACGCGGGCTTAACCAGAGAGCGTGACCATCATGGCATGGTCATCTAGAAATGCGTCAGCATTTTCATTGGCTGACGCATTTCTAGATGGCCATGCCATGATGTCCAGACCACATCCTTTCAGCATTTCCCACTTTCAGCATTTCCCATTGGCTGATGCATTTCTAGATGGCCATAGGTCCGAGTTTACCCGAAGCTTTCTTATCGTTCCCGAGCGTGACGCTAGAATTTAATTCACAGCCCACGAAAAATCTGTCTGTGGCGCGCCAAAAGCAATTTTCAGTTCAAAAATAGTAAGAGCTTAAGGTTCACGGTTGTCTGGTTTTATTCCATTCTGATTCTTATTTAAGGCTTGTTACACACAGTCCCATTACCCAGTGCGCTTAACGAGCCACTAGCAGGGCGAATTTACGTTTTTGTTTTACCACTCGTGCGATGAAAGTCGTATCTTTTTTACCGTGTAAAATCTGCTGTTTCATATTTTTAAGCGCTTCTTAAAATAATATGTTTGTTTTGTGCTACATACAAATAATTTATTCGTCGCAAACACGGTAACATGCATGAAATGTCTTAAAGATGAAAAACAACATGCCATTAACATAGTACATTTAGTACATGAGTAGTAGTTTTGTATAACATCTGCTACATTTGACTAGTAGTGGTAGGACTCTTGGAGTAGTGGTAGGACTCTTGGTAGTAGTGGTAGGACTCTGGGCAGAGTCCGCCTGGGGAAGTACCACACCTTTGCCAGTTATTCTACCGCCAAGCAGTAATGTGCAAACATTATTGTGTTCCGGTTTGAAGGGCAATGTTTCCAGAGAAATTACAGGGCTTAGAGATTTAAGATCTTAGATCTCTGGGTGACGAGCGCCAATACCTGCGTGTCACTGTACTGTTATGTGTCAGGCATGTTGCTTACCAGCAGGCACATGTCCTGATCGTCTCGTCACTCTATATTAAAAAAAAAAAAAAAAAAAATATGCTGCGATCCCCGGTTTTACCTGCGTTGTTCCAGCTCGTAATAAAATCTAGTATATGGGTAGTTCCAAACTATAATCTTTAGTTTAATTTTCAACCTTATTCGTTCAGTCGTTCCGACGTGCAACAAATATCAAACGTGTAATATTAGTACGAGCAGAATAGAAAGACAGAAATACTTTATCAAGCACACCAGAAAAGTTAAACCAATTATAAAGAATAAGATACCTTAGGTGGAACGAGTGCCGTGAAGTGCATCTTGGTAAAGATTATTTAGTATGGATTGGCAGATGACGCATCACCTCAAGACATTCTTTGAACATTATGTCTTCACAAGATTTTCCTTCGTCGTTAAAGTCAGTCAGTATGACAATGTAGAGCACTTGAAAAAAAAACACGCTTGCCTACCTCCCTCTTCATCATCAGACCTCGAAATCTAATCGTGGTCAAATTTCAATACAAGATTTTTCTAACAAATTCCAACACAGCTGTTCACACGATGTTCCATTATAAAGTTCCAGTTCATATCTTCCGACTCCATCATCAGATCAGTTCCACAGTACCATATCATTGTATTGTAATCAGAACCACAAACAACTGGCAATTTTCATGACATTGGAAGATGGTTAAATTAGTTACCTTAGATTTCAGTACATAAGTAGTTAGTTATAATATAACTATTATACAGATTATTATACAGATGACCTAATAAAAGCGTATTAAGAAATGGTCAGTGGTGAAAATGGCATTCGAATTCACGACCTTATAATTATGAAATTGTACGTATTTCTTATTAATCTAACACGGAAATGCACCAGTAAAACAACGACGATGAATTAAGAGTCTCCTTATTTGAAATCGATAATAAAATGTAATCTAAAAATCGGTACGTTAACCCATTTCACTGTTTCAAATTGCCAATAACCCCCGATTTCTTCACCCAGCCAACCAAATATAGGTCACTGCCGCAAATCAATTTACTCCCAACTCTATAAAAGTTTCCGAAACCTCGCATATTTTATCCCACTTCCGCCCCCTAAATTATTCGGTATTCGAACAATTCCATACGCCAACGGAGTAACCGTCTTACAAAAGACGTTTAAACAAAATTGCGTTCATACATCATACATTAAGGGTAACGTACATCGATTCAATTTCTCACACATTTGCGACTGATTGTGGGTAGGTTGTGAGGGTAGGTTGAGTTTTGATATGAGCTGTGCTGTGAAGTTAGGTAGTTACGCTTAGTATTTATAGTAAACTAGCTGTACCCTGCCACGCTTCGCTGTGGCACATTGTGATGCAAAGATTAGATAAAAACAATCCTTGATGCGGATAATATATCATTCTTAAATATCAGCTCGATCGGTGCAGAACTTTTTGAGTTTTTGAAGCGTAGACAAACCAACATTACAGTTTTATATATAGAAATATTGATTATTATAGTTTAGTGTGTGGCAACACTGTTTCCTCTCTTTTGGTCTGCCCGTCCCTTGACGTACGCTGTCGCTGACGTAATTAAATTGTACAAATTTTAAAAAAGCCATTATCAAGACATCTATTCTTAACTATTTGCTGTTTTTACTCGCCCTCGCGGCTCCCGTCTTCCATACAACCACGAGATACGTAAACAGCCGCAAAAGCCAGTAAATTCAAAACGCCCCACGGCTTTACCCGCGTAGCTTCCATTCCTATTATATTCTTGCGCTAAAAATTAATCTATACACACGAACTGTGTTCCAAATTTTTATGAAATCAGTTTTGTCAGAGCAACAAACATGCAAAAGAGTAGCCTAGCCTGTCTTACACTTCGTCCACGTAGAATCAAAGATTTTCTATTCTGAAGTAATGGCTTTATAAAAGAATCCTAAGGGTTATAAAATGATCCTTAGAAACACAGCTTTTTTTGGGTTATGAGCGCATTTTTCTGTTTTTCTTTATGATCTGATCAACTGTTTCAACGTGTTTATTATATAGTACAGACATGTGTTTAACTATCATCTTACCAAACTTAATCATTTCTTTCTTGTGTTGAACAATGTGTTCAAAGAAATTACAGAGTAAACAGATAATTATTACATATTATCTGGGTGCAAAACTAAGTGGTGATTTGGACTCTTCATGTACAAATAGCTTCGTGGCACTGTGATGTTATGGGCAGGTGTGTTGCTCCCGTAACTCTACGTTAAAAAGGATTTAACTTTGCACCAAACAGCTTCCTCGCTTACTAAATGAGTTTTTCATCCCACCAGCTCGGAAAGAGTACTTTTGCTCCTCGATATCAGGGCGCAAAAGTCGTTTTTAACCTCTAGAGGTTAAAGTAAATTTGAATTAAGAACATCGTGTGTACTGAGGTTTTGAATTCAAAACATTATTCAACCTATTTATTTCTACCTCCTTGGTGCCGAATGAATCATACATTTTTTTTAATATGTTAAAAACTCAGACTCGGAACCTCCTTGGTGTACTTACTTTTTTTTTTAATTTGCTTAGCGCGAAAACATTAAAAAATTTGCATTTAGTCATTTCCTCGCTGAGGTGGGATGAAAAGTTACGTGTTGCACTCGAGTGCAAAGATTTTTCACCTTGTGCTCTTTTGATTCCCTTGCTACGCTCAGGATCAGCGAGTGATTCAATTTTAGAATCCTTCGCTTGCCCGGTCATCAAAATTGAGCACGCGGTTAAAAATCAACTTTGAACTCTTGTATAACAAATAACTATTTTCGTGACCAAGGCAGTTGTAATGAGACCGTCTGGAGGTAATTTAAAACAATGTATATCGCGATTAAGTCGTATGTAATATTTTCAATATTGTATTTGTTTTAATATTTTAGACTTGACCGCCATCTTGCCGAATGTTATGTGAAGACGCGGTCTGCGATGGATCGTGCTTTTCTAAAAGAATTCCATTCACCCTCGATTTAAAGACACTAACATTGTTCCTAAAACGTTTGACTGGCCTCGTGGCTTAGTGGGCCTGAGAAGCCGAGGGTTCTGGGTGATTCCCCACCCAGTGCAAATATTTGTGTGATGAATTCAAATGTTTGTACTGTGTCTATATAAATATGTATACCAATAAGTATGTATTTAAAACCATATCAGTATTATATCAGCTATCTGGCCACCATGGTACAAGCTTTGCTTAGTTTGGGGTCAGATGGTGTTGTGTGTGAATCGTCCACCAAAAATTTATTTATTTATTTACTGTGAAAACCCTGCGTGTACTACCACTCAGACGGTCTTATCACAAAAGTAGAGTCAAAACTCTTCGTTCAAGTCTTTGAAACACTCATGAAACAGTAGCTACGAGCTGCGAGTATTATGAGTTCATATAGCAAAGTTTAAAAGATAGCTAAGCTAAGGCGAACTAACTATAAAACACATAGCTAAGGCAAGGACCCAACGATATGGGGGGCGAATTTAAATGCAGTACAGCGAGTACAGGGACGTACCAAATTATAACCCCCTAAGCGGGATGTTGCTTTGTGTACGTCATTCATTTTGTCTGTAGCATTTTGACAGATTATTTCGCAGAGCCAGATAATACCTCAGAGAGATTAGTGTTGTGTGTTACGTACTTCGCTCTCAGTAATCTTGCTGGCGAGGAATTATAACTGCTATGGATGGAATGGATATTCAAGAAAATGAAACAATTTCTTGTTACAGAGGTTCGTTCTTTTATTTTGTTTGTACGTTTTGTTTTGGTTTTGGTTTTACGTTATTTTTGAATTGCGGGTACTTTGAATAGATCCTGGCAAATAATACTTTGGTTCCCTTTGTAGTCGTTTTTTCTATCGGACCAACCGAAGCTCAAAAAGTGACGTCGGATCAGGAGTGATGAAATGGCGTTATCTGTTATAACGTCTGGTTGGCATTATCTATTATGACCCTAGCACACGGCGTATTTTAAACGCGCAGACGAGACGCCGCGACTCGCAGATGACACGCGTAGACGCGTTTCAATCAAGATGCACTTCTGAGCACATGGAGCGATCGTGAACTTCCATAATCCACTTTGCTGCCCCAGTGCGGGTTGGCTGGTCATGTTGAAATATTTTTGTAACGTGTTTCCTTACAATGTTTTCTTTCAGATTTAAATCTAGTGGTGATGCACTTGATAAAATGCTCAGAGGTGCAGCTGGAATTGGAACCTACGACCCAACAATTGTAAATTTCACGTTCTTACGTTACTTAAGTGCAAGAGCTACCAACTAGGACACCACGGATAAAATACCAAATTAAATAAAATATACCTATTGTGAATGAAAAAGCAACAAACTGTTTTTTTTAAATTACAACTTCTCTTGGCGCACCGCAGTCAGAATTTTCGGGGGTCAGAAAAATTTTTATTCTAGTGTCCCGCTCGGAAATGATTTGAAATCTTTGGGTAAACTTGGGACCATAGTCATTAGTCATTGGTCATCTAGAAATGTGTCAGCATTTCCCATTGGCATGAGTACTCATTGAGTATGGCTATCTAGAATTAATTGCCGACGAATTTAGACCTCCTCTGGTTTCACTCGCGTATTTTCCAAATAAACTATCAAATTCTGAGTTATGAGATTTTTCTTTATTCTTTTTGACGTGACAACGTCTTATAAATTGGTTTGCCGGGTGACAGACACTTTACAAACAAACTGACAAACTGACAAACTGCGTTACGCTCCGCTCACGTTATGCGCTCACAACGAGAGCGAGTGAGAGGCATGCGTCCCTTCCACTCGGGCATGGTTAGCCCGCCTAAGAGCGAGAGAGACAGACATAAAAAGTTAAAGGCACGCGTCCCTTCCGTAAAATTATTTTACCACTCAAAGTCGTTGTCACGTAAAACTTTCGCCCGTATACCGACTTTACAGGCAACCAATTTTTTTTTTCTTTCTTTCTTTTTTTTTTTAATTTCGTTCGTAAAATTTGATCTAGATAAATGTTTACCAGTCAGCTGAGTCACACAAAACTTTGTCTCTTCTTAATCATTCCTCTGACAAAATAAACTCCAATAAAACTGAACACATTAATCTTCGGAACGAAGTAAACAAAGAAAGAACCCAAATTAATGTAACAGGGAAACATTACCCGAATTCTTTCGATGTTAACAATTTTCGAGTGAACTGAAGACTGAGAACGTGACAGTCGCTACCTAAACACTGCGCCGCTTCTGAAATCCGTTGATACGTGGCGTTACTATCGAATATACTAATAAATATATTTTAGATTATTCTCTAAGTCCCGTAGTTCAAGGTTTTCGTCACAGGTAGTAAGTGAAGGCGCAGGTTCGCAGATCCAATGTCATATTGTCGCAATGACTAAGCTTATAAAAAAGATAAATAAATGATGTTTTGGAGAAAAATCAATAATTTTCGTATTTCATGTTATAGAGATGTTGTGTTATGGTATGAACATTGAACATGTAAATACTGTAGGTATACCTGTTATCAAAAAACTAGCAACACCTGTGGTTTCACCTGCGTAATTCCCGTGCCCGTAATCTACCCGGGATGAAATTACCTATGTGGATCAGACTATTATATATCTAGACTAGAATCTCTGTATCTACATATCGATACCTTAATTTGCAAAACGAATAACTCCAAAGTAGCAAATTTCACAGGGGCCACACTAAATCACCACTCAAATCTATTGCGTAACTGGTATTTTCATTATTTTAAGTGTTTATTAGTTAATAAGAAACACAATTTCCAAAGGGATGTTTGTTTTTTTCTTTTGATGCTTAATTTTGTTTTTTGTGTCAAGTTTTTAGTGGCCCCTGTGAAATTTGCTACTATGGAGTTATTCGTTTTGCTAATTAAGGTATCGATATGTTTCAATTCCAATCCGATCCGTTTGGAGGTGTCGACGTAATAGAGCAACAAATATCTAAACACAAACTTTCTCATTTATTATATCAGTGGGAAGTAGGAATAGCATTACATTATTTGCTAGATGCAGTAAGAACAGTTGTAACCAAGGCAAGGGATAGTAGGTTTAGTTGTGGTAGGACTCTAAGCAGAGTCCGCCTGGAGAAGTACTACATCTTTGCCAGCTATTCTACTGCCAAGCAGTAAATTGCAAACATTACTGTGTTCCAGTTTGAAGGGCAATGTTTCCAGAGAAATTACAAATATAGACCAGACCTTAATAAATTATCAGGGAGTGGATATGATAATTGTACTAAATTATTTACGACGAAATAGCTGCAATCAAGAATTTTAGTGCTATTAATTTACCCATAGCTTGACGGTTTAACTGCTTATTTGGGGATTTGCATATGTACTTTAAATTGTTTTAGGTAAACTTAATTAATCAAAACATTGTTCTAGTATTGAATTAGCACTTTTCACTAATATTTAGAAGAGGAAGTTAGCGGGATTGTTAGTGGGTATGTTGTTTCCCACATATTTATGTTTGTTGAATTAGAAATAATTTCAATCAAATATCTCTAGTAAGTACATTATCTAGATTTTTGTAGTGGTAGGACTCTTGGCCGAGAGTTAGAGTCCGCCTAGGGAAGTACCACGCCTTTGCCAGTTATTCTACCGCCAAGCAGGAATGAGGCAACATTACTATATTCTGGCTTGAAGGGCAATGTTTCCAGAGAAATTACAGGGTATCTTATATGTATGGTATGTATGTATGTATTTATTATATGTATGTATCTGGTATGTGCCTTTTGGCCTTGCTGAAAGCGCATACTAGCAGTTGATATAGAAAATAAATAAATAAATATCTCTGGGCGACGAGCGCAGTGCAGTGCTAGGTAATGATTTAGATTCAGACTCTTCATGTTCCAATAGCTGCGTGTCACTGCGCTGTTATGTGGCAGGCATGTTGTTTACCATCAGGCACACGTTCTGTTAGCCTCGTCACTCTTGAATAAAAAAAAATAGGGTAAATTGTATCCCGTGTAAGTTAATACTACCCGTTCGATATTTTACATGATATATTATTTAATACTTGATGAAAAGAAAGTCTACTATTCATCCCGTTAAAGCTACTTATTCGCGTGGAATATTTTTGAATAAATTTAAATACGTAGTAAATAC
This sequence comes from Ectropis grisescens, assembly GCA_017562165.1. NCBI lineage: Eukaryota > Metazoa > Arthropoda > Insecta > Lepidoptera > Geometridae > Ectropis > Ectropis grisescens. The sequence goes on along the minus strand of CM029781.1, from coordinate 29,779,314 downwards.
ACTATTACTTACTTAGATTAAAACGTTTCATAATAAAAAACGGCTACGGGTCACGCCGCGGGGCATAGCTAATACTAAATAGAAGTACAAAAATAGGCGACTAATTTTAAAGTTGTTTTGTACAATTCAATACAAATCATTCGTTTATTATCAAACATATATCTTCCTTTCAGAATCCCCCACACTTTGCTCTCAATATAAACTTTTCCAAACACACTTTATAAAATCCTTGCCACGCAAAACATAAAAGAGCATATTTGTAACTTGTTTCTACTGTGCTCGAACCAGATTATAAGGTACGTATAGACTTGCTTGGTTCTATTACTTCTAATAGAACATCCAAAATTTGCCGATTTTCAATTATTATTCTGGCATTGCTGAGATATTGTCAAATAAAGACCAATTATACCATGATGGATTAAATATCACTTATGGAAATGCTAACTTGAATATCGGTTAACTAGGTGAAGATATTAGCCACCTTGTCCCAATATTGAGTAAAGGCATCTCTTTCCTCCATTCGATGGTCTGTATCTTAGCTCTCTATAGCCAATCCTAGTTGTTGTGGACGTTTAGCTCTTAAAAAAATATGACAAAAGCGAAAATTATATCCATCGTATGTGTAAATCAATGGTGTAAATCGCTAAAAAATAAAACATTGTGTGGAAAAAGACTTGGTTTAAAAACGTAATTACTCATATACGACGCTAGGAGCTTAATCGTTGAAAGAATACATCAATAAATTGAAAGCAAGCCGTAATCCAAACATTTTTTGCTAAACATAACTAAGCTTAAGCTTTGTAAGTTTATGCAGCCCACCTTGGCTTCGCCCGTGGTACATATAGCCTGTAGCACTCAGGAAAAACGTACATATCCATCAGAGAAAGAATTTTTGAAATCTGTCAAGTAGTTCTGAGATTAGTGCGTTCAAAGAAATTAACGCTTCAGTTTTAATATTATTATAAACTTAATTAATAATAATGGCTCCCAGCCATCTGAGCCGATCAATTTTGGCACCAGCAGCTGCTGCGGAAGACGCCGCAAGGAACAAGAGGCTAAAGTATGCGATGTTAGAGTCATCATATGAGTTTGTCCCATTCGCTGTGGAGATTTTAGGCAGTTGGGGAACTGAGGCCAAATGTTTGGTGAGCGAGTTGGGGCGTAAACTACGCGACAAATCGGAGGACTCTCGGCTCGTACCTGGTGCAAAGGCTGGTCATATTAATCCAGCGAAGCAATGCGGCCAGTATAATGGGCATTTTTGCACCGGGTGCTGCTCGGGGTGGGTTATATTTGTAGATTAATAACGCATACTGTTTGGTATTAAGTATGATGTATTTTTTTATATTTAATTTAGCGTTGACTTATTTAAAATATCAGTATAGACGTTACAATAAATCAAAGAGGTGGTATAATTGTGCTTGATAAACAATGTGTTATTTTAAAACGGACGTAACATATCAATTCTGTACTCACCTTAACAAAAAGGATGTTCGTAACTTTAGTAACTTATTTCCACTGCGTTCACGGTGCTACGAAAACGGGAGAAAACGAAAGGTCGGAGAATTAAAAGTTCAAAAAGATTCCATCATCGGGAGGGAAATTAGTCCACTCTTGGAAAAGGCAATCGAGAATTGTGTAACTGACGAAAGAAGTGTGAATTATCTTGCGTTTTGTTTTGTGAAGTTTGTGAGTGGTTACGAGAGTTTTTCTTTAAATTGGTTGTTAAATGTTTTAAGATTTTTTGACCACTTAAAACTTTGACCTTGTTTTGTGACCCAAAAACTTCTGTTTAGCCTTGATTGCTTTCCTCCAAATACGATCTAGGGTAGCATTGGTCTACTTTACTAATTCTCGCAATGTTATGTCTCGTGGCTCAGTGGGTAGTAGCTCTGTCGTTAAATCTCCGCTCAGTGCAAATATTTGTGTAATGAATTCAAATATTTTTACTGTGTCTGGGTGTTTCTGTGTATAATAAGTATTTATTTAAACTATATAAGTATTATATCAGATATCTGGCCACTATAGTGCAAGCTTTGCTTAGTTTGGTGTCAGATGGTGTTGTTTGTGAATTGTGTACCAACACTTAATTATTGATCAAAAACAAGTTTTACGTAGTTCGCAATTCAAACCATTCCAATTCTTTTAAAAGCAGATTCAGAAGTAGTTTTTACAGTGCGTCTCTCATATTGAGCCTTCTGCACAACCTATTTGTGTCACTCTGACAATATTTATTTCAGGATATCAGACCCCGACCTTTTGGTTTTGAAGACGACTGTCAAAATCCTTCTTCTTCAACCTCAAGTACATCAGAAACCAATTCTCATCCAGCCAGACTCTGTATTGTGGCCCACAGTTGCCGTCAAAGCTTCCCTCTAATACATTAGTGAGTGACTGAGAAGCTTGTTACTGGTTTTGTAGTTACAATGATGATGATGATGATGTGACAGTGACGTGAGAGTAGTGAGGAGGAGGTTACTCATTATGAAGAAGAAACGTCTAGGCTGTGGAATACGCTGCCTATGTGAGTTTTTCCCGATGTCCTTGGTGTCAACAAATTGAGACTAAATTGGTTTCTCCCGGGTTCTTCAATCAGGCTCCATCGTAGACCAAATCGTCGCTTAACAGGAGGCGAGACGGTGATCGGGTGTAAATCTATTGTAATTATAAATATATTGGTGGACGATTCACACACAACACCATCTGACCCCAAACTAAAAGATAGTAGACTTATATAGTTGTAAATACATACTTATTATACATAGAAACACCCAGACACAGTGCAATTAAAAATGAAACTGATGAATACGATGACGATGATAGTTAGTTATCATGTCAATGCCGTTGGTGATCATGGCAGTGATGGTGTAATCAATGTAAGCGCCGCTTTTAAAGTTATCAGGCAACTTTTCCTTTTTATCTTCATTTAATTCTTACACAAAATAAAGACAAATTTAAACCTCACAGAAAATTTGTAATGAAAACAATCTCTAAATATAGTCGAGAAAGCTATTACACAAATTGAATTTACGAATACAACTTCTAATCTTCACAAAATTTTTGAACTTGTTGGTTTCTTTCAGTCTATTCTGTTCCCGTCTCGAGCAATTTTAACTTTATTACGAATCCTTTCGACAATAAAAGAGGAATTAAATTTTACAGCACCACCGGAGTCTTGGCTGTGCTTGGAGTGTGCTCAATTTTCAGCCGTTACTGCTACATGAGCTATTGTCGTGAGCCTTGGATGTTTTATTACTGTTTTACATTTCATTTGAGAAGATTCGTTTTGAGATTTGTGTTTGTTCAAGGGAGAAAAGTTGGAACATTACGTCAATTTACATTTTGTTTTATTTATGATAAGTATGTATTTAAAACTATACATGTATTGTATCTATCTGGCTGCCATAGTACAAGCTTTGCTTAGTTTGGGGTCAGATGGTGTTGTGTGTGAATTGTCCACCAATGTTTATTTATTTATGTTGGCATTTTACAAAATACTTACTGCTGCCCGTGGTAGAACCAAAAGCTTAATTAAACTATTGTGCCACATTTAACTATTTTGTTTTCCCGGCTAGTTTTATGCAAAATGAAGGTAACCTAATATACTCGTACTCCGTGTATCATAAGCTGGTTTCTTGTTTTGAAAATATTAACATGAGAATGGGGAGATACAAGTTTCTAATTGAAATTAGTGTATATTATGGGGAAAAATTTCATCAATGCACTGCGAACAAAGTCCAAAATCTGATAAAAATACACTGAATACTAGTTAAAAATAAACTACACAAGTTAATTTAAAATTTACAACAGAGAGCGCCACACATACCACGAAACAAATACTCATAAAACTTTGCAACAACCCTTACTTCCTAAAAAAACTGTTTCCAAAAACAATTCACAGACGATAAAAACTGCCAGATTTACATACAAAATCATAGTTTCGCAGTGTATTTGATATTCAACGTAGATTTATGCTACGGACGTGAGTGTTTCACATTCACTCGGATTGGAGCGCAATTGTGAATTTTTCAGGTCAAACAAAATGATATAAAGGTTTTTAAATGGTTGTATTGGCTTTACTGAATCAACTGGGTGTGTAGTAGTAAGATAGCTCGTTTGATGTTAATTAAGCTCTAAATTAACAATACCAATATAATATAGGCCTATTTGTCTATTGTCTATTGTCTATTGGCCTATTTGTAGAATAGTCATGGAAATTACCGCACCTTTGCCAGCTTAAAAAAACAATTTGAAGTGGGATTGGTCTGGACATGTTTGCCACATATGAAATGTTCATTGGCCTAAAATTACCACGCAGTGGAATCCAGATCGCAAACGACCGGCAGACCAAAGAAACGATGGCAAGACGACGTCGACGAATATCGGAAAGACTGGACTGTATTAGTCGTAGATAAGGAAAAGTGGAAGAAGGGTAGGGAGGCCTTTGGCCAACATTAGGACAATAAAGGCCCACTGCGACTTCGCCCACGCATAGCGAAATCAGCGCTAATGCGTAGAAGTATATTTTGTATGGCTCCCATCATATTTAGCAAAATACCTAAGGAAGTCAGAGACTTAAATGTTGAAAAGTTTAAATATACGCTTAAAAAGTGGTTAAAAATTAAATGTTACTATGACATAGCTGACTTTCTTAGCGATAATATTCATAATTTTACAGAAAATCACAATGACAATATTTTATGTAGTTAAGTAAGTATTTGACATTTTTATGTATAATGACAATTTTAATTGCTACAATTTATTAATTGATTATTGGTAACATTCTACATCTTAATTTGACATTGCTTTTATTACTTACTTTTTTATGCTTAATATGATATGTAAAATACTGGTACTGAAAAAAACCTGTATAATAAAATTTGTACGCCGAAATAGGCAAGAACATGTGATACAAAACTCGAATTACATCTGTACACGGCAGTAAATGTATGTGCTACGACCATGTTTCTAACAAATAAACGATTTGATTTGAAGGCCCATAATAGTAATAATTAGGTACTAGCTAATCTTCCGCTAATAAATGAAAGTCCGTCTTTATGTTCTTATAGTACTCAATAATAACAACAAAAATGAAATATAACTGTGGTCTACTTGGCCTAGGGAGACTTAAATGCACGTCAGAATGGAGTGGTGTGTGCTAGGTAACTAGGGTTGTTTGTTAGAAAACGCAACGTCAGCGAAACCCAGCGCCTAAATGTACTACGTCACGACTTCCTCAATTTAATTGCATGACACATGATCTCAAAATAAAATATGTCACTCTTGAAACGTATCGGTTTTCACACGACATTTTCTTTCACTGTTACAGCTTGTGATGACGACAAACATGTTCCATGCATATGGTGTCATGTGAAACAAAATGTATTTATGTGTTCAGAACCAAAGTGTAATAAGTGTAAAACAATTCTGTCCCGAATTATTTATCTAAGCGTCAAACTGTTTACAGTAATATTCTCATTGATTATTTAAGTTAAGTGCTTCCAAATTCCCTTCCGTTGGTATTTTAGATAGAACCCGCCACATGAATAATTTATTTTCGTTGCTACCTACTAATTTTGTAGTACTATGATACGACACAACGATAAAAAAACGGCTTCCAAATTACTTTAGTGTTGTTGGTAAAATGATAATTATTTACATTATCGGCATTCTTAGTCCACTGCGAGAGATAGGCCTCTCCCATGGTTCGCTATAAAGCCGGATCTCCAGGTTCAACTTTTCCACCCACTTCCTGCTGTCTTCCATATATCGTTACTCCATTAAATCTCAGAATATCCTACATTACGGTTGCTAATTCACGGTTGCTACTCAATATGTCGTTTTAAAGACGTATCTCCCAAAAACTTTTAGCAAAGACGCCTTTATTAGAAAATGTTTAAAGTGAAAACATTTCAGCAAAGTTGCCAGTTTATTGGTTTTTATAGCATTTATAAATGTATTTCAATGTGCAGCTGAACTTTAATTTATTTCTGCAACTATACTCGAAAAAACATAACGTTTTTGACTTTGGTCGTTCAAAAACTCAAACAAAAAGATCGTACAGCACCACAGAACATGTTCTGTGGACAGCACGTACGTAAACGTAGCATATGATATGTAGTATACGTCTGTGTGGGTACTCTCTGATGGGTATAATATGATTTAAGCCTAGGGTGAATCGGAACTGCACCGTCGAGATTGAAAGCTGTGTGACTCCTACTCTTGTAATCGATCACGGGCTTGACGTCATGCTTCGACATGAGCATTGCCTTCATCTGAGCTCGCCTCGTTTGATCCATTGCAACTGTACTATGATATGACGTTTTGATTGTAGTGCATCTTTCAGTTCAGTGCCTAAGCCACAATTTGGACGTTACATTAGAGATTTGTGAGTAATATGAACAGGATTATACAGAACGGGCGTAGTCAAAACGATTCTACCCGGCTAAAGTTCTGGGCGTTCCATCTTGCTGGGCGAGCTTCTTGGAAGGGTCCAACCTGGCGGCCAGATTTGGCTTCTTCGAATAATCCTAGGGTGAGTAGGCAAGCGTGTTCCGTCGTAGACCGCTCTGTCGCACAGTTACAACCTATTAGGTGACGATCAAACAAAACCCATACATAATAATTTATAAATCAAAAGAGTTTTTTTAAGAAAAAACGAAGAGGTTTTTTGTTTGAACGCGCTAATTTCAGGAACTACCAGATCGACTTTAAATAATTTTTCACCGATGGATTGTTACGTCATCACTGAGTGCTATAAACGATATATCATGTACCACGGGCGAAGCAGGGACAAACCGCTAGTATTACCGATAAAAATATCTACGTTAATTTTATTGTACTTAAAAACACAGTTGAATTCTTAAGCATTTTTTTCCTTATAATAATTTAATTCCTGTTACTCTCACCGGGATTCGTGTCTTTTAAAATTGAATATGATTAACATTTTGACATCTTTTGGCATTTTAGGAAAAACTCAAAGTACTAAAGTTAGCTAGTTAACATTTTAGCAAACATTGTAAATAACTTCAAGTTTCCTACTTGGGTGTTATAAGTTTGACGTCAATGTCTGTCTGTCTGCGTGTGTGTCTGTCTGTGGCACCGTAGAGCTCAAACGGATGGGCTGATTTCGATTCGGTTTTTAATTTAAAGGTTAATATTCGTGCGCATGTTCTTAGCTATGTTTGGTTAATACCGATTCATGATGGCCGCCTCCGCCACCACAAAATGGCGGACAAAATATTTCTTAACAACCTACCTCAATATGGGTATTAAATAAAATGGATTGACTAGTAGAATACAAACACTACAACAAATTTCAAATCCAAGATGGCCGCCACCACAAAATATCGAATTATGTTATTTTTTTCACTACTACCCCAAAATGGGTCTCAAACGAAAGGGCTTGATTTTAGTAGAATACTTCGCATTATGAGAAATTTCAAATCCAAGATGGCCACTACCACAAAATGGTGCAAAACATTTCTTTTTTCACAACTCCCTTTATGGGAATGAAGTTTTTAATCTGAGATGGGAATCAAATGAAAGAGCTTGACTAGTTGAATGTTGTAAGTACAGATAACAAACCCGAGGTACACTCCGCGAGGTATAAGCTGAGCTTTGCATTAGTGTGAGTGATCACCAATCAGGCAGGAGCTTGAAATTTTGTCCGCGAGGTATAGGCTGAGCTTTGCATTAGTGTGAGTGATCACCAATCAGGCAGGAGCGCGGCGAGACAGAATGGCGCCGCGCCTAAGGCCGGTTGTCACACCTACACTATCCATGTACACTCACACAAATGCAAAGCTCAGCTTATGCCTCGCGGAGTGTAGTCGGGGGTTAATCAAAATGTTTAATTTTGTTCTTGTATTTATAGACTTGTTGAATAAGGTCACAAATGCTTCGAATACTTCACAGATACCAGTATCCATTAAATATAAACTACTTACTGAATATTTAAATAGGTATTCGAGAATCTTCAGTCCCTAACGAGACATCTTCATACCTCGTTCTGTATTCATATTCTGTGTAATGGGAGTATTATTGATTTATCGAGAACTTGCCCCGCGGGAATATCGAATAAGCCATTTGTCATCTTTTTAACATCTCTGCAATCCCTCGTCTGATAAAGGATTCAAAGAGTTTGGAATGAGTTTTAGATATCTTTATGTAATGAGAAATGGTATGTTAAGGGAAGTAATTCAGAATTTAGCTACTGTGAATAATACTTACGTATTTGCTGGTTTCAAAGATCATAATATATCGTTTAAATGATGATAATAATGATGTATCAAAAATAGTCCAACTCAAAAAATTCAATTAAGACGATGTAGATCATATCAAACTTTAATTAATTTCCAACGCAGTTGGTTCACTTTGCAAATTACTCGTATGTTTTCAAGTAAAACAAATACATACGAGTATGTTAATGCATCTCATAAAAGACCTAATAACTTTGAAACGATTGAATCCGTTTTAATACAAATAAATCATGAAATTTTAAATCTGTATGCCTGTTCAAAAACTATGATTCCATAGACATACACAAACACACACAGATACTATAACCCTTTTTTTTGTCAGGGATTGAAGAAAAAAACAACACTTTAAAATACATCCTTCCTTGAAACAATTGTTTTGCATTGACAATGTTTTTTTTTTCAGAATAACCTGTAACAATTTCTAATTTTATTAAAAAAAAACACTTTTTTTACCAAATTGGCACAATTTGTTACAAATTTTAAACTGTTTTTGACTGACAGGTAACTTTGTTTTTTTTCGAGGGCATTCGCGTTGCTTACCATCAGTTGCATATTTTTCTCGTCGAATCAATTTATAGTGTAATAAAAATACTATTCATGCCAAAGGTAGTCAAAACGAGTACCTATATATAAACGTATAAATTCCGCTAACCCACCAAAGAAATTAAATTCTGAAATTTTGTCACGGTTTATGCAAGTTTGATGAATAAATATGTATAGCTCCATCACAAACTACTTGATTAAAACCTTGAGGGACTCTTAGAATTTCTATAATTACAATTTTAAACTTTTCTAAACAGTATCCTGGCCTCAGCCTTGAAGTAGGCGGCAAGACCCAGAAGCTTTATTAATATTACTACGTAGTTACCATCAGTAAAATTTGTTACCTTAGTTGTGGATAACATTTCACGCACATTTAGATAAGTACGTGTAAAATCGAGGGTTTCATCCTCTTGCCCCAAAAATGCGGATCACGTACCCACATTTTCCCTATAGATATAATATTGCCATGTACCATCACAGCCAGATTTCCCGAACACATAACCGGCTTTGGATTCCCTTCACTTTCCGGCAGATTACACAACAAAACAAAAATAAACCTTTCACACGTAAATTCACGTTTTGCAAAACAATTGGTGTAATTCCTCCTCGGTGGCCTTTGTACGGCTTTGTTTTTACAAATTCAATATCTACACGTGAAGCGAGTTTTATTTTTTTTAGTCTCGTTATTAATTCAGGGCAACGAGTGAGGTTCATCGATATAAACCAATGGGTGTGCCCTGAGCACCTTGAAATTGGAAATAAACTGCGTATCTGATTGTATCGTAAGTGGTTTACACATAACCATTCTATTTGATCCCTAGAATCACTAGCGGCGAGATATGCAGTGGTTCTACTTATTTTGGTCGTCGACAACGAATAGTGATAGGTAAAAACGTCCGGCGTTAACTGCTTCCTGCAACCAACTAGAACGGAAAAAGTGAGATCACTCTTCCCAACGATAACATAATTCCGTGCGCCTAAAATTTGGGAGGGCACATCTAGTGGCTTATGTCGATGGTGAGGTTAGCCCTTTTTAGTAAAGATTTTAGGTCCCTACCTAAAGTCTGGATGCTGCATGTTTGTTGTTGGTATTTAAATAATTATACCAGTATGAGGTAAATTGTTAATTTTATCACGAAAAAGTACTTACCCCGTTTGTATGACAGTACGACGTATCAGAAAGTTTTTCATCACAGAACACCATTTAGGCTCAAATAAACAAAGTTTGTACTATAGGACCCATATAACTGAGTAAATAAGATATACAATGGATGGATGTTTCTATACATAATACTTATTATGTAATATAATACTTATTATGTATAGAAACATCCAGACATAGACGTAGACATATTTTTGTTTTCACCACAAATATTTGCTCTAGGTATAACTGATAGGTTTAAGCAGCCCACTTAATATTCGCATTTGACACTTGAGGTCTTTTCTCTCAAAAAGAGATTCAAAAACATAATTTAACACGCTACTCCAATGTTGGTAGGAAAATAGAGTTTCTCACAGCGTTACACACAATTACACTCAGAATTCTCATACACACACACATAACTTCGAAGAGACATCGGGTCATCCTGTCCACTAAACCACCCGCAACTAACAAAACTGCTAAAGTCAAATGAAATGTTCTCAAATGAAGTATAATTTGATTAAAACCATGTTCATCTATCTGGAAATAGCTATGAAATACTGCGTTGTTAATTTCAGCCGTGTAGCCTTCACTCTATAATCGTAAAAAAGTTATTTCAAGGTAAATATTACAATAATTGTATACAAGAAAAGCCCTTTTAAAGGTATCACTTAAAAATTTGTTTCGCTTTGTTGTTTCTAAAAAATGTAAAAGGTTATTCTGCCTAAAGCAATTAATTATTCAGTTTAATTCAGACAATCGTAAAGGCCGGATTTAGGCTCGTTAGTACCTACGGCTGTCGGATAAAAATTCATGGCTGGATATCATCGCCAGACATAGCAGAATACTTGAAAACCTTTTCGTTATTTTTGTTATTTTTGGACAGAAAAGTTTAATCAGGGTTCCAGTGTAGCATTTACAGCCAGTTCTATATCCCACCATTGGGAATCGGTACTTATATCACAAAGAGACGTGGCCTTAGTAAGTCATTCATCTTTCTGTAAACTGAACACGTTTACAAGTGTATTTAATCCTTTTAATAATATAATTGAATTTTAAGCTATTGCATAGTTTTTATCGCGGGCCTTTGAGCGCGGAGACCGAATCAAAGTTTTTGTGAGAAACTGCTAAGAAAGAGAGAGATGGAAGACATAAAACCGTAACGAAAAAACACCAAGCCATTCAACTTTAAATCTGATCGTTATTATGACTTACGTACTATATTTGTATAGCAAGCTGTGTTACATACGTTCTTATAGATATAATGATGCAATGGCTTTACCGCGGCAGTCCCCGAGTGCCACACGTTTTTTTATGTTTGAATGTTAGGATGTGTTGATGTTAATTGCTCAATGTCAAAGATCTAAATGGATTGGGTTGAAATTTGTAACACAGTTGTATAACGGTCCAACGGATGTAGTGGTAGGACTCTTCGCAGAGTCCACCTGGGGAAGTACCACACCTTACTTAGTCAATTATTTGGTTATAATATTTTATAATATTTCGGTTTGAAGGGCAACGTTTCCAGAGAAATTACAGCCCTTAGAGATACAACATCTTAAATCTCTGGGTGACGAGCGCAGTGCTAGGTAATGATTTGGACTCTTTATATTCCTATAGCTGCGTGTCACTGTACTGTTATGTGGCAGCCATGTTGCTCACAGGCACATTTACTGCTCGTCTCGACACTCGTAATTAAAAAAAAGCAGTTCAAAAATAACCGCTAGGCGCTCCTAGTAATTCTATATTGCCGTGTCTGCAGAGACAGTGGTTTTTAATGAAGAAAGTGTCAAACTAATACATATAGAAATATATTCAGTGGCGGAGTTTCGAACCAACGTCCAAACAAGCCTTACGCTTGTTAAATAGATGTCTTTGCCACTGTGCCATCACAGCTTTACTCAGGTTCGCTTGTAGAGAAATTTCTTTTCATTGTTTATTTAAAGTTAGGTCCCAGGATTGGAGTTGGCTTGAGTGAAAAGTTTTTAAGATTTGTTAAATTGAAATCTAACGTTTGGAAAGGAAAGTTGGGTTATTTTAATCAAGTCTTTGTCAAACTTCGAAATTTAGCGGGAATTTTAGTACTATTTTGCTTATTATATCGAAACATTAAAAAGATGGACATTTATTACATTTTTGTCCTTTTTTATGATAATAGGTTTACACTTGAACGCCATCTCCTCTGATGTTAAGGGACGATCTGGCCTATGATAGAGCGTGCAACCCTAGAAGAAACCTCTTATTTCTTGACAAAAAAAAACAATATTGTATTCATTTCCAAAAACGCACTCAGGCAATGCATTCCGCAGTATATACGTCCTTATGTATTTTAAAAATGGATTCAAAAGAGTCCTTCAAAAGTCAGTCTGAGTAAAATGTTTGTTCGAACTTTACGGTTTTACCCTTTCCACAAATTCTACATTTGACAGGCACTGAACCGAACCACATGGCATTATAGTAACATAGATACAACATAGCTAGAGTATAGTAGTGGAATAAAGAAGGTTCAAGTTCATGATGATGATACTATGTCAATGTATGGGTAATTAGTATTTTTCGTAAGTTATGTCCTTCAACATTTTTCAAAACTTTGTAATATGAACGTTTCGTAAATTATAAGTGTTTGTATAATTAGGTTATGCCTATAATTTGACAAATAAATCTTAAAAAAACCTTGTCCGCTGTAACCGTGTTTTAAATGTAATTTTACACATTTTAATTTCAACTTCTTTTGTTTCAGGTGCGACAATGGCTGTGCTAACCAATAATGTGCCAACGTAGTAACCAAATAAAATTCAAAATGACATAGCAATCGAATTCATGATACAAGACCAAGGGCGATGGGTCTGCAAAGGTGATACACAGGAAAATGGCCACTAATAGACTGCCACTTCACCTTTGTAACTCAATTAAGCAGTTTTTAACGAAAATTCAATTTAAAGTGATACAAATTAGGTTTAAATTAGAAGAGAGAGTGAAGTTAGTAATATTATTAGTGCTGTTATTGGGTCAGAATACGAACTGTAACTTTAGTGGGAGGAATTCTATGCTGAGGACTAGAGTGATAGGTACTAGATACGGGAAATTGCAAGGAGTGATAATGCCAATGGATCAACATAAGTACTTGAAGCCTGTTGAGGCATACCTCAGTGCCATACGCCACGCCGCCTACGGGATCCAATAGGTAACTTATTTTTATTTTATTTTTTTAGTATGGAGTGACGTGACGAGCATGGCATGTGCCTGATGGTAAACCAAATAACTGTCCATAACAGTGAAACGTAGCTATTGGAACACGAAGAAATCATTACCTAGCTCTGCACTGCGCTCGTCACCTAGATAAGATGATTTATTCTCTCCACCCAGTAACTTCACTGAAAATTAATGCCTTTAAAAGTGGAACACAGTGATGATTTTATATTAATGCTTGGCGATAGAATGTCTGGCAAGGCGTGGTACTTCCCCAGGAAGATTCTGGAAAGTGTCTTAGTGCTATTATTATTGTCGAACTTGTTGGTATGATTCACAATGTTGCTTTTACTTTCTCAGTTTTTTTAAAATTTTCATATCTACCGATATTTTCATAAACTAACAAACTGAATCTTGTTTTTTAACCCGACTTCAAAAAATTGCTTGCCTGTAAAGTCGGTATACGGGCGAAAGTTTTACGTGACAACGACTTTGAGTGGTAAAATAATTTTACGGAAGGGACGCGTGCCTTTCACTTTTTATGTATCTCTCTCTCTCGCTCTTAGGCGGGCTAACCATGCCCGAGTGGAAGGGACGCGTGCCTCTCACTCGCTCTCGTTGTGAGCGCATAACGTGAGCGGAGCGTAACGCAGTTTCTTGAAGTGTCACCCGGCAAACCAATTTATAAGACGTTGTCACGTCAAAAAGGAGGAGGTTCTGTATTCGGCTGTATGTTTTTTTTTTGGGTTAGTTTTGTTGTCTCATAAGTCAAACGTTTTGTTGAAAACAAGCAGCGTCTCATCGTTTTACCCGCGTTCAATCCGTTTCCATTCATTTATTTCGATATAAAAACAACATATTTTTATATGCACACTAGAATCTATGTCATCATCATCATCAGCCGCAAGACTTCCACTGCCTCCCCCCTAGATTTCACAACGAACGGTCCTGCGCAACCTGCAACCAGCGGTTTCCAGCGACCTTTGTGACGTAATCAGTCCATCTAGTGGGAGGCCGTCCAACACTACGTCTTCCGGTTCGTGGTCGCCACTCGAGAACCTTTCTTCCCCATCGGTTGTCAGTTCTGCGAGCGATGTGGCCTGCCCATTGCCACTTCAGCTTGCTTACTTTTTGAGCTATGTCGGCCACTTTCGTTCTTTTGCGAATATCCTCATTACGGATTCTGTCGCGCAAAGAGACTTCGAGCATAGCCCTTTCCATAGCTCGCTGTGTGACTTTGAGCTTCGTTATGAGGCCCACAGTTAAGGACCACGTCTCAGTTCCATAAGCCATCACTGGCAACACGCACTGGTTAAAGACTTTCGTCTAAAAGAATCTATGTATCTTCCAATATTAAAGCCAACGCGAGGGTCTACCCCCTAACTAAAACTGTCTAAGCTTTGCTCTATATATTGCTCTCTCTTTTCTTGTCGCTTGAAATCATAGAGACAGCAATAGCAAAACCATAGCCGATCTAATTAGGCAGTAGAGGGGCTGATCCGTTCAACTCTTCCGACGTGTTTTTGCAAGAAACATTCAACCACTCAAACTTTGCTATGTATGATTTAATTAATATTACTTAAAATTTGATAGTTACTCGAGTGCCTTCAAGTTGAGAGTAAATAAGTATAATATAATCTATTAAAAATTAAATGCTTACTATTTTTTTAAATCCCACTGGGACTGTCGGCGGTTAAAAGTAGGCCTTTCTAAAGTAAATCTAGGCTCATTCTTGATAGGCCCTCCTAGGCTATGTTTGATAATAAATCAACTAAAATTAAAGCTGATCGACGAATAGTTTAGCACTATAAAGAAGGCTGTAATGAATGTAGTGAAAAAAAATTCAGTGTACTTTTTTGCGGTTGTACTTAATGATCGGAAATGAAATAATTTGCGTTTCAAGTTGTGATCGTAATTTGACTAATATTTTGAAGTAAATTATGTTTATTGCAGCCGAAGGTCGCAAAAAAAAACCAATTTACTTTTAAACTAATTTAATAAAAAATGAAATTACAATTATAACTAAAACTAAAATGAAGTGATTAGATCGAAGTTGGATCTAAGAATGCGCTTCGCGGCGGGCCGGCCGCGCAGGCAGCTTCGGGTGTCGCGGCGTGGTCACGTTCCCACGGCACGTTGCGCTGACGCCGCGATTCCTGCTGTTGCTCTGAATTGAGGTTGATGCCGACGTAGCTATTCCTATACATTAGGGTGGCGTAACACCTCCCCGTAGAACAGCGACTGTTGAAGACCTTTGTTGTAAACGGAGCTGAGGGTTGATTCGGGGTTGGCTCAACCATCGTTGTAGTCGGTGTGGCGTAGACATCTTGTAGCTGTAGTTGTCCTTGGTAACTGGACTGGCTCGGCGAATTATCTAATTTCCTTTGGCGGTGTCTGCGATAGTAAAGGCCACATATTATTAATATTACACCTATCAATACCACATAAAGTGGGATAGTGGTATGATAGAAGCCATAATCGACATCTTCAATTAGTTTCACCGGCGACTGCTTGGAGATTCTTGTGTTCAGTTCATGAAGGCTTTTCAGGCTGATGGAGTTCAAAGTGATTTCAGGTGCGGCCACTGAAGTGATGATGGTGTTATTCGGCAGGTCCATTAGCTTTAGTGCTTGTCCTTTCAGACGATCCTTACTGTTGGAGATCGTAAACTGAGGTGTCTCTAGGTAGCACTGCTGCGGAATAATGGCTAGGTAGCTACCTTGTACAGTCTCGTATACATGTCGGTCGCATGAGAGATGAATCTTAGTTGGATGGGGAAAGC
Organism: Ectropis grisescens; assembly: GCA_017562165.1. Lineage (NCBI taxonomy): Eukaryota > Metazoa > Arthropoda > Insecta > Lepidoptera > Geometridae > Ectropis > Ectropis grisescens. Next base: position 29,763,398 of record CM029781.1, on the reverse strand, counting down.
TGATAGTGTAATGCTTTTCGTCTAACTCTTCATATGCGGGATTCTCGAAGGCCACGGTGACTGGGTTGCAGAGGGGACTCCGCTGCTGCGTCTCGATGAGGTGGTGTATGCAGTCTCCAGATGTTCGGCTTTGCGGGTTCTTGTTCGCGTCGCATAAGTACCACTTGCTGGTCTTCGGGCATTCTGCCTCTATGTACCTGAATTGTTTCTCATGGATAGCCAGGAAGGGATATGGGGGAAATAATATTTGATTATACATATTGGGGACTATAGATAGTTTATAAAGATCATAAATGGATGACATGACGATAGGAAATTTAAAAACTATAACTATAGTATTACCTACATAATATGAACCTATTTTAACTATATCGAAATACTCTCTATTATCTAACTCTAACACCTTATCTCTGCCATATAATATGCTCAACTTGCTAATTACAGCTCGTAGTGCATATAAATCTAAAACCGAATGATGTAAAGTGGAAGTCCTGATGAACGCTAGAATATTTTTAATTTAATTATTTCAAACGAAATTGCTTCAACATTGTCACTCTATATCATTAAAATTTGAGCAAAGTGTGCGTTTTTAACTAGATCGTCTTCATTTGTTGCTTCACTATTGCGAATTTTGCTAATTAGGCCAACCATTTTGTTTTGGTTGTCGATTATACTGTTAATAATTTTGAATATTGTAAAGTCCAGTTTTAGAAATACTTATATGGTTGTTGAATTCATTTGCCAAATGATTTTGATTTTCCTGAAGGGATTTTAGAGCCTGATTATAATGCTCTGCATCTGTGTAGTCAAGATTCCTGTAACACTTTTTATTACCGAACCGAGACCATCTATCAGACCTCTTTTACACGTTTTGACTCAAATGTCTCTAGTTGTTCTAACACACTGTTAAGTAGATTTTAAGGTATGTAATGTGAGGCTCGTACAGAGACCTAGTTTTATTATTAAAGTCAGGGCTAATAGAGTCTAGTTGTTCTTTAACGGAACTAATTCGGTCTCTCAAATCCTCTAGATTTATATGTTGTAGAAAGGAATGGTAGTGGGTTATGATCCTAGCAGGACCTAACTTGAAGGGTAAGATACCGGGGCCATCATTGAGGCTTTCAAGTTTTATGTCCTGCGTTAGAGCTGGTTGCAGGATCAGATGGAGAATCAGGATCAGTCTGGAACAATTGGTTAGATTTAGGGACTCTCTTTAACCTATTTTTGGCTATAGGACCTCTCTTCTTCTTTGTGTAGATGTGAATAGGGAGGTTAGCCATTACTACGTCATGAGTATATCTAGGAGCTAACTTCTGTCGTGATGCGACTGGATTTTTAACAAAAATCTGTTGCTCTGGGGAATAGTCAGTTTCTGGTTCCCGGTTTTGTTTCGGTTCTCAGTCAAGTCTTGACGCGAGGCGTTAGAGAGTTCGTGAATTTCTTTATACGCTATGGTCATTTTGTCTTTGTGGCTTGTAATGTATTGCTGTAATAGTTGCGAGGATATGTCAATGTCAAACGGGTCTCTAGGGTCAAAATGTCCAGTTATGACCTCAATTGGTTTACATTTAGTGAGGCTATGTATACTACTGTTATATGCAAGTAAGGCATAGGGCATTAGGTTTATAACTGATTCAGATTTATGGTTGATTTTAAGTATGCGAAGGTGTTCCAATATCGTTGAATGGAATCTCTCCACTATACCGTTTTCGTTTGGTGCATGCGGAGCAACCCTGTGGTGGTGAATTTTATGGATACGCAAAAACTCTGCCATTAGTTGGTTGGTGAACTCGGTACCATTGTCTGTGACTATAGTCAATGGTAGTGAGTGATGTGCTAAAGCTAAGAAGGGCTTGTACTACGCTAACTGCGGTCCCGTCTCTTAGGTAATAGGCTTGGGCGTATTTAGAAAATGCGTCAACAATTGTAAGGAACTTTTCACTCTCTATTGTCAAAAGGTCTAAGTGAACTAGTTCAAAGGGCTTAGTAGCTGGTGGCACTATTTTAAATTGTTGTTTTATAGGATTACGGTCGTATTTGGCTCGACCGCACACTGTACACTCATTTATAAATTTAGTAATATTTTCTCTCATATTTGGCCAAAAGTACTTATGTGAAAGGGCTAAGTAGCATTCGTTTATACCGCGGTGGTTGGTCTTACCATCGTGGTACTTGTTAATAATTTCCTGTTGACGGAGGTACTCCTTAACATTTTCTAGTTCCCTTTTAGTGAGTGTCAGGCTCATGGATGAGCTTTTGAATGCGCTTTGGATAACAGGTATAATTTTGTATAACGCTAAAGGCGGATTTATTAGCAACCCAGTTTTGACTTTAGGGTGGACGTACTCTTTGATAGCATTAATTACATCCTCCTCAAGGTTAGACTCAGATATTTGAACGGATGTGCGTGTGTGAGTTGCAAATGGTTTTGAGACGATTGGTCTGCCTTTTATGTCACCTACGACATTTAGAATTAGTTGCCTAGTGAACCTATTCAAGGGGTCGTCTGAGATAGGGACTTCCAAAATAGGGTTTTCAGCGCTAGAGTGAATGGTTTCGGTAGATGAACCAGACACTGATCTATTTGACGGAGGGACTTCGTCGGAACTGTGAGCTGTTATAGTGGTAGATCCTGATCTAGATAAGGGTTGTTCAGAAGGGTTTGCAATAATAGAGCTGACATCTTCGTTGATGTTAATTTCTACTCTCGACAAAGCATCGGCATTTGTATTAGCCTTGCCTTGCTTGTATACTGTGGTGAAATTATATTCACTTAGCTTAAGTCTCCAGCGTGTTAAGCGAGACCCTGGCTCTTTAGGTTCATAACCCATTGCAATGGTTTATGGTCTGTAACAATTTTAAACTGTCTTCCAAACAGATAAGGGCGGAAATATTTAGTTGCCCATACGATAGCTAAAAGCTCCTTTTCTATTGTACTGTAATTTATTTCACTAGAGTTCAAAGTTCTTGATGCGTAAGCTATGGGTTTATCGCTGCCTATCGTTCCTTGTGATAAAACAGCGCCTACGGCGAAGTTCGATGCATCCGTGGTTAGTACAAAGTCCTTAGTGAAATCAGGGTATTGTAGTATGGGGTCATTCGTCAAAAGTAATTTGCATTTCTCAAAGCACTCTACATATTTCTGGTCTAACGAAATTTTACTTCCCTTTTTGAGACATTGGGTTAGAGGTTTAGTCACACGTGCAAAATCTGGGATGAATTTTCGATAATAGCCAAGTAGTCCGAGAAAACGTTTGATTTCAGTGGTTGTTTTTGGCAGGGGATACCTTTGTATTGCCTGTATTTTATTAGGGTTAGGTTTGACACCCTCGTTTGAAATGACATGGCCTAAAAACTCAGTCTCTAGCTTCAAAAATTCGGATTTGTCCATTTGAATTTTGAAGTTAGATTCTCGCAGTTTTTTGAACACTTTCTCCAGATTTAGGATGTGTTCCTGGAGTGACGTGCTAAATACAATGATGTCATCGAGATAGACAAGGCATACCTCATTCTGCAGGTCTTTGAGAACATTGTCCATCACCCGTTGGAATGTGGATGGAGAGTTCTTTAACCCCATGGGCATTCTTAAGAATTCATAGTGCCCGTTCTCTACGTTAAATGCAGTTTTATGTATATCTTCCAAATCCATTTCCACCTGGTAGAACCCACTTGCTAAATCAAGCGTGGTGAAATACTGACATTTGCCAAGTTTGTCAAGTACGTCAGTTATGTTGGGAATTGGGTACTTGTCATCAACCGTTTTCTCATTAACTTTTCTAAAGTCCACAACAAGACGCCATTTAACCTTGCCTGAAGCGTCGGCCTTTTGGGTACAATCCAAATTGGAGAGCTCCATGCAGAGTCGGAAGGTCTTATAATATTTTGTTCCAACATTTTATTAATTTGGTCTCTAACTTCTTGTCGGTGGACATAGGGGTATCTATAAGTTTTTGTATGTACTGGGATTTCATCGGTAGTTCTTATTTTATGTTTTATTTTGTTGGTGAATGTTAAAGATTCTCCCTCAAGATAAAACACATCAGCATAGGCCGCGCATAAGCGTTCTAAGTTAACGCGTTCTTCCACATTTAGATGTTTAGTGCGGAGGCGGGAAACAACTTCACTAACGCGATTCGGTAAAATTCCAGTACGTTCACTTTCGATGTTAAATATCTCGGCTTCTACCGGTCTATCCATAGCAAAAATAATGTCGTTAGATGTGGGGTTAGTAACTTCTACCCAACCGCGGTTATTTTCAACTGTGGTTAAGCAATCGGAAATGAGACAATTACAAATAGTCTGAGTTTCAACTACCACGTCTCCGTCTAGTGAATTTACTGGTAGCCTAATTAATTTGGAAGAGTTGGCTGGAATAATTTCCTCATAAAGATTAGCGTTACGAGAGTCATACATCCGAATAGGTATCTCAGCATTACGAGTAACCAGAACTTTACTACTAAGGTCTATTTTAGAACCCCACACGTCAAGTAAATCAAAGCCAATTAGTCCATCAAAGTAATTGTGGAACTTGTATACGAATAACGTAATGTCATCTTGCTCACAGAATTCCGAGAAACAAGGTAATGTTATCGAGTAATCGTTCTTACTCGTGGCGTGTACATTTGTCACCTCAAAAGGGTCGTAGTTCAGAGGACATCATTGAAATATTTTTCGACAGCGTCTGGGCTTATAAAAGACTGATTAGCGCCCGTATCAATTAAAAGTTTTAATGGTGGGTTAGATATTTGAATGTAACCCAGCTGTCTTTGGATGTGAAAGTTCAATTCTATTTTGGCTTTTCGCACTTCGACTCCTGTTGAAAATTTGTATCATTTACAGGAGGGATTGTTCTACTTCCTCTAAAATTATCGATTCAGCATAGGGCCTGAGGCTCTGGGTAATACCATAGTCGGTATAGTCATAGTAGGGGTAATAGTACTGTTCTTCATAATCGGTACAATATGTGTCGTGGTCAGGGTAGTTAAAGTCGCACTCGTTATGGTTCATTTCGCGAGTTTTAAAGTAATTAGTCGGGGGCGGATTCCCGAATTTCCGCCAATCGTGTCCCTGCATAGTGGGTGGTAAAGCTCTAGGAACAAAATGACTGACTCCGCTCATCGGACGAGTTTGATTGCCGAATCTATATTGCTGTTGAGGCCTATTATTCATAGAAAAGTTATTTTGTTGGTTATTGTAATTTGGTGGCGGAGCACGCATCATCTGCTGTGTCCTGGTTAGGCCACGAGGCTGTTGCATTTGGTTTGGGTAGCTAGGTCTCCAACCTTGAGGAGGTTGAGCCAGCATTGGCATTTGCCGCGATGGACCGGGTATGTTAAAATTCGGCTGTCTAACAGGCATACCGAATGTCATGGGCTTTGGAACAAAAGTGTTTAAGGGTAAATTTTGTGCAAATTGTGACGGTTGATGGTATTCCTTTTTAGGACCACTACCATCATTGCGCTGTTGCAAATACAGCGTATTTAACTCCTCTTGGACAAATTCCAACGCCTTCTCCATAGATTCAGGTCGCATACAGCGTATCCTGCATCCTAGGGGATCTTTTAGACCTCTTAAATATGCCTGAAGGGTTAGTTTTTGGTACAGTGTACGTTTAGCCTCAATAGTAGATGGAATATGCTCGTGTAGAGTCACATACGTCATAACTGTGCTAAAAAGATTTTGACAGCGCTCGTAAAATTCCTGAGGTGTACTAGACCCTTGGGTCTGTAGGGAAAGGTCACTATACAGAGCAGTTTCATCGCGATGGTCTGCAAAATTGTTAATAAGGGCACTCCGAATACCCTGCCAGGTTTCCGGTATGCCATTGGCGTTTATCAATCTAGACGCGGGTCCCGTGATTTTATTTAGTATTCCGTTAGTGAGGGCTAAGTTGGATAGTTCGTGCCCAGGTTGCGGATTCACGTGAGCTATAATTATTTGATCACACAAATTAATGAACCGCGTAAGGATATGCGGGTTCCCGTCGAACTCGGGTAACAGTCTAAGTGACTTGTAAATGACATCTATATTGTCATGCGCGGATGGAGCCAGGGCCTGAGGCTGAGGTTGAGCTTGGGGCTGCTCCATTTCTTCTAGATTTCTACTCGCGTCAACTAAATTAAACCTATTATACGACCTACTTCTACCTACTCTAATGTCCTTAATTTTCCTCGGATGGAAAATTTTGGAAAAATTTAAATTAATCTAACACAATATATGAGCCTGGAAAAATCACACAGTACACATATAGCACACACAAAATTACACAGAAATAAATGACACAGTATAAAAAGAAATTACACACACAAAAGTTTAAATGAGAGAAAATAAAATAAAATATGGGTTCAATAAAATTAGGATGGAATAAGGCTAAAGGAATAAGGACTGAGAAAAATTCAAAGCACTTACAACATGGTCTCCTTTTGCCGAATCAATGTCTGATTCCTTCGACTACAACCGTAAGTTCTTTTATTGTAAAAGCCGCGATTTTAGTGACTTTACTTTACAATCCTACCGACTGCGCCAATTATGTTTATTGCAGCCGAAGGTCGCAAAAAAAACCAATTTACTTTTAAACTAATTTAATAAAAAATGAAATTACAATTATAACTAAAACTAAAATGAAGTGATTCGATCGAAGTTGGATCTAAGAATGCGCTTCGCGGCGGGCCGGCCGCGCAGGCAGCTTCGGGTGTCGCGGCGTGGTCACGTTCCCACGGCACGTTGCGCTGACGCCGCGATTCCTGCTGTTGCTCTGAATTGAGGTTGATGCCGACGTAGCTATTCCTATACATTAGGGTGGCGTAACATGTATCACAAAACCACTGTATTTAATAACATCCGTATCGAATTAGGGCAAGACCAGGAAATACAAACACGCATATAATATTTATCTGTGTGAAAAACGTGTAGATACTCATAAACAATTTATACCCACGCTATTTACGTCAGTATTACAAAGAAGAAAGTTACATTATCGCCTGCATACTTATGAAATGATTACCTATTTCCTTGTTTTTTGTCCATTTTCCCTAAATAAGTTGTCATCATGTTACAGTTTTCCTTTTTCCTGTTATTATTTCATGAATATCCAATTAGCGAAAATTTAAATTAATGTCAGGAAGGACCCGTTTACGACCGCGTTAATTAAAAGGGCAGTAAGTTCACAAAACAAAATTTTGGAACTCGGTCAACGAATAATGCTTTTTTTGTATAGTAGGTAAATTTCAAATAATGTTGTGTCACAATTTTAGACGTCAACTCCTCCGAAACGTGATTTTTTTATATTTAGTAGGTATGTTAGTTAATAGGTCTTAAAGTATTTATTCCTCTCTTTTTGCACATAATTCAATAATAATCAATTGCTCAATATTCATAATATAAATCCTTTTTCATTATTTTGACATTTCGTTTTGTTAAATAAGTAAACTTAATCCGTTATCGTGTAAAATTAGCCGGGTTTCTAAATTTAAAATTGCATTTAAAAAGGAAGGAATTCATCTTCTTAGCGTAAATTTAAGCCTCACATAAAATGGGAACTTATGGTGGCTGGCGAATGGCGCATGACGTATATCTTCCAAAACCTTTTTAGAACATGTCCTTGATATTTTCCTTCATCGTTAAAGCCATAGTAGTCATATTAATCTTGTACACCTGCACTTAAAAAAATATTTAAAAGTGCAAGCGGACTCGGAGTTATAATTTTATTGGAAATACGACAATAATTACAAATTTGACTTGCTGATAATAGGATCTGTACACTTACTGAAAAAACTTCGACACCCATATGTACGAGTACTTTGCTATATCATCATCGACTACTGTTTTCTCTATGACAACAACTGAACATCCCTTTTATAGTAGTACTGTACTGTATATGTATACTTATTGGTTAATTGAGAATAATCTCATCTCAGCAATTTTAAAAAAGCTATTTTACTGCTGTTGCATAAAATGTTTTTTTTTTTTGTAATCTTAATCATGTAATCAGTCTTGGCAGACTATAAACAGATGAGATGACAGTTTCATGGCGTTGAGGGTCCCACTCCCAGTGGCGATTGCCCCTTTCTTTATACATTATGGTTGTGTCAACTATCATACATGTCCCGTCGCTTTTTGAGACGACGTACGGTTTCAGGGATAAAATGTTTTTTTAATGAGATTGAGTAATTTGACTAACACATCAAGCACATGGTAGCTAAATAGGTCGCGCCGCTTCACTGTATTTTGAATATTATTAATACCTTTTATATCATACCATACCACTCTACCTTTGCTCTACTACTGCTCTTGTTATTCAATATAGGTAAGTTAATTTTCTAAAATTAAACCAAATACTGTTTGGCAGAACCATAATTGCTGAAAGTTCAAAAACGACGGTTTTCGACATTGAATGCCGTATTCAGTAAGACGTTGGAAACCGAAAGCTCATTAGTAAAATTGCTTTGTTCAGCTGCCAGGAAATTAGCGATGGCGAAATTGTAGCTGAAGCTGTAAGAAATGGGAAAAATATCAGATTCTCAAGAATCTGGAAAAAATATAAATTTCTGTTTATAGGAAAACAGTTTGGCTTCAGCATTGTATTTGTAACTCACTTCACTCACTTCAGTATTTGAAACTCGAAATAAATGATTTTTTTTTTAATTGTTCTAAGATATCACTACCTAAGCATTATCAATTAAGGAATATTTAAATTCTTTCGTGTTCCATGGTAGACTGTATGGTTGCTCAACAACAGGCATATTAACATCTATCAATTACAATCAATTGACGCACAAGATGCGAGTATATGCCCCAGCTATAAGGTTTGAGTTCGTAAAGTTAACTTATATAGTGTCAGTTATCTCACTGCCTCTAACATTCAAATTTACACTACAAGTACACTTTTGCATAGTTATTTTTCCTTTGAAATTTATTTTATTAAGAGCACTAATGCAGAACATCTTTAAAAAAAATTTATCCAAGATTTGAAAAGGTTTTTGGGTGACACAAACCTTAAGTAAACGTTAAGAATGTGATGGCTATGTGATATGACACGCATTTATTACCTAAATAGTTTTCTATAAGAAACGATAATGGTCTAATGATGACATCAAAGCTTCAATGGCTTGCAACATACGTTTTCTAAATTACCAAACTCTATTTCGAATCCGCAAACTTGGATAGGAAAAACATCGTATTTCAGCTGACTCCTCACAACGTTTACGTCAGAGACCAGTGATGTAAAAAGAACGAGTAGAAAGGGGCAAAAATAACTCGCTAACTTCAAAACAGTTTCTAAAATACTTTTGGTTTAAGTCGATGACAATCACATTTTTCTTTTTAATTACGTACACAATTGTGGTACCTATATTATTATTAATTAGTGTATGATTTTAAATAGATTTTGTAGATCAAATTATTAGTAAGGGATAATGTAGAACTAAATAAATGAGCTCTTCAATTACTAAATCGCGTAATAGAGAAAAACATCTGGTATAAACAATAAAATATTCATATATTGGTATAATGTTGATTAAAGAACTAAAAATATATATCTTCCACATATATATGTTTAGTTCCTTAATTGAATGTTTGGGTGATTTTTGCTCAATTACGTCTTATTGGTTAAACAGGTCGGGTTGAAATTTGAAACATTGTAAGGATAAAGTCTGGAATAGAACATGGTGCTATTTTTACGGCGGGAAAATTACAGGAACGGAAAAAATACAGGTAAAACTACTAACAGGAACAAATTTGACTGTCATGAAACACGTCATATACGTATGATTTCGGTACATGATAACATTTTATATTGTGTAGGTAAATTTTTAAGGTATTGCAATGCACTCATTGCTGCTAAGATCAGCTGGTTAATATAAGTTTTTTTAGTGTTTGCCCCTTCTAACTTCCTGAGTACGCCCAGTTCACGACTTGAATCCATGGGGATTCACGCTACATTTAGCCGCGGCCGCAGAGACCGGAAAAAATGTTCGGTACTTTGTCCTGGGGGCGCCATCCCTTATTGCCGCATCCTAACTTCGATCGCTCGCATCCATTTCGTAAATTGATGCTAGTAATTGAACCTTTTAGGAGACAAGTACGGGTTTTCAATGTAGGCAATCAATTTGGAAAGTATTTTATTTGAGTGTACAATGTTGATAGTAATCTTGTATTCGATTTTTATTGAATTGAAAAGCTTATTTTTTTTTAGCATGGAACTCGCGTTATCGTCACTGAACACGTTTTTTCTTTTATTAGTCCGTGTCCGTGGTTTTAGTGAAACTATGCAAACTCTTATTTAAAAGTGTTTGTTTTTGTTGGCAGTACTTTTATCAGTGCCATTTTTATTATTTGCTTAGTATGGATCTAGATTGCGTTGTGTACGAAATTTATAGCAATTTAATATATTTTTTTAATTAAAATTTAATCGTTGTTAGAATTGAGGCGTTATTCAAGATGTAAGTAGACCTGTCAAAAAACCTCAATTCTATCAAAAGTTGCGCCAATGTTTCATTTTAGTAGAGAAATCTACCAAAATAAATTTTGGTAGATTTAGAACGGTAGCTGCCGTTTTTATCTTGCGCAACCTCTGACGAATCATTCTGACACCATTTTGTCACTATTGTTTTTAATAAAATCAATTGAATGTATACATTTACAAATATCAGAATCCAAAATACCTCAGAAATTAACACTATGGTTAGTAAAAAAACACCTTTAATAATTGTATAGCATGAAATTACGTTACATTTTGTCAAGGCTGGCCAAGTTATGGCTCTCCAGACACAAACCGCAGTAACCTGCAAGTGAGTGCGGGGTTGCTGTTAATTTCCCAGTACTTTGCGGCTAATTTGCTATAGGTAATTAGTCACTGAATTTTGAGTCAACTATAAACGGACCGTTAACGGTTTGAACCTTTAAATAAATATTGTTTTTAAACTTTCGCGATTTGAACACATACTCGTAATGTTTATAATGTATCTACAGGACTTAATCACGATTTAATTCAAGGCGGTTGTAACGCTGCCGAAACGTCGAGGTATTTAAACAATGAATTAAATCGTGATTAAGTCCTGTAGATACATTATAAACTTTAAATAAATGATTAAATTTAAACTTAATTTCTACAACAGCTATATGTTTATTTAAATTAAATCCGATAGAAGTGGCTGAGAGATGTTTTCTTATCTGACATACGTGACGTCTTTCCAGGTTTGCCCCCACAAGAGCCCCAGCTCCCTGGGACGAAGTGAAGACCGTGGACACCATGGGGCCGGTCTGCCCACAGAAGCTACCAGATATCTCTAATGAGACCCTGGTCTTGGAGAAGATGCCAAAGGGAAGGCTGGAGTACTTGCGGAGGCTACTACCGCGGCTCAAGAACCAGAGCGAAGACTGCTTGTATATGAATATTTATACGCCTGTGCAAGGTAAGACAGTCATGTTAAATAAATTTAAAAATAATATTTAATGTATAATATGGTTTTCCATTTATTTTATCAATTGGAACGGGAATGGATTACAACAAGCAGGCGTTCATCTGTTAACCAATCATCACTTTCATGTCGTGTAATTTCAGCGTAGATTAGTCTAGAGTGGCGTAAATAGATAAAGAAAAGGTACCATTGCACTAGTATTATTAATAAATATTATAGATATACTATATTATGTAAATTATTGTAGTGGTTGGACTGTTGGCAGAGTCCGCCTGGGGAAGTACCACACCTTTACCAGTTATTCTACCGCCAAGCAGTTGTGTCCAAACATTACTGTGTTCCGGTTTGAAGGGCAATGTTTCCAGAGAAATTACAGAGCTTAGAGATATAACATCTAAGATCTCTGGGTGGCGAGCGCAGTGCAGTGCTAGGTAATGATTTGGACTCTTCATGTAAATAGCTGCATGTCACTGTGCTGTTATGTGGCAGGCATGTTGCTTACCATCAGGCACATGTGCAGCTCGTCTCGTCACACTTTATTTAAAAAAAATTAGCTAAAGAGCTTCTTTGTTTGTACACATTAATCTCTGGGATTACTGGACTGATTTCAAAAGTTATTTCACATTTGGATATTTACGTGATCACTGAGACTGCTATAGGCTATATATTTATGTACTACAGGCAAAGCCGGGGTGAACCGTCAGTTACGAGATATTTATCGTTTTTGACTAGTGAAGCGAGTCCTCTATATTCCGAACATGTTTACCAGTAAATATGAAACTGCGTAAACTATAAGGCATTCACTTCGCTATTAAAAACTGTAAATATATTGTAACTAATGATACTAGTGGTGAATAACCGTCATAGCTTAAAATAAGGTAAATGACTATTTTGAAAATAAAAGAAAGCTTAAACTTGACACATAAACTAGGTCGCTTTAAGCGCCAACTTCGACTTAAATTTATATGCACTTATCAATAGTTCAATAGCTATTTGGCACGCTTAGCATACATTTGCGAACGTTTGAAAGTTCGAAAAGGTTGATTTGAAAATTGGTGTGTTTGTTAAACTTTTTAAAATAGCGGTGGTGGTCTTAGCTGAAATCGTTTTGTATTTGTCAAAATATATTACACTGTTTGACCTCATCGTACTTTATTCTACATGTACTGCGAAATATCAAGAAAAATAAATTGATCTATCAGAAGTTAAAGCCAAATATAAAATTGTTGGATAAAAATAACATTCCGCTTCTAAAAGCAACTGTCCATCAGATCTACAAATACAGAATACCACAAATATCGTTGTTGTTCGTGAATATTATGTTATTGTTTATGTAGTCGCCTTTGTTAGCAGTATGTTTATAGTATGTATATATATATACGTTCACGACTCGGACATAGCTTTTGTTTACGATATTACTCTTCATAATATCTGTAGCATATAGCCTTAGAATAATATCACGATACACGCACGCTTGGCAGAGTGGTCGTGGTTATGTATGTGGGCCTTGTTGAATGACGGCTCTTGCTTTGCGTCTCCATTGGGCTCTATTGGAGGTATTGTGGGAGCAGTCGGTCATGGTGGATTGAGTGATTGCAGCGGAGCAATACGTGCGCTTTAGAAGCTCTTTGATGGGTGAAATATTGTGACTTCCCACCACCGATATGCATAATAGCAGTATTTGTCGGTGTACAGATGATGTATTACTAATTTTAAGGGGTTATTTTTTTTTAATATAAATTACTGTGTTCCGGTTTGAAGGGCAATGTTTCCAGAGAAATTACAGGGCTTAGAGATATAAGATTTTAGATCTCTGGGTGATGAGCGCAGTGCAGTGCTAGGTAATGATTTGGACTCTTCATGTTCCAATAGCTGTGTGTCACTGTGCTGTTATGTGTCAGACATGTTGATTACCATCAGGCACATGTCCTGATCGTCTCGTCACTCCTTATTTAAAAAAAAAAAAAAAAATTGGTGGACAATTCACACACAACACCATCTGACCCCAAACTAAGCATAGCTTGTACTATGGCGGCCAAATAACTGATATAATACATATATAGTTTTAAATACATACTTATTATAAATAGAAACACCCAGACACAGTGCAAACATTTGAATTGATCACACAAATATTTGCACTGAGTGGATATCGAACCCACGACCCTCGGCTTCGCAGGCAGAGTTACTACCCAATAAGCCGCGAGGCCACTTTAATGCCCAGTTGACATTTTTCCAGTCCAGCGATCGAATCCAGTGCTGGATTGCTTACTGGAAAATGTAAACTGGCACTGAAAGACAATGAATCCAGTTAGCATTCTAGTCTACCGGTTTACATTGTTCCAGTAAGCAATCCAGCGCTAGATTCAATCGCTGGACTGGAATAATGTAAACCGGGCTTAATAGTAACATTCTAAGATATAAGTTTTCACTGCTGTTGACAGTCCCTATAACTACCAATGTTAGTTTTCCTTTACTTTTTGCGTTCGGTTTGTATCATGTTGATTACAATACGGTAGCCAGTAATCTATCCCCACTGGTAACTCATAAAGTTGATACCCTTTATCTCATATTTACATACCCAGTTTTTCGTATACAACCTTTATAAATCAGAATTGTTTACCATAACCGAATTTATTCTTATCTTATTCAAAATCACGCATCCAGGTTCGGGGACCCGTCGGATAAACTTGTTTATTGGGATGGAATAACGGAGAATATTTGCTAGAAGCTATTGTCATTTCACTCTAAATTCAATTTGGCTTCAATATTGGGGTAACACAACAATGATTATGTCTTCTGGGATATTGAGAGTTGATACTCTATTTGGTTTGCGTGTTTGAACAGTCAAAGACTAAATATCATTCAGAAGATTTAAACAAGCCATGGTGGCTAGAAACTCCACTTTTATTTTAATATATCAACTTCACGGATTCAAGGTCCGTGTTTTTTAAGCGAATTTCCGACCGAAGACGTTCTCAATTTGGTTGCACGTTTTGACGTGACAACGTCTTATAAATTGGTTTGCCGGGTGACACTTCAAGAAACTGCGTTACGCTCCGCTCACGTTATGCGCTTACAATGAGAGCGAGTGAGAGGCACGCGTCCCTTCCACTCGGGCATGGTTAGCCCGCCTAAGAGCGAGAGAGACAGACATAAAAAGTGAAAGGCACGCGTCCCTTCCGTAAAATTATTTTACCACTCAAAGTCGTTGTCACGTAAAACTTTCGCCCGTATACCGACTTTACAGGCAACCAATTTTTTATTTTATTTTTAGTTTTGAACATATTCATGTCTATTTTCTTATTTAGTAGATCATACCTATTTCAAAGATAGCGGTTTCTGCAAGATCTACAAAAGTAAAATAGTAATAAAAGAGTGCAAAGTTGATTTTAACCGCATGCTCAATTTTGATGACCGAGCAAGTGAAGAATTCAAAAATTTGAATCCTGGGTGTTCGCGAGGGAACTAATAGAGCACAAGGTGCAATCTTTGCACTCAAGTGCAACACTTAAATTTTCATCCCACCACAGCGAAAAAATGACTTAATGAAAAAAAAACTTAAAACCAAGAAGAACACAGTATAATATATAGTAAATACGAAAGTTTGTATGTAGGGCTGGCTGTTGCAGAATCACGTTGGAACGTCTGAAAGGATCGAGCAGAAATATGGAACACATACTACAATCTATATCGTTATATGTAATCTTTCAATAAACGATACATTTAATATACTGAATACGTTCTACACAAGTCTACAAGCAAATTTAACGGCATCTGAAATTACGTAGGCAACGCACAGCAAACTTCGAACTTCAGTTCCAGAATATTCGACAGGCAAATTGAGCCTCGCGAAATATTCCTGTTCTCATTCCAGAAAAACAATAGCCAGTATTATTCTCGAGCATTCGCGAACTCACGGCTTGGAAGGGTGACCAAATACAAAACTCACTTGTGACCCAATTCCCCCTCATTTCTTATGTAATGTTGTATTGTTGACGGAAACCTTCTTTGCGCATATTGCTCTGAAACGTTTGTAGCGAGTGTTATGACGCCATGGGTCTATGTGAATAATGGATCAGTTCACTGGTGACCTATTCCGTGTGTTCTTTTTTATTTTTCATGGTATGTGAACATTTTGTGATGTTAGAGTGTCAACAGATAATAACAACGAAGATAAAGATGAAGATAATTTATTTGTTCAAAACAATAATTAAATGACAAACGCACATAATGCATGACATAAAATACGAGTAGGTAACAAATTTTACAGTAGCTTGTCGTCATCGATATTTTTTTTTAATAAAAAGTGACGAGATGAGCAGGACATGGTAAGCAACATGCCTGTCACATAACAGCACAGTGACACGCAACTATTGGAACATGCAGAGTCCAAATCATTACCTAGCACTGCACTGCGTTCGTCACCCAGACATCTAAGATGTTATATCTCTACGCCCTGTAATTTCTCTGGAAACATTGCCCTTCAAACCGGAACACTGTATGTTTGCACATTACTGCTTGGCGGTAGAATAACTGGCGAAGGTGTGGTACTTCCACA
Organism: Ectropis grisescens; assembly: GCA_017562165.1. NCBI lineage: Eukaryota > Metazoa > Arthropoda > Insecta > Lepidoptera > Geometridae > Ectropis > Ectropis grisescens. Next base: position 29,747,420 of record CM029781.1, on the reverse strand, counting down.
GGCGGACTCTGCTAAGAGTCCTACCACTACTAACTAACATTTACTTGACGATAAACAATATGCGTGGTCATAACAGTGTTATGCAGTTACTGCAATAGATTAAAAGTCTAAATCATTACTTAGCACTACGCCATTTATTAGACCAATATAATATTATAAAGCTGAAGAGTTTGTTTGTTTGAACGCTAGGAACTCGGGAAGTACTAGTCCGTAATGAAAGGTTCTTTTTCTATTGGATAGTCCATTTATCGAGGAAGGCTATATGCTAAAGAACATAACGCTACTATTAATAGAAGCGGATCATGAATCAAGAATGTAACAAAATTGGGAAAAAATATTCCTTTTTGAGAGTTTTCGTACGTTTCGTGCTTTGACATGATACATGACAGCATGTGTCAAGATTGCGTCATTGAATATAAACCTTTGCCACAGATTACATACCTCACGTTTGCTAATCAAATTTGTTTCTAAACCTGAGTTGGTACGACCAATTTCCTACAGGTGGCGTAGCAGATAGCTGAAGAGGTGTTTTGTTTGAAAGCGATATTTTCAGAAATTACTGAACCGATTTCAGTCATTCTTTCACCGTTGGTTGATATGTACGGGATCCTGATGAGTGCTATATAATGTACCACGGGCGATGCCGGGGCGGACATCTAGTAATAGATAAGCTACACTGTGCTCCCAGAGATGCCTTTAAGATGAGTTTGACTCAACTTTCGTAATAAGTACGTTTAAGCTGTGAAATGCGATGCCTGAGTAAGTTTTCCGTAATGATTATAATCTTGAAACGATGTCATATTTCGAGCTACAAGCAATTATATAGTAAAAAGGGCAAGGGGCATTAGATCATGGAGATCAGTCGTACACTAGCCGACTTATATCCGATAAAAAACCGAAAAGTTACCAATTTTGCGGTGGTATTCAAAGGCTTTGAAGTCTTTTTCGAAGAAGATTGTCGTGTGTCTTAAATGGTGGCCTTATTGCTTATAACAATCTCTTCCAAGCAAGCGTCACTAACGTGGTGTGATTTGGTTGCCCCGGTCCTACTTAATGTGTAAGCTGCATTTACGAGCAGTCTTTTTAAAGGAGAGTTCACGCGTGCGATCATACATAGCTTATGTTTTTTAAAAAAAAGGAGGTTTTCAATTCATTTGATTTCTTTAATAGTTTGTTTGTTGCGCGATACCTCCGCCAATTTGAGTCGATTTTTAATGTTACTTATGTTTGGTTGATCGTAAGTTAGAGGTGATCCCAAAATTGGTGTCATCATCACATGACCAGACGTCCACTGTTTAACATAGCCCCCCCCAGATTTCCACAACGAACGGTCCTGCGCAACCTGCAACCAACGGTTTCCAGCGATCTTTATGAGGTCATCTGTCCATCTAGTGGGAGGCCGTCCAACCACCACACCAATTAGTCATTAGTTGATGACTAATTGTTGTGGTGGTTTTTAAAATATGAAAAAAAGCTAAAATTTGTTGTCATTTACCTGGACGATGAAATGATAGGTTTTTATGAAATTTGGTCAAGTGTCTCAATTTAATTTAAAATTGAAGTTGGGGTTTTGTTTCTTCGCAAAAAATAATTTATTTGATTTCGTTTTAATACATATTTAAGAAACTGGGTAGTTATTAACTCTGTACGAAAACGTTATTTCAAAACATCAACGCTAAAACAGCCCGCGGCTTTTCCGAACACAAAATTCGCGAGCTTATCTTAACCGGTTGTTCTCATTTCCAGCCAACCAGAAATTATTGCGAATAACCTCAGAGCGTTGTATTTCAGAGATTTCATAAACGCAGTATCAGTTTCCTTATACACGCCACATTATCGGTTGTAGTTGGTAAAATTACAAACCTTAAATCTCACAGATAACTTAGAAGTTTGTTCACAAATTTTGAGGGTAGCTCCACTGTTGAAATGAATAGATAAGTTGGTATCTCGTAAGCTCTCCCAAGAAAGTCGATGCCAAAGTACACTTTCTTTGTGAGCTCTTTTTTCGAGAAGCCAAATACCTTGCCAAGGTTTTTTCAAAGGCTTTAACGTGATAGGTAACACCTGTTAGAGCCTTTTGCGATAGTGGGTGTTTTGGGTCGCTGAATGAGTTCTTAGCACTCGTTAGTAGCAAGAAACTTCTCTAAATACTCTAAATAAGCCTAAGAATGCATTAGATGTTTTCCATTAATTCCATTAATAATATGCTATGAAATTAAATAAAAAACTATATGTTTTAGACTCATATTTCTTTAATTATTTTAAGCTAGATGCTTCCTGTAAAAACATAGTTTAGTCATACAATTATTTGCACATTGAGAGTCTAAATCAAAACCTATGCTTATCAACTGAATATATAAGATGATGCATTCTTTTGCCTTGTTTGTTTTTCTAAAATTGTTACTCCCAAACCAGAATACAATAAAGATTATGATTACTATGATGATTACTAATAATGTTTTCACGTTATGCATACTGGTGTAATATCTTTCCAGATGTATTTTAGCAAAATTTTACAATTACTAATACTTCATTTTGTACATTTTTCATACATAAATAAGTGATAAATTAGTCAAATATAACAAACTACCTATAAGTCATGCTCATGATGCGTCTTTGGCAAAATATGTAGGTATGTCCTATACAAACCTCAAAAATGGTAACATATTTCTCATTTTCAGACACATTTCCGACCGTTTTGTCGACGCGTGACCATAATGTTGGCGTTTATTTGGCCATATATCAAAACAGTAGGTACTTACCATTTATCGTGGTAAAACCACCAGCATACAGCAACCAGCATTAGAGTCTTTGTGGGAGCGTGTGTGAATATTGAGTATTACTACTAATACTACGAACATAAAATATGAACGTGTGTGTGAATGAAGGCGAATGAAATAGTCCAATATAATCGCTGTAACATACTATCCAATGTGCATGTTTGAGTGACAGCGCCATCTACCTGTATTAAGTTCACGCGTGATGTACTGATTCCGTGTCAGTGCCCTCCAATGCGGCACACAGATCCTCACGCATAGCTGACTCCGATCATACAGGATTTATTGTTCCCGGCAAATGTTCCTCTGATATTGTATTTAGTGGAATGCTTTGTTGTAGACTGCTATTTATGTTGCCAAGCTATACTTGTACGTTTGTTTAAATATATCTACGTATTTTTTATTAATTTTGTATTGATTTTGTTACTATCATTTTAATTTTTATATCTTGCTGAAAAAACATACTACACTTCGTATTAGTTTCGACCTGATGGATTCACTATTCACATACCATTTAAGTATATTTTTTAACCCTGCTTATAATAATATTATTAAACTTAACTACGACTATATATATATATTATATTCAGAACATTAACTTCAATACACAATCAAATACACCTGAATGCACGTTTCAACAAAAATTGCCTCTAAATTCCAAGTATTGACGCTTTCTTTGCTCGTCGCATTTGGTAGGTTATATTCTATTAATATTATTTATCGATGCGAAAGTTCGTGAAGATTAATGGACGGATGTGTGTAAATATTTAACAGAAAATGACTAAAGAAATCTCGATGGAAATGTGGTACACAGATAAATAATAGTTATAAACAATACAATACATTTTTTCCCAGGAAAACGATGTGATCAGAAAATTACCGTTGAAACCACGGGGCATTACTAGTTATTATATAAGTATATAATTTACTGTAGTTGTGGGTTTCACTGAACTCTTCCTAAACTGATACTGGGCCATTTTAAATGTTTTTTTTGTATGCGTTTGGGTGGCGCCCTAGATGGTTTAGATTCACAAGTCAGATCGGCAGATGGTGGTGCAGTCGTTGTTAGTCATTTTAAATGTTCAGCCCAAATTATTATTTTGTTTAATTAAAGTTTAATTAAATTATTACATTTGAGTTTGAACCTGTGTAGTGTAGATTAATTGATCTTAGTTTACACAAATTCATGTTTGTAACTGTAAGTACAATGGAACAAGTTAATTAATTTAGATTAGAATACAACATTTAGAATTAGAAAACATTAATTGGTGATTAGTGTTGATATCCTTATTGCTTGAAATTTAGATTATAATAGCATGTAAGACAAGTTGTATAATTTTTTGCCGCAATAAGTTTTTTTTTATTATTTTTTTTTATTCATTTGGTACGGTCCGCTAGCCTTTTGTAAATAAATAGTCTAAATAAACTTACCCACAAAAAAATTACACTTATGGCTAATGCATACATATGAAAATAAACCTTACTCCACTTCTTTCTAAGTATTCATTTTCACTGGTCACCCAGGGCATTTTAATTTAGTCCTTACTCATTTTAAATCTTCGATGTTTTCATTCGAACCATAGTGGCTTAAACTTCTGCAAAACTAGCTCCAGCACCATTTTGTTCTTCATAAGTTCAAATGAAATTCGACACGAAACATTCCCAGTCGAGTACGACCAAGCCTTCTGTTCTAGCTTATAATGGCAGGTCTAGAGATACGCTTCTATGCATGACATACTTGGCACATGTTCAATGACCTAGAACGGCGTTTGCCCGCTACAACCACAAAGCATTCTACGAGTGCCACGGTCCACGTTTTATCGCCTATTAGTGGTTTGGATCCTCTGCGTAAATTTTAAGTTCGGTCGATGGCTTCACCTACAGTTTGTTTAAATAGACCTTATTAAGTCACCTTTGGACAGATCTGATAGTGTTCAACCAGTTTATGGAGCCATTTTCTATAATGTATTGCAGTACGTTTATGTACGCCGATTCTGCCTGATATTATCGAGAGAAGTGCCAAAAAGCTCGTAGGCACGCAACTCTTGTTCAAAAAATATTTTAAAGTACTATCGTCGCGAAATTGCTAGCTTATCAGTTTTTTACTGGAGACATTTCAAAAACTGTGCAACTGATCGGCTTGATTTAAATACCATATTGTCCTTTATTCTATCGCAGTGGTATTTTAGCTTGAAAAGGTGATTTCATTACATGGTTGACGTTCCAAATACTCAAACGATAAGGTTGACTCTGTTTTTGTAAAAAATACATATTTTTAAGATGTGGAACGCATTGCCTGAGTGGGTTTTCACAATGGTTACAGGCTTGGTGTCTTAAAATCGAGAGTGAATCGGGTTTTCTTGATAAACACGCTCCATCGTAGATCATAACTTTAACTTCAGGTGAGATGGGTGAGAAAAAAAAAAAACGAGAACGATAATACAACGACATTTTAAAACAAAAAATAGTTCATTAAAAAATTGTAGTTTTTTATCAGAATACAAACACCATTTACCTGAAACGAGGACAGACAAAATAAATATTCAACTCATTTTCCATTCCGACTGTTCAATATCACGACTCCTGACTTATATTTTTCAGTAGAGAAAATTTACAGTCGTAAATCTTTTTTAATCAGAGAACAGATCAAAAACTGGTCAAGTGCGAGTTGCAATCATATCGAGTGTTCCGAGCCAAAGTTTATAGGATTTTAGTTTTAGCTCCGAAATTTCCCTACACTGTACCGTTGTTTTGCACTACAATTAATCTTTATAATCTTATACCATCTTCTGCACTTTTCTAACGGACTGCATAAGCTTGATAAAGCGACATCGTTTCGTGGTTGATGTTCCAAAGACTAAACTAAATAGTATTTTGTAATGAGCAGATACGTCGCTCTAGTGGGACAGAATGATATGGTCTGAGTCATCAAGCCTAACGAAGAAGCTATCAGAGAACCAAAGTCACCAATAAAGCTTGGTGTGTTAGTAAACTGAAGTGGCAGTGGGCTGGACATGTCTGTTGCAGAACCGGTAACCACTGGGGTTGTTGAGTGGAAACCGCGAATAAGTATACGTTAGTATGTGACTATAATATGGAGTGACGATCAACGAAATGCAGTTGTTGGTGATTGAGAACGTCCAGTAGTGAACGAATTTAGCCGTTTGAAGACGACGATGATGATTGTGACGAAGTTTAGTACGAGAAAATATTTGAAATACGGCAAAAACACACGACAATTTTAGCTGTTTTGTAATACGGAAGTCAAACAGGATTATGTTTTTTAAAGAAACGTTAAAAATTAAAAGGAAAACAAACAAATTGAATATCAATACCCTTCTGAAAAGCGCAATCCTCTGATTCTCGTCAATATTGACCCAAAAGGAAACCTCAGATTACAATTGCACTCGCGAAGCTCTTGCTCCGTTAAATTTTAATATTTCATGTCAATAGTCCCGCAATGAAATCCCAGCAGTCTTGGGGACGAAAATTTTAATCACAGCCCACAATGGACCCCTTTAGATAGTTTGAAGACGGCTCGAAAATAGTTTCTTATTGTTTGAGGACAAAGGTTCCTTTTCAGATGTATGGGGTATTGAACTAGGGATCATTTTGTTGGAGGAGTGTGTTATCTTACGCTTCAAAAGTTTTTTTGTAAAGGATTTTGTACAAAGGCTTAGTAGGTTTGATACAATAGTTGAGTACTACAAGGTGATGAAACTTTATCTTATTAAGTAACTCTTCATCCATATTCTCCTCCTCCTCCTGTTCTTTTAACTTTTGTAGGTTTACGCTTGTCCGCCATCTTGCCTGTTGTTAAGGGACGATGCGGCCTACGATGACACGTGTTTGCCTTGAAGAAAGGAGCTCTCGATTTGTCGGAAATAACCCATTATTATGTAGATTAATAAAAAAAGTAGATAATCTTTGATCGATTACTTATGGGGTTTTACCGCCATCTAGTCTGGTGGCCAGCGACGATGCGGTAGTACATAGTTTTTCAATGTTAACCTTAATTTTATACAGTTCCAGTTAGTTTTAAATGATTAAATATACTGTGTCAGTCTTTCTACATATACAAAAATAATTATACATTCAGACAAATACTTATAAGAACCCGTTGTTTTTGCGTCGCGGGTTAGTAAAATTAGCTTTGGCAGATATTCTACAAGAGTACATAAACTAATTGATATTTATTGTGTCGTATACCTTTTCTACGCACTATTAAAAGCTATCTACCAAAAAGTTTACATATACTACGTATAGAGTTAGAACTACAGACTAAGTCGAGATATACTCTGTTAGAACAAACGCTTTAAACCAAAACCACAAGCCTGATTGCTTTTGTCTTGTCGCTCTTGCGGAAGTGTCATACTTTTGTCGCGGCACATCACTCTGTTGCCATCTGTTGCTTACGATTGGTACAAAGGAAACGTGCGGAAAAACGTGATATATATACTTATTTTCTATATAAGCTATCTATAAAAAGTAACCTTGAATGTCAAAGATTGACGATTCGAACCTTTATTAACTTGTATCCATAGATTGAAACGGCATCAAACCGTGTCCACAGAAGTACCAAATGAGTACAAACAAAAGGAACAAGTCTCACCACATGTGTCGCGATAAGTCGACAGCTGATGATGATAGAGCGAGCTCGGGTGATTATGATTAAGGATCTGGAGAGCTATTGTTGCCGCCGTCATCGCTTGATTGATTGTCGTAGGATGAGTGCCATCTTAGCCACGTTTTCAGTTTGCCTGATGCCTTATGGTTTTCATTAATTAGTCAGTAATTTCTTATGCTATTTCTAAGTAGGTGTGTTTAATTGATTTTGATATATTTTTGTGTTACCGCTTTGCGTTTGAATCCTATCTCACCTAATGAATCAGCTACCACTTCTTATTTTAAGCTCAAACGGATAGGCCGATTTCGATGCAGGTTTTTATTTGAAAGTTAATATCCGTGCGGATGTTCTTAGCTATGTTTGGTTAATATAGATACAAGATGGCCACAAAATGGCGGACAAAATATTTCTTCACAACCTACCTCAATATGAGTATCAAACGAAAGGGCTTGACTAGTAAAATACTATAGATTATAAAAAAAACAAACAAATTCAAGATGGCCACCACCACAAAATGGCGAATCATATTTTTTTCACTACTACCTTAATATGGGTATCAAACGAAAGGGCTTGACTAGTAGAATAACTACATTGCACTATGACAAATTTCAAATCCAAGATGGCCGCTTCCATAAAATGGCGAAATATATTTCTTTTTCACAACTCCCTTAATATGGGCATCAAATGAAAGGGCTTGACTAGTAGAATGTTGTACGGATTACAAATTTGAGGTAGTCGGTGGTTAGTCAAAAATTTTAATTTTGTTCTTGTGAATAGTTAACTGTGTTGATGTCCACCAATATTTATTTATTACTTTCTGTCTTCTAATTTTGTATCTCATTATCTTACGGTTATTTGGAAGGGTAGCTGCAATGTAATAAGATCGCCAATCACAACTTCATTTTTATTAGATTTTTCTTTTATTTCTTACTTTGGATGCAATAAAGACTTTGTCTTTGTGAAACCATTATTATGTTGTCTATAAATCAGCCTGATTATTTAGAATACCAATTTACGTTTAATTTAAGGCAATCAATTTAATTGTTCTGTATTTTTCCATCACTTCAGTCAAATTTGTTCCCTTAACTTCGAAACTTTTCATCAAGTTTTATTTGTTGTACTGACGAAACTATCTGTATACTGTTGTTTACTTGTACTTTTGAATAAACTATTTGATCCTGCTGTTAGCTCAAATATAAGGTTTTATCGATAAGGCGCCGGTTGTTATATCAGATTTTTTAGTTTTCATTATATTGTATGCATGTTTAAGTGTATCTATTTTAGTCTGTATAAAAAAGTGTACCTATCAACATCATCCGCTCAATTAGCGTCTGCTTGAAATGCCGCCAAATAGAGCAAACAGACAACCAATTGGTTAAACACACAGCAATACAACCCTCTCAAACCTACAATTGATTCAATTATCTCAGAACACAGCGGAGATACCGTAACAATAATATTAAATTGAATTCTGGCAACTGATACGCAATACGATACAGTATAAGGAGGATACTTAGGAGAATGACATGCAAGTCGAATTCACTCAAGTATACTCAAGATTACGGTGGTGTATAACTGAGTCTTGTTACGCAAGATTCTTACACATAAACTACCTACTACTTAGCTGAGCCGTTGATCGTGGATCAATCCCACCTTTGACAAAAGTTCGGTGTGTTTGTATCATAAGTATGTAGGTAATTACCAATACTTGTATGCACTAGCAGGGTCCCGTGGTTTCGCCCGCCTAGCTCCCGTTCCAGTTACTTTACCCGGATAAAAAGTAGCCTATATGGTATTCCAGACCTATGTACCAAATGTACTATCTATGTACAAAATTTTAACAATTAAATTTATCACAAAACTTGGTAGAAATGTGAGGTTTAAGTTACAACACGGTCTATTGAATCAGAATTAAGTTAAATTAAGTACTAACGGAAAGACTATCGTCTCATTTTATAATTTAATCAACTACAACAAATTACTTTTTATATTTCCTTATCATACCAAATTGCTTATCAAACTAAATAAAATGTCAATGAAGTTTCATCCACAATAAAATAATGTCAATGTTCACAAATCGACAATTTACAAACAAACATTTACACTACAGGACATTTACAACACAGTATATTCTGCATTACCGCAGAGCAAATGAGGTCTGGATCCGAGTGCTCAACATGCAGCCTGGTCCAATGCTGCATTATCGGGCAGTCCAGGAGAACAAACAGCTGGAGGTAGCTGTTGAGCTGCCCGCACGCACGCTGCAGGGATGCCACTCGTTTGCGTCTAATGGCCACCAAACTATCTGCTTGAGCATCCGCAAACATCCCTGAAGCACTACAGCGTGGTGGCAGACAACAGCGCCCGTTATGTCTCGCGTAGGGCATTCCGTTTCTCGCATGCTTGACCCATAGGCTGCAGGTGTAAAATGATTGGCAGAAGGCGCTGGAACAGGAGACCTCGCCAGGCACTTGACACTACAGAATTGTATGGGCGCCAGTTCACGCCGAGACCGCGACACATGTCTCGCGACACGTGTATCGGTCTCCTGTCGCGGTTACGGCGCGAACTGGCGCCCATGCAATTCTATAGTGTCAAGTGCTTGTCGCGGTCTCCTATCGCGGTCTCGTGTCGCGGTCTCCGCGCGAATTGTACATTTAGGTTTGAAATTTGGAACACAGAATAAATAGACAGTTAACACAGAATAGTCTAGAATAGCAAATAGACTTTATACTGGGAAAATAACGGGAACGGGAACAACGCAGATGAAACCGCAGGATGATACTAGTATAAGTTTTTTATGCAGGTATATATTTAGTCGTATGGATCAAGCAGCACTCGGGCAAGCTTTGCTTAGTTTGTGTGTAGATAGTGTTCTGTAAGAAATTTACTCAAATATTTATATCTCTGCACCATTTTTGTCCCTGTCCAACTAGCCCTGATAGAGATTGGTCGATAAAACTACTAACTAACCTGTTAGACACCTTTGTTGATCATACTTAATTGGTTTTCAAAGTCACTACGAAGTAAATGGTCAAGTCAATCGAAGTAAGGGACGGTCTGTTTTGAAGTCAACTAACTTAATCAAATCACTCTGATGACAGTAGTTCAGACATAAGTCTTACTTATTATTGTTGTGAGAACAAAAATATGGATAATTTAATGGTGTTATTCAAATGCTATCATACCAGCCAATCACTTTTTTTAGACATTTTGTTACGTACTACTAATGTTCTATATTTATTTATTTTCTGTTTAACTATCCGAGTTTTTACAATCACCGCCATCTTCGTTGATTTTAAACGACGAATCAGTCTTCGATTGAGCGTGGGTATCTAAAAAACAGATTAATTTTCGACTTGGAGTTAGCAAGATTGTGACCATTGATAAATAGAACACTCTGGCAAAGCATTTTACAGCCTGCGTTCTTATTACGAACATGGATTCAAATTTACTCGTTCGAATCTTTGGAACCTCAACTACGAATTAGTATTGCTTCTTTGAGTTACGAGCACGTCGATACAAGCAAAAGGCAAGATCATGCAAATTAGCTGCACGTTTTCTGAGATGCATCCAAGAAAAACCGCTAAGCTTGCAACTTTACGGAATAATTAACTTGTTTCATCAACTCTCAATTACTAAGCTTAATGAAGGACAGTTTCGTTGAAAGGTACTCCACTCACGTAAATACAAAGATAGCGTATTGTTCTAATACAAGTATATATCAATATGTCCTAGACAAACGAACGCTAGAGAAATAGACACTATTAGGCCGTACCTCGGTACACAAAGCGCAAATATATACGAACACATTAATATTGGATTTCGCTGGCAAACATGTCGCAGAGTAACGGCGTTCACTGGATCAATAGACGGTAATGTTGAACAAAGACCTGGTGTTGAGACGTCTTTGTTATTTTACTGTCATCTTCATCATTACTGGCAGTTTCTGAGAATATAATTCAGTAATACCCCGCTTTATGCAAGGGATAAGCTACGGCTGGTCGGGAGAACGGCGACTGACGATCCGGGTTCTAATACCACGCACACCACTGTCTTTTCGAAGACATGTTTGTATGTAATACTGATACATTAGAGACGGTGAAGGAAAACATCGTGAGTAAACAGACATATACCTAGAATTTTTCGAGGTCTTGTATCGTCTGCATACTAGCGTGGTGGATTATGGCGTTGACTCTCTTCTTTTTTCTAACTTTAAGGTTTACACTTGACCGCCATCTCGCCTGATGTTAAGCGACGATGCGGTCTACGATGGAGCGTGTTTACCTAGATGAAACCGATTCTCTCGATTTGAAGACACCAAGATTATAACTATCGGGAAAAACCCACTCAGGTAACTCATTCCACAGCCTAGACGTTCTTATCACAAACGTAGAGTCAAACCTCTTTGTCCGTGTCTTTGGAATATCCACCATGAAACGGTGCCGCTTCTTCAAGTTACGAGAAGTACGATAGTAAAAAGAGCAAGGTCGTATAAGATCATGCAGATCAGAGATTCTTGCTAGAGAAGGTTCCTGATCCCAGAAGTGGGAATATTTATTGGGTTTATGTAAGGGCAAAGATATACTTTTATTCATCTTAGAGGTACATGCAGTGCAGTGTTTGAAAATTAATTGTCTGGCATTGTTCTGTTCTGTCATGTTTTGGGCAAGCACGTTGCTCACTATCAGACGCACTGTTGTATCTTCTTGTGAATTTTATAAAGGGCTAAACCAAAAGGCAAATAAACGGATTGTTCCAATATTACAAATTCTGTTAATTTCGATTTTTTTTAAAAACGATGATTCAATTTTGAAATAAACTAAATGCAACACTGAAAGTATATTTACCCTTTGCAAAAAATATAGTAATTATTAAAATTATGCAACAAAGTATTTACCAGTGTCTGGGTGTTTCTATGTATAATAAGTATGTATTTAAAACTATACAAGTATTATATCAGCTATCTGGCCGCCATACCACAAGCTATGCTTAGTTTGGGGTCAGATGGTGTTGTGTGTGAATTGTCCACCAAAACTTCGCCATATCTTAAACAACCTTGGATGTACTTAAACGTATATACTACATACATTTCTGCTCATAAACACATTTCATAGTGGCTTCCTCTAAATAAAGGTCCAGCAGGCTGTATTTATGTATAAAAACGTAGGTCAATACACAACCCAAAAAAAAGACAAAACATTATACTAAATAAATGAATACTAGTAGAACCAAAACATAATAAAGATGATTTTTTTTTAATAAATGTGTGAATGTAACGTTTAAGTTATAATCAGTGGTTGGGATCTTCAGACAAAAATAATTGTGACTATAAACATGATTATTGTAAAAGTAATTATTTAAAGATGACAATATACGGAAGACAGTAAACAGTGGATGGAGACCACGGGTACCGGGGGATATGCCTTGAGGGCGTGGCAGTGTCTTCTCGATACGGTTAATATGACCGTATAACTTTGACATTCGTCCAGTCGCTCTAAAGCGCCTAGAGAGTACGTTGGCGCGTTAGTGATGGATAGACATATTATGTGGGCGTTGAGTGACTTCTTCTATATAGACAATTTCTACATTATTTGTTAATACGGAAATGTTCCGCCCATTTTATGTATGTTGTGGGAGGAGACCGGAGACTAGGTTTCAAACTAAATTCGCAATCAAGGCATATCCCCCGAATATCCGTGATGGAGACTTATATCTGAGCATAGGGCTACGTGGCGAGCCATGGGAGTGGCGTATGTTATATGGGCTGATGATGATGATTTAAAGATCCATTCGTATTCAATATTACCAACAAAAAATGGGACGAAATCGTTTGACTTTTTATGTATTTGTTTATTAGTACCTACTTATAATTGTATGATTTCCACCATTCATTGTAAAATTGAAATTGACGTGTACTTATATTAATAAATGAATATGAATATCCTTTTGTTTAAGAAATCTGTGATGAATATAGACGAAATTTTATAGTAGGTACTAACAATGCTGAATTTTTTAATGTTCAATATTTTCATTACATTATTTATTGCATTTGGCCCGCAGAAATACCTCAATTATGCATCTGTCCGTATATCTAAACTATTTGTCTAAATTTTTAAACAGCGAAAAGTGGATAAATCCAGGTTTTGAGCTTCCATCGCCGTTGCGTTGCTATCTTTGACGGCCATCTTGAAATGATATTCCTTATATTTCCTGATGGCACTTGGGGAGCACAGTCAGCGTTCGCTACGCAAAACGACATCGCATCATCTCGCTGAAGTTATGAAACGTTAAGTTACTTAAAACCTTATCCCATACAAAACACCCTCCTGTTTAAGCTCCCTTAGCCTCTTAAATCCCGCCACGAAGCCAACGTGTGCTGCACCAAGCGTCTACGAACAAAATGGCTGACAGCCGTCGTAAACTGTGCACGTTGTGGGTTTGTCGCGGCAAACAACCGCGCTTCGACGATTTGTCAGCTGTTTTAAAAGACTTGTGGTGAAGCTGTTCCTAGAAGAAACAATTTTCTAGTGTGTTGTGATATAGCAGTTGAAAATAAGTTACTAATAGTAAGACCAATAGCTTAATAGTGGTGCCCCACTTTTTACCCGCGTAGTTCTCGTTCCAGTAATTTTCTAAGCAAACTGTGTTCCGGTTTGAAGGGTAATGTTTTAGTAAAATTACAGGGCGTAAAGATAAAACATCTTAAATTTCGGTGAGTAACGCAGTGCAGTAGTAGTTAATGATTTGGACTCTTTTTGTTCTAATATCTGCTTGCTGCTTGTCACTGTGCTGTTACGAGCAAGCAAGTCGCTTACCATCACGCACATGTTCTGCTCGTTTTGTCATATTTTGCTATTAATAAAATAAACCCGGAACAAAAAGTACCCTATGCGCGAAACTATCTTTCTTCGTTCCAAATTTCAATTTAAACTGTCTTCGAACCAAAACTGTCTTAGCTTATAGAGCTGTCTAGAGCTTTGAAATTGCTCTCACTTTTTTTTCACTTGAAAATATAGAGACAGCAATAGCAAAGTCGAAGGTAATTTAGTTAGGCGATAAAAGAGCGGTTCAGTCGCTCCGACATGATTAAGTGTCACCAATGTGCGAACATCCTAATATAAGTAGGCTAGTAAGATTCGTCATGAATACATGGGACCGCTATCTCGTCATCAGGCAAATATATTGTATCATTGCTTTGCATCAACATAGCGATGATGCGGTCTGAGGTGACGATAAGTCTAGTTAGTTAGAAAGTTTAGTTAGTAAGGTCCTAGGCCTTCTACGGTATCCCAAAATTTGGAAGGTATTACATGGCACTTTGGAGCCAACTAGTAAAGGTCCCTTTATTAAACGAACAAAAAATATCGTCAAGGAGGGACCACGCTTAACGCGAAAAATATGATTTAATCTCAAATTGTACCTATCATAAATATTCTTGAACTATACTTTACTATACTATGGAGGTAAAGATTAAAAGATAGTTCCTTTCTTTCCATCTACCAAATAAATAACAGTGAATGGTACATAATAGTGAGTAATTATGAAAGGGTACATTATTATCTTACTTAAATATTACGCAGACATTTCGTTACTTTTCGGGCACTGAATAAATAATAGTATAAAGAACTTGAGCCAAAATACACAGCAGAAAAGATATTTCGTAAGTTTGCAAATAAATTCAGTGATGTCAGAAATGGAAAATGTATCTTATGGGTATCGACACAACGTATAGTTTTGTAGTAACTGTATATAAGTAAAGCTAAGTTGTTTGGTTTTCTTGCCAAAGCCTGTATTTTCTTTAGGATGTATTTGTAGGTAGGTATTGTGTCTGATGTAAGTAATACGTATGCCCATAACAGCACAGTGTCATGCATCTATTGTAACAAGAGTCAAAATCATTACCATATAACCCATATTACATTACCTCTGCCTGCGAAGCCGAGAGTAGTGGGTTCGATTCCTACCCAGTGCAAATTTTTGTGTGATGAATTCAAATATTTGTACTGTGTCTGAGTGTTTCTATGTATAATAAGTATGTATTTAGGTACAACTATATAAGTTTTATATCAGCTATATGCCCATCATAGTACAAGCTTTGCTTAGTTTGGTGTTAGATGGTGTTGTGTGTGAATTGTCCACCAATATTTATCATAACACTGCGCTCGTTGCCCAAAGATAAAATAGGAAAGATGATTTATCTATATGTGATGTAATATGAAAACCTCTGAAAAAGTTGGTCGTAATTGTAAGGTTTAAATAAGCTTGTACGAAACTCCTTGCTTAAATATGATTACTGGCTGAAAATTTTAAAATAAAAGGTGGAATTCGTTTGGGAGACAGATCTGTGATGTCAGAAAAAAGGAAGATGGAAAAAGGTGGATATTGAAATGAATTTTAAATATATTTTAAGTTTAAATACCGATGTTAAACAGAATGTTTTAAGCTATCTTTGTTTCATTTCTGAGTTGTTAGCTTACATAATGTATAAACACAACCAAGCATTACCATAAACAAGTTTATTTATGGAAAATGTAACAGTGCCCACGGCCTTACCCGCGTAGTATCAAATCGCATTTTTTGTCGGAATAAAAAGTAGCCTAAGTCGCTTCTAATACCTCTATGAATATGTTTACAAAGTTTAATGATGGTTGGTTAACTTTGAAAGCGTAACGAAAGCATAACAAATTTAATGAACTTAGTTTCGGGGTTTCAATATTAGTAGAATGTTACTATAAAAAATATAATTATCTACATAATTTCAGCCATAATTATGTAAAGAAGTGTTGGTTTTAAGTAAGTGTAAATAAATTTCATACGATTCATAAAAATACTAAATGCTCGTACTTATTCATATTTTTAGTTCAAAATAGAACGGGAATAATTTACACGAGGACGATTTTCAGCGATTGTGATCAATCCAGAAATCGTGACCAAACTTTATAATGAAATATATGAAACTTTTGAAGCTACACAAGTTCTAATATTAAATGGAAATCATTTTCCGCTCTAACGGTTAGTTATAACAAGCATTTTTTCCAAGTCCCAATTTTGGTAAAACTTTACTAAATAAATGTTATTATTCCCTTGGCACTTTTCTTTATTTCAGCTAACTTATTCAAATTTCCGAATATGTTTTAAAGAAAATTATTTATTTAAACCCTTTCATTAGCAAGTAGTAATATTTCCAGTAGCAAAGTTACGAAAAGGTTTAAATAATTTATTTTATAATCACTTTTGGAAATACAGTAAACTGAGTCACATTATGAGATCTGTGGTATACAACAGGTTACCAGATGCGGTGATTGCTTGAAGATTATCTCACGCTCTAGCTTATTGAGCAAACGTTTTATAGTTATAATAAGAATTGGTAGATATTGGCGATAAAATAATAGTAATTTAAATTAAATTAATTCATTTTAGGTACTTTGTATTCGATTTTACATTATTTACATAATTTTTGAATGATTTCACACAATTTAAAATTGTTTATTTTATTATTATTTCAAATTGTTATTCGATTTTGTGATTTCCGATTTTTTTATTTAAAACACATAATTTTTGTTCAACAGTTTTCAAATGTAACATACTGGACTTGTAAATATGTTGTTAACAAAAAAAATTGGTTGCCTGTAAAGTCGGTATACGGCGAAAGTTTTACGTGACAACGACTTTGAGTGGTAAAATAATTTTACGGAAGAGACGCGTGCCTTTCACTTTTTATGTCTGTCTCTCTCGCTCTTAGGCGGGCTAACCATGCCCGAGTGGAAGGGACGCGTGCCTCTCACTCGCTCTCGTTGTGAGCGCATAACGTGAGCGGAGCGTAACGCAGTTTCTTAAAGTGTCACCCGGCAAACCAATTTATAAGACGTTGTCACGTCAAAAAACATCCACTTTATTACATTTTGTACTTTGGTAAATCAACAAATTCTATCTGGGAATCTACAACCCACGTTAAGTGCCCAAAATACACAGACTTTGACTTAAAATTAATTGTATACAAGCAAGACAGCAAATACAATGTATGCCCTGAAATATCACTGGAAACATTACGCTTCAAACCGGAACACAGTAACTTTAACTGCTACTGCATGGCGGTAGAATAACTGATCAAGGTGTTTTATCTAGGAGGACTCTGCAAAGAGTCCCACCACTACAAAAAAATATCGCGTTATCCCGTAATTTCTTTAGAAATATTGTCCTTTAAACCAGAACACAGTAATGTTTGCCACTAAATGTTAGGCATAGATTGATATTTCTTTGAGCGAACATTGCAAGGAATCCTACTACTAAAAATTGTGTGAAATAAGTTATTTTTGCGACGGCAGAATTGGTAGTAAAAGTTCTCCACTACATTGAGTACAATACTGGCACTTAGTACAAGTGCTCTGCGTAATCCTCTATAAAAAGAGTCCACCCTAATAACTCACTGCCATATAAACAAACAACTAGCTGTGCCCCGTGGTTTCACTCCCAGCTATAGTTATAATGTTATAGTGGGTGACATATATGCTGTTAAGTTGTATTATTCAAGTACAGTAATGATTACGTACAAGAACCAAATTAAAAATTTTGATTTACCCTCATCTACTTCGGATTTGAAATTTGAACAGTATTCTACTAGTTCTGCCCTTTCATTTGATACTCATATTGAGGAAGATTGTGGAAACTATTTTATTCGCCATTTTGTGGCGGCCGCCATCTTGAATCAATTTTAACCAAATGTAACAAAGAACCACAGCAAGGAAGTTGGCTTTCAAATAAAACAAACGCATACAACTCCGTCGATCCGTTTGAGCTCTATGGTGCGACAGACAGACACACACAGAAGCAGACACACATCGACGTCAAGCATAATATTAATAAATAACTCATTTAAGTTTAAAATCACGTCATATCAAATTTTATTATGCAAGTAAACAATGATACTTTATTGACACACGAAAGGTATAATACTTTATTTTTGAGTTTCAGTTCTATGTATATGGGACACCCCTAAAATTTTTTGTTCTTTTCTATTTTTTGTATCAAAATCTTAATGCGTTTCACAGATTACATCTACCTACCGAGTTTCAATAGTATAGCTTTTGTAGTTTCGAAGAAAAGTGACTGTGACATACGGACGGGCAGACAGACAGACATGACGTATCTATAAGGTTTCCGTATTTTGCCATTTGGTTACGGAACCCCTAAAAAAACCGATACATTCTCGATTTCAAGATAAACATTAACAATGGTATTATTAATCAAGTATGTGTTCACACAGGCTGAATATCTAAGTTTATGCGGCACAAAATGAATTATTATGCTTATTATTATAATTACCCACTACATTATAATATATATCTAAAACTATTAAAACATCAAAAACATTTTACATAAGCACTATATTATGCCTTTACTCACCTTCGGTTTGCCGACGATATAGTCATTGTGGCGGAGTCGCTGGAGGACCTCGGTGCTAAGCTCAGGGACCTCAGTAGAGTATCCCAACAGGTAGGTTTGAAGATGAATATGGACAAGACGAAAGTCATGTCAAATGTTCATGTCTCACCTGTACGGGTTATTGTTGGGAATACGTCTACCTGGGTCAAAAGATCCAATTAGGTAGATCCAACTTCGACAAAGAGGTCCAGCGAAGGATCCAACTCGGATGGGCAGCGTTCGGGAAACTTCGGCACATCTTTGAGTCCAAAATACCCCAATGCCTAAAGACGAAAGTCTTTAACCGATGGGGAAGAAAGGTTCTCGAGTGGCGACCACGAACCGGAAGACGCAGTGTTGGTCGGCCTAGTGGGAACTAGATGGACAGATGACCTCACAAAGGTCGCTGAAAACCGCTGGTTGCAGGTTGCGCAGAACCGTTCGATGTGGAAATCTAGGGGGGAGGCCTATGTTCAGCAGTGGACGTCTTGCGGCTGATGATGACTGATGGCTATATTATGCCTATATCCACATTTTCTAGAATCAGTATAATATTTTAGTTGACTGACCTTGTGGCATAGTTGGTAGGTACTAAATCTATTTGCGAATCCGAGGGTCGTGGTCGATTCCCATCCAGTGCAAATATTTGTGCGATGAATGCAAATATTTTTATGCATTTGTAAAAAAGTTTGTATTTACAACAGTATATGTCTGGCATCACATCAACTATCTGGCTCTTAGAGCCGAAGCTTTGTTTAGTTTGGGCTTAGCTGGTGTTCTGTGTGAAATGCCTGCCAATATAGTATGTGTTATCTATAAATAACCATTTATTATTTCCTATAAGCACTATATTATGCACGTAACTATGTTTTCATTATGAAATACATAATATTATACTCAAAGCCAAATTTTCTCTATTTGCTAAGCGATGCGTTTTGACGTCGGAAATTCAACCGAGAACCGACAATATTTGATCCAACCAGATGCCAGCAAACATAAAGCCAGCCATTCCCGTAAAAGCACAATAAACCGCACAATATCGCTGGAAGTAACGTTATCTAAGACTTTACTACTTTTATGGGACGTTAAGTAGAAGCCTGTAAAATTGATAAAATGAACTGTTTTATGAACAGTTAAGAGTTACGTTTGTAAATAAAGCTGTTTATTTTTTTATTTTATGTTTATGATAGAGAGTGGAGACGAATAAAAAAATTGGAACGCTGGAATGTTTCATAATCGTTTAAGTAACTAGCTGTGCTCTTCTGGTTCCTTTGATAGATGAACATGGATCACCATAAGTACAAGCAGTAAAATAAATGTTGCCACTGCTGAGACTCGAGGCCTGCTCTAGCAATGAGAGAGTGAATATTTATATTTAATAAACTTGTTCTTCATATTATGAAAAAAATCTACCTTTTTAGACCGTTCGACGTGTAATACTATTTCCATTCCTTTCCTTAAATTAATCTACTTTAATTATAAACGTGATATTTGTACACCTACCTCTTAAATCGTTAAGTGGATCAAATAATTTTAAGTTCTGTATATAAAGCTGATATAATTTTCATGTTAATATTCCGTTGCTAAATCTATTGGTATTATATATATTAGTAGCAGGAACCCGCGGTATCACTTGCGTAATTCCCGTTTTTACATGTAGGTACATAATTTTATATGCGGTCGTAATAATATAACTATCTAAAATAACAGCCTGATCCGTTAGCCGTTTTACGTGATTCAGCAACAGACATTTAACCATGTTTAATACAAGTAGGTAAATCTAAAATGAAAATAAATCTTTCAAATCTATTAAAAACGTTACAACTGTCACAGTATAAAATAATCGAGCAAAGTATAACGTGCCGTCAACAACTGAGTCTTCTATTATTCAGTTACGTGGTTCAATATTATTTTAAAACTCATAACCCGAGTTGAATAATACCATTGAGTTTTAGCGGCACGCGACGGGGACACGAGAGGTCGATCACTGTCACATTGTTTTCACTTTGTATGCGGATTTGGAGCAATACTTTAGGTAGAGTTGTGATAACAGCGGCGGGAACGTATTTTAGCCGGATGGTATTCAAATTCTGAAATGGTTTTGACAATCACTGATTCATTAGTCAAACATTTTGATCGGAGTTCCGTCACATCACCGTACTATCTTACATAACCATAACCTACTAAATGATCCCACTTCAGAAACTCGGGATTTTCTCTCTTAATAAAAACATTAAAACATTTTTGTACCTACAGTTTCATAAAAATCAGTTCAGTAGTTTAGGCGTCAAAACTTAATTGACAGGTAGAGTTACTTTTACATGTATATTATAAAACAGTATGCATTTTAAGTGTCAATTTTTTTTTTTTACGGTTTTCAACATTGACGAACGTCCATATAAATTTCATACCCCATTTCAACTTCTATTTCATCCCCGTACGGTTTGAATTTACAAAATTGCTAGAACAACCCTTTATTTTCTCCACTTCAAGTGTTACATATAAAGTTCCATGGATTTATCTTCAACAACGACGAATTTCCACACAAAACTTTCATCTCTGTTCAGTTAATGAATAATTAAGAAATCGAAATTACAAAATTGCTACGCGAAGCGATTATATAGCGAAGCGATTGCTTCGCGTCTAGCGTTTAGATACGAAGTCATGGTTTTATCTTCAACAGTAACTAACTTTCATATAAACCTTCCATCCCCCATTTAAGCCCCCATTTCAACCCCGTACAATTCTAAATTACAAAATTGCTAAAACAAACACATATTTGCTTTGCGTTAAATGTCTAGATACGAAGTTTCATGGTTTTGTGTTAAAAAATTACGAATTTCCATATAATTTTATCCCTCATTTCAACCCTTTTCCGTAATAAAAAGTAACCTTTGTCCTTTTTTGAAATAAAGTCTATCTGTGTACCAACTTTCATTAAAATCGGTTATGTGTGGATTTCATGCTTATAACATTGAAAATTACGATTCATACAACCGTCCATCCCTTGTTTCACCTTCTTAGGGGTTGTATTTCACAAAACCCTGTCTTAATGAGCACCTGCGTGCTAAAATACACCTCCATGCAAAATTTCTGAGATTTCGTGAAGATCTATCGCTTTTATACCAATATAGATAAAAATGCTAAAAATAACCGTGAGAGTAGACAATATTATTGAACATAATTAATAATTTCTTTGAGTGCTCACACCAATGATGAAGATGACAATACTAACTGTTTTTCAGATACTGCTTAATAAATGCATTTTTTTTTTGTTAAATTATGCACTTGTCATATATTGCTCTTTAAATTTACGAAAATAATTATTATTATGGGGCAAAGGTTTGCCGGATGATTTTTAAAATTCACATATTGGTGTTTCAAGTCCGTATCGATTCATTTCACTTTAATCGAGGTTTATATTTTGTTAGTTGATATAACTAACAAACGTCAAATGTTACCTTTTAAAATGACCCGACTATATCACCCTACTTAAACGCTACAGTGTAAAAAGAATGTCCCCAAATTGATGACTTTTCAAAATGAATAACTGATAAAAGGCACTTACAATTTAACGGAGGGATATAGAATTAATAGAAATGATTCTAATAATATTGTAAGTGCATCCGAATATTTGCCGGTTGTTCGGATACATCACTATTTGAAAAGTATTTCATGTAATATCTGAACGGTCGTGCCGCAGACAGAGTAAACGTTTATCAAATATTTCGGGAGACAGTCGGCTGCACCGGGACTGTGCTTTCAACGAGGCTCCCTTGAAGCTCTTTGTTGTTTCTGTCGAAGTTTCTGGGAACAAATATAATCTTACCGAGCGACGTGAAACAGCTCTATTTGTTGTGGAATTTGATTTAATATTTTATACGACATTCATCGTCTAAGTTTTTTATAATTTAATATAGGTATATTCGTCGGCCATCATAAATAGGCATGACGACTCATTTTTGATTTAATGTGCCATCAACAGGCTTCTCAATAACTGAAATATAGGTGAAAGAATTACTTTGTTATCTTAAAAACTTCTCGTGATATCACAATTTTGGACTCTCTTCTCCCAAAAACGCTTCATATAAAAACACTACTAAAGCGTGACGTCACTGTATCGTATTTTCTATGCGTCACGCGTTAACTTTGTATGTAAGCTATATTAAATATTGCGTTTAGTAAACTGGTTTTATAACAAAAGCCACTTCAAATTGAATGGGTTATCCAATGGTAAATGCATTATCCAATAATATCGTACTTTTGAAATATACTTGCCCATCTAGCTTTGAATTATCATAAAGTAAGTTGAACAAAAAAAATATCAAAATTAAAGTTGGTACGTCATTACTGCCATTGTATCAAATAATTTAATATAATTCCAGGATCTGTCGTCATGCTTATTGGCATTGGCATTTTAGACAGCCAGAAAACCGCTAAGCGAAGAACATTTTTACTTCAGTGAATCCATATTTCAATACTGACGTTGCCTTGACTGAGACATTTGTAAGCCCTTTCGTTCCACAAATCAAGGCTTGAACGTTCTACGAAAAGAAATATTTTTATGATGAAGGCCATTCATTAAAAAGCAATTAAGTAGAAAATACTTAAGGCAATACTTGAGCAAATTGCACGCTAGGCCTCCGAGTTGATTTATGATCAATTAGGTTTTTTCCTGCCTTATATATAATATAGCTGCGGATCACGAAAAATTATATTTTTATTGGAATAAATATTTTTTTAGGAATAAATATTGGGTACGATAGTGTCTCATTATATACAAAAACTTGGTGATAAGTTAAACACAGTTTTTTGACCTTTGCGTGTGAGGTAATTTTTTTTTTTTTGTAATTGTTACTATTTGTTAATTTAAAAATCAAAGCATTACATTCAATAATATTTTTAATAAAATCTATTGGTATATATTACATTCAATAATATGTTTAATCAAATCTATTGGTATTAAATAATTTGGTATGGTAATATTGGTATATATTCGCTGAAATGTATTTCGCCTTCGGCAGATGGATGAAAGTTGATCTTACTTTGTTTCTTCTACATGAAATAACCAGCAGCTTCCAGTAGTTTTACTCGCGTAGTTTCCGTTACCGATATATATGGGGTAAATGTTTAATTTAGCCTCTGTTCTTTTAGACTATAATCTAATTGTGTTCCAACTTTTAGCTATATTAGCAACAAAGCAACTTGTTCAGAAACAACAAAACAAGCAACTGAGCAACTTGAGCAACAAAATTGAAATATCCAAACTTTGACATTTATAATATTAATAGGATTATCCAATAACTCCACAGTCAACATTTCGGTAAGCTTGAGAAGATGTCAGAGACATATTTTCCTCAAAATTTAGAAGGTATAAAACTACTCGTATTTGTCTATACTAATCAATTAATTATTAATGAATCATATCAATTAAATACATTATCAATCAATATATTTTATATACCTCTAATTAATGTTCACTGGAAATCTTGTATTATACCTTTTCTCGTAAAAAAAATGTGTAAGAATTTAAACGTGAATTGTCCACCAATATTTATTTAAAATAAAACCGACTGTTTTGATTATCAGATAATAAATATTTATTTGTTCAAAGCTTTAGACATGAAATCCAAGTGGACAACAAACAAAATTTCCAAGACAAAAAACAGGGAATTTCCACTGCTTATTCGGTTTTCCCTCCCCGACGAAAATTGAAACTTTCCAACGTATCGAATATCCTTCGATCGAATCGTCCCTCCATTTCGACCAAACTTCAGAGGAAGATCATTTCAGAAGAATTCGTTCTGGGTTTATCCAACTCTCGATATACGCTTCTGTAATACAAGCGACACATTTACATTTGCTTACAACTTCAGTAGTTTGTTGTGCTGGTTTCAAATGCTATCGGTTTTGCGAAGTTGAAACCTATCTGAGATCTGAGGAAAGTCTTACTAGTTAGCTTTCAGTCATGGCTTCACACGAGTTTAGTTGCTTTGAGACATACATATATTCGCTCCTCATAACAAAACACGGCTTAAAAACAATTATTATATTAGGATTATTTGCAGAGTCCGCCTGAAAAGAACTAAAGTATGGCTAACGAAAGTTGATACTGACAAAGCGCGGCTTTAAAATATATCAGCATGGTATCCCGAAACTGAGAATTTCGCCAAAAATAAACACAGGCCAGCTACTACGAAACATAAAAAATACGCCATACACTGATTCCAATTCTACCAAATCTTACTGATAATCGCATAAATAAATTTCTTAAAAATGAAATTGCACAAGTTTTTCTCTATTAAATAGCGTAATTAATGAATCTATTTACTAGGCCACCTTAAGGATTAGTGTTGCTCTTAAAATAATCGCCAACACGTATGTATGTTCGTCGTACTTATTTTTGATGAATACAATTTTAGAACACGTACGAGTTTGTAAAACTTATTTCATAGTACCTGGTTGACCGATTTTTGCTCGGTTTTTTAAATGATATTTAGGCAGATACGAATTACGTAGTGATGACTTACTTAGACCTACTTAGATACGAATTAAATGCGTTAAATAAAAGGCTCTATATCAGTATAAGATTTTCTCAGAAAAAAAAGAACAAAAATAATAAGTCCCGAGTGTAACCACCATCAGTATTCGAACCGGGGTCTGTTGACTCCGAGGGCGAGCATATTCCGTCTGAGCCATTTACATTTAAAGAACAGTGGCGAAATAAGTTATCGTATTCTAATGACATTGTAGGAGTTTTTCATTGTCTAAAATCGCGCATAAATGATGTTTAAAAAAAATAAAACCTAGCTAGATCGATTTATCATCCCCGAAACCCCCTGTATACATAATTTCATGAAAATCGTTCGAGCCGTTTCCGAGATTCAGATTCTATATAATATATATACCTACAAGAATAACTCGTTTAAAGGTATTAGATAATTGTTTAAATCAGTTTGTTTTAAAGATGCATTTTTGGAATCAAGTGTCCCTAAGTACTTTCTGTTTAAAATATCCCAATTCGTAGGGTACCATATGGTAGGAACACTTAAGTGTTGTCATGTAAAAAGTTTGCAAAAAAATCCGGTATCTACTTTCGTTAGCCAGACGCTATACCATTATCAATTATTCTACCGTCAAGTAGTAATGTGACAACGAATTAATCCAGTAACATTTCAGGTCATTCAGATAAAACATCTTACATGAGTGACGAGGGCATTGCAGTGCTAGTGCTAGGTAATGATTTGGACTCTTCATGTTCCAATAGCTGCGTGTCACTGAAGTTATGAGCATGTTACTTACCACTAAGTATATGTCTTATTTATTTTATCACTGTGTAGTATAAAAATTGTTTAGTTATTGTTGACGATTGATTAACTGCTACATAGGTATACCTATGTAACAGTGGATTTTAGCGTTAACGGTAAAGAAAAACATTGGGAATAACATAGATTAACGCCCTTTCGGTAAACGGCGGTTCGGTAGTTTGAAATTAGCGCGTTAAAACGAAAAACCTCTTCAGCTTCACAAAACTACTGTAGATTATTTATATTTGATTAAGAAAACAGCCCTTTTCTGAATACTCTAAATTCTATCCATAATTCTACACATACTAGTTTTACTTTAATTGCCCAATTTTAGCCTGAAACTGAATAGTGCCTAATACATTAAACTATAACGTCGACACCCTTGGGTCAAATTGGTAATCATGTAAACCGAATAATGCATGCATGAGGATCTATTACGGAGGGTAATGTTCTAACACTGGCGCGGTAATAGATTCAGCTCAGTATTATGGAGATTGATTCTAGATTACGTTTATTTTGCTTCATTGTTTTTAGACTTTGTATTTTACAATAGACAATGACCGAACAAGACATATAGCTGATGGTAAACAACACATAACAATACTATGCCACTCGGCTATCTAGCACTACACTGCACTCGTCGCCCAAAGATGTAAGATGAGCTTTCTCTTAACCCTGTAATATATTTTCTACCACCGGTACCACTCAGACGTTGATTTTATTTCTTTATTATTTAAATGTGTCGATTATTTATTATTTTTATTATTTATGTATTATATTAAATTATGTCGTATATTTTAATGTTTACTTATGATGTTATTTGAATAACTTTTTTTTAAAATATTAACTCAATTCTTTGGTTAGAAGTGACGAGTTTTAATTTTATTTTTTTAATAACGAAGCTCAAAGTCACACAGCGAGCTATGGAGAGAGCTATGCTCGGAGTTTCTTTGCGCGACAGAATCCGTAATGAGGATATTCGCAAAAAAACGAAAGTGGCCGACATAGCTCAAAGAGTAAGAGACCGATGGGCGATGGGCAGGCCACATCGCTCGCAGAACTGACAACCGATGGGGAAGAAAGGTTCTCGAGTGGCGACCACGAACCGGAAGTGTTGGACGGCCTCCCACTAGATGGACAGATGACCTCACAAAGGTCGCTGGAAACCGCTGGTTGCAGGTTGCGCAGGACCGTTCGTTGTGGAAATCTAGGGTCGGGAGGCCTATGTTCAGCAGTAGACATCTTGCGGCTGATTATGATGATATGTTACTACTATTATTTAATTTTTAATCAAAATTTTAGAACATGTAAAAACCAGAGACCCAATAATACTTACTCGTGCAACAATCCCTAAATCAAGATATTAATAAAAATATTCTTTTCAGCAAAGTTTAAAATTTTCAACGAACGAAACAAAACAGCGACGCATTCAATGAGAATAGCATAAATTCATAGCCGTTGGACGCCATCCAGTGACTATCTGGAGCACAAAGAAAGCTGTGTACTTGGGCACAGCGCAGATAATAGCAAGACGGGCGGAGAAACGAATGTAGAGAGAGAAAACTTTCAATTAGCCTAAAAAGCTCATTCAGAATAAATCTTAGCAAAAATGTCAATATCTAAGTATTATCTAAAAGTTTTGTCAAAACAAATTTGGGCATCATCATCAACCACAGCCTTCTCTATCCCACTGCTGGGTATAGACCTCTCTTTTCCCATGCCATCTTCCTCGGTCCTATGCCAATTGAGTCCAGGTTCAACCTGCAATAGAAACGATATCGTCGACCTATCTTGCGGCTGGACGTCTTTGGGTATACTTATGATTTATTGTATAGAGTCACGGGGCTTTATAGTATTTTACTAGTAAAGTATTTTCGTTAATAGGTACAACAGGCACATAATATAATCTATCGTATGATACAGCAATACTAATCCGATTCGATAATAATAATACAAAAGTACACAATTATATATGTATTCATTATCACCAAAGGATTGAATTAATTTGCATTTTGTTAAACACAATATTTGTAAAAGCTGTAAAATATTTAAAAAATCTTGTTTTTCTAGTGGCTTTATTACCTTTTTTTAAAATACAAAGTAATGAGACAAGCAAGACAAGTGCAACAAGTGTGTGATGGTAAGCAACATGACAGTAGTGTTACGCAGCTTTTTGAGCATAAAGAGTCAAAATCATTGCCTAAATGTGTACTGCGCTGATCATCCATATTCGTAGTATTTAAATGGTTTATCTCTTTGCGCAGTCATTAAACGGGAACCATTGGCCTTTGAACTGAAACATAATAATGTTCTCACATTGTTTGTCAGTCGAATAACTGGCAGAGGTTTGAAAAGCTACAACATTTCGTAGAGACGGTCGTTCACCAAACGTTGTTTTAGACTATCACAGTTGTTTGTTCCATATACCATGAAAAATAACCCATTATTAAAGATAATACCTACCGTAAAGTTTTACACAGCGCAAAGAATACACGAGCTCCAATTACCAGAGTTTTCTAAAAATAAAACTACGTACGAATTTAGCAAATAAATTGCAACGGCTTGTACAATTTTTTTTGTATTAGTTGTTACTCTCGACTTTGTGCATTATTCTGTGGTAATTAAAACTTTAAAAATTTGGGCCACACGAATGTATGTATAACGAAATAAATACCCATTATGCGTCTAACGTTTTTACGAGTTGGTAGAACTGGTTTTAATGAAACATGGGTAATAGTAACACTCTTAACCACCTTAACTAATTGACTATTCAAGCCAAAAAAATCACAGAATCGATTCATTCGTGCGAGAACCAGCACCACCAAAGAGTTTTCATATACTACGTATAGAATTGGCACAAACGCTTTACACCGAAAGCACGGGTACCATCTTTCTTGCCTTGTCCATCTTGTGGAAGTGTCATAGGTACTTTTGTGTTGCGGCACATCACTCTGTTGCCATAGAAAGTATGCACGTCATCTGCTTACGATTGACACAAAGGAACCGTGCGCAAAATCTAACTTTACGTGTAACCTTTGACCGCCACACATACGCCACCACCCACACACACACGGAAATAGATAGAAAGATACGCGTCAAATTTACATCACATCGTTTTTGGGTCGGGGTTTAAAAACATATATATACAAGACAAAAGCTACAAACTTGCATTCGGTCGATTATCTACTCAGTTCCATGGAGCATAACATTGATATCAAACGAAAGTTGCAGAAACGGAAAGGATGACTGCACTTTGATGCTCTGTGTGGCACTTTCACAACGAGAGGACTTTATTATTTGTGAACAACTACGTTTGTAAACATTTTCAGTTCACGGAAACAGGAAAATCCCGGAGATACAGATATTTGGTGTTGGAATTTTTGTGTTTCACCTCACGATTGTGGATTAGAACTTATCACTATTTAGACTTCCATGGATCCAGAATCTAAAGCTGTAATATACTAGCAGCGCTCCACAATTTTGCTCGTGTTTTTCTTGTTTTCGATATTTTCCTAGGATAAAAAGTTTTCACACTATTTAGTTTGCTACTCGAGCTCATATTCAGTGTTCCAAATTTCAACCAAATCCGTTGATTCGTTCAGACGTAATTGAGTTACAAACATTAAAACTTTTGCATCCTAATATTATTAGGAATGCTAAAATTTGTATGCTTAGATATTATTTGGACGTTACCTGCTCAATCGCGTCTGCATGATCAAATAGATCAGGTTGAGATTTGGAATAAAGTTATATTATAGTTTGGCATAACACGTAGACTAATTATAAATAAAATGAAAAATATGTAAATTAATTACTTAGATTTCGGCTAAATGAAAAGCTGTTAATTTGAAATGACTACACGATCCAATTTGATTTATTTGCTTAGACTAATTTATATCGCGCGAAAATTACTGCACTGCTTGGGTAAAACCTCGGGGCGTAGCTAGTTTATAAAATTAGTAGAATTAAAGTATTAATTCTGACCCACAACATATGATTTACTATTTGTGTAAATTCAAACCAATAGAAAATGTGTTGCCAGACATTGCATGCCTCTAGAAAAAGAGGCCAGTTTGTATCCGCTTGATACACCAGGGTGTAATATAGTACCCAAAAATTTGGTTGATGGCGACAACAAACTTAAAGTTGCGTTTTGGGTTTTTGGCGGGTAAAAACAATTTTCGTGTTTTTATTTGGGAAGGTATACCGATAAATGTGTTTTAATGGCGTCTACTTGAACCAGTCTTTATTTTAATATAACCCACATTAAAATTAGAGTTTATTTACATTGAAAAATCTTAAAATTAAAAAAACACAAAAAATATTTTTTTGGCGGGAAAATGGTCCCGAAGTATTGAAAAAAAAAAATTGTGCAATCAAATGCAGTTTTTTTGATGTTTCGAGTTTATTATTTCGTATACAACACATTTAACCCATAAAACCACTGTCTCTCTTATAAATTATTAATGTAATAGTTGTTAGACTACTTGAGAAATCGCGAAAATTTTTACTCAAGTGTCAAAAATGTTAGTTTACAATTTAAGTACTTAATTATAAATAAACGATACCGCTAGAAGCGTCTTGAAACGCTCTTGAGAGTAAATGTGCTCAAACGGGTACAAGTAAGGCGGCACTTCATATGCCGAAGTATAAACACCGCACATATGTAACCTGACACCCGTTTTCGCGCCAAATTTGTAGACGCGAAGAGCGGGCGGTGTATCAAGCGGTGGAACAACTTAAAATGTTTTGTACCACCTTATCTTACCTGCAAACTACAATGAAAAAATTGTTTTTGTGTAGATGAAACTGTCAATTAACAGATTCCATTGTTTCAGTGGGTCCGACTTTACAAGCCAAGTATCCTGTGGTGATGTTCATCCACGGAGAATCCTTCGAGTGGAACTCTGGGAACGTGTACGACGGGGCTGTGCTGTCCAGCTACGCAGGCCTGGTCGTCATCACCATCAACTACAGGCTTGGGATCTTAGGTAACTATCACTTGTCCATAAGAGTTCCCTGGGGAAGTACCATATATTTTTGCCTTGCTTTTTTTAAGCTCCCTTTTGTAAACCTAGGTATGATTTCATGGTATGCGTAGTATTTCTTAGAAATAATGTATCTTTTTAACGATAATAGGTTCACACTTGACCACCATCTCGCTTGATGTTAAGCAACGATGCGATCTACGATGGAGCGTGCTTACCTAGAAGAAACCGATTCACTCTCGATTTGAAGAAACCAGGATTGTAACTATCGGGGAAAACCCACTCAGGCAATGCATTATGCGTATAATGCATTGTCTGAGTGGGGTTTCCCCGTTAGACGTTCTTATCACAAACGTGGAACCAAGTCTCTTCGTTCGAGTTTTTAGAACATCAACCATGAAACGATGTCGCTTTTTTTAGATACGAGAAGCCCGATAAAAAAAGGGCAAGGTGGTATTATTAGATCATGCAGATCAGTTCTACTCTCTCTTAAGTGTATCCGATAAAAAGCCGATAAGCTAGCAATTTTAGCGGCGATGATCAAGACTTTGAAGTTTTTTACGCAAAAGAGTGTTATTGCCTATCAGCTTTTTGGCACGTCTCTCAATCGGTTTCTGAGTTTCCAGCTGATACTGGAGCTGATATTGTAATTTTATTTCTATTTTTTGTTTTGTTTTGAAACGATGGAGTGACAGTACAATGTGTTCCAAAAGTTTGATTGTAGTACTAGGACTCTATATAGGGTCCGCCTGGGGAAGTACCTTTGCACATTTTTCTACCAACATAGTAATGTGCAAACATTACTGTGTTCTGTTTCAAGGACAAAGTTACCACAGAAGTTAGAGGGTATAAAGATAAATCATGTTATATATCTTGGTGACGAGCACAGTTTAGTGCCAAGTACTCGTAATGCTTTAAACTTTTCTAGTTCCGATAGTTTCACGACAATCTTCTGTTATGGGCAAGCGAATTGCTTACTAACAGAGAAACATCATTCCTCCTTCCATTATCCTACATTAAATAATGTATATTACAATATGCTATAATTATGCCATTATACATATATACTAAAGGCTTGTTCGCATAAAGGCTTGTTCGCATTAGGCTAGCAAATTAGTCAAGTAGAGAGTAATTTAGTAGCTAAAATACTCGCTACATGAAGATCCTACAACGCAATAAAATAAATGAATGAATAACTAATCTTATCGAATCGTAATGGCTATTTTAGAAGAGGTGAATGAGGAAATTTGTGTGATCAATAAAATGAGTTATTCCACAGACAATTTCGTATTTGGAAAATTGTTTCAAGTTATTTTTCTCTCCAGACTAATTCGACAAGTTCGAACCTGTTTAATCGGCGAGCCAATGAGCGCACCGCTCGCAACGAACGCGTGGTGGGGGGTGCTACTCGCCCGTTGAAAATAGAACTAAAATGTCGACTAAATCACTTCCTAAACTACTCGACTAAATTTTCACTGTTCATACACGTTTAGTTGCTAAATGACTCGCCACTAGGCTAAATTACTAGCCTAATGCGAACAAGCCTTAATAGCTGGTTGTAATTTAACACTAAAAAAAAACACTACCGCCTGTAGTAGGTATCATATTATTTGAAATTATATATTTTTTTCGTTTGGAAACCTGCCATTATCCGTTATCACTAAGTAACAAATAAGTTATGTAATTAATTGAGTTAAGTTACGCTATGACAACGCTACGATGCTACGAATACTGCAACAAAGTAATTAAAATCGCTGGACGCGATCGAATCTTGAGTCTGACTGTACTGACTGTATCAAACGTGAGTTGCCCGTGTATTTATTTAAAAAAGTAACTGAAAGTAACAAAAGACGAGGTGTTTAATCTGTGCAAAAGACGTGTTAAATTTATCACGCCAGTGTCACGTGCGTTGCTTAACTATTAATTATTATAGAACAAAGCGACGTACTACAGCTTTGTGAAATGTATCATTAATTACAACAAATTGGATGACACTATAATTTTTATTTTTATTAACACGCTTTTATTAGTTTAGTATGTATGTAACGGAATCTTTGAATGTGATTTTCACCACTTTTTAAACTACGAATTGATTTGAATCTTTGCACAATTATCAAGGACCGATGACAATGCAATAATTTGTACAGTTTGGCTTATTTACCATTAATTCTCACCACGATCACCAAGATTTAATTACTTTGCTTACATTTAACATTCACTGACTGTTTTCGTGTCATACTGAATGCTTTCAGTGATTATGTTTCGTTACAACGTAATCAATTTGATTCAATAGTCAATGTGAAAATAGGTTTTAAACGGTGAAACAAGGTTGTAAACGGATATCGATTCTAATCTAAAACGTGTTTAGATATAGTTTTGGTGCGCTGCTCTCCCTATCCTCTACAGGCAAAATAAGCAATAGTTAAAAAAAACTAAAAAACACGCTTTTACAGAAAATCCAACTAAAAAGTAAGAAATAATTTTCAATACAAATGAATCAAGGAAAGTGTGATTCAAAAAATAGATTTTTAGTAAAAAGCGTGAGGTGCTGATATTAACTGTTATAAATACTTTATGTTGTATGACAGATATTTGAAAATATCCAAAATATCCAAAGTTCATATGTATTAAAAATTATTTCTTACTTTTTAGTTGGATTTTCTGTAAAAGCGTAGTTTGTAGGTTTTTTTAACTATTGCTTATTTTTACTGTGACTTTGCAAGTTATTTTTATATTTTCTATTTTCATAATGAATGAAAATAGTCCATAATAATTTGTTTAGCTTTTGGCATGCAATTTATTTAAGAACTATCCGTGCTAAATTGGGATGAGTCAGTAGGACAATATTAAGGGCAAATTATAAGCAACTTACTTTATGGTCCTACTACTGGAACGCCGGATTTCCTCTCGCAAGACGTTAAGGCCACAACATTGGTTAGCACATGAAATACAGTATTTCTAGAAAGGTGATGATTTCTCACGAGTTTGCCTTTACATGAGGGCAATGTTTCCAGAGAAATTACAGGGCTTAGAGATATAAGAGCTTAGATCTCTGGGCGACGAGCGCAGTTCAGTGCTAGGTAATTATTTGGACTCTTCATGTTCCAATAGCTGCGTGTCACTGTGGTGTTATGTGTCAGGCATGTTGCTTACCATCAGGCACATGTCCCGATCGTCTCGTCACTAATTTAAAAAAAAACTGTTTTGAAACTGATAAAAATAAAGTAGTTGGATTACACGTCACAAACAATGTTAAAAGTATTTATTCATTTTTGAGTATAAATATACACGGCAACTGAATGAAACGTTTCAACGAATCCTTTGTACGAGTTGAGACTGATAGAGTTCGTAGCAGATGGATAATACACTACTGATGAATACAAAGCGTTTCATTTACAAAAGTCTTTATAAAATTAAATATATCCAAACGTAACTTTACTATCATAAAATGTTACCGTCTTGAAATTCTTGACAGTAACAGACCTTTCAAGTCAGCGAAGAACCTTTGTTCTATTCAAACTTTAATAAAATAGGTTCGGTACTCACTGTCTACCAAAAATACGGTCTGCAAATTGTTCCAGCGTCTCATTTTCCCCATTTTCTCAAGCCGAGTCCCTCTCAAGTCCTGTCAACTCGAAAATACTAAGTCTCTTGAAACTTTAATTATATTACTCGAGGATCTAAAAGTAGGTTGAGCGGATATAAGTAATGAGTTTCTTCCTTAGTTTTCATTCTCTTGCGAACAGTAAAATGGCAAATAAATAAAATTGTCGCCAGTCGAGCAATAAATTGGATTGCACCGCACAAATCTAGTTAAAACCGGTTTCGAATACTAATGGCCAAAGCAGACATCAGACTTGTGTGTCTAAGAAAAAGTGTTTTTTCACGTATCCAAAAATTAACTTTGAATTATCACGTATACTATCGTTTCTAAGCCCACATAGTTTGGAATGTAATACAGTTCTGTACAGTATATTTTTATGTTATAATATGTGTTTATTCCATTCTGTTTTGTGTGCTCATTGAATAAATAAATAGCTCAATTCACCTGATGTTGAGTACATACGTAATTGAAGTTTTTAGATTGTATGAATAAAACACTATAAATATAATTGTAACACTTAATAATTAAACATTATTTTACATTAATAAATATTTTATGTGCAAACCGTTCATTAGATGATTTCTTTATATAACACATGCTACGTGACACACATCAATAAAGAAATACCAGTATGTATGGTATCATTCATACACTGTAAAAATAATTGGCGTGAATAACCATCATAGTCTTATTATTATTCCTTAAATTTATTTTTTTATGTCAATTATTCAAAAATGTATTAAATTGCCGTATTAAAACTCACCTAAGTCAAATTCAGGCAAAAGATCAAACATTGCAGTCAAATAGTAATTAAAAAAAACTATTTGTCTGAACTTAGATTAGCTAATAAATAAATGTATACTTCTTCACCGCTAAAGCCAATCCAATAAAGCCAATAAAAACAAACTTGTTTGACTCCATTTGGGGAAAAAAATAGCAAAAACAAAATGCTCGCGGACAAGTTGGTCGTCTACACGAGTCGAGAAACCTGAGAGTGCCACGAAGAGCATTTAACTAGTTTTGTTTTGCACAACCTAATTATCTTCTAGCTCTGAGACTATGCTTTCGTCACGTGCCACTCAGCTTAATTAAACATTTTCTTAAGAAAGTTTGCAGTACAAAGTGTAAACTTATTGTATACTGAAATGACTCTTATCTCATTTACAATAGAATTCAAAATCGCAACGCAACACTTTATGAAAAGTTTTCGCCTGAAATATTTTCTGATTGCATTTTGTGAATGGAAAATATGTTGCTATATGGATTCCAAAATAATTTTGCATACATTTGTTTTAAGTGAATGGGAAAAATGTTGATAAATTGATCCCGAAAAAAATTTTTATTGTCTAAAATTCAACAGATCTTTAAATATTTATTGTGCCGTGTTTATCAGATTCTGAATACTGTTTTTGGTGTTTTTTTACTTGAACAAAATTAGCTGAAATGCGACTATGTAATTCGCAAATACTACTAGGTTAAACGGTTAAACTAAGGAGATAGTTATGGAATGTTACTTTTAGTTTTAAACATTTTTTTATGGTACTAAAATTTCCCTTTTGACGGAACAGTAATAAAAACTTGTGATTGGAGTTCTAATTTACTTTAAAGAGATATTGAGATGAAGGTAACGTCTAAAAATAATCTCTTTTGGTTCTTGGATAGATCGTTCCTAAAAACTGGGGCAATCGATCTATCTCAGCTCATTAGCAAATCGGGAAAAGGGCGGCCTACATTTATCGTAGAGCCAATACCTTTGCAGTGAACAAATTCTAGATAATTTTAATTTTAAAAATCCGACTGCAAAAAATCAACAGATTATGAAATACAATTTACCATCTGAGGATACTTGAGTGATTGAGACAAATCTTACGATTGTAGTTATAAATAAATATAGTGGGATCACCCACAACAATATCTTAGTTTTCCAAATCTATCCAGGCATTTGAAAGATACGTAGATATAAATAAATTTACAAACATTGAATGTAAGCGCGAAAAACTTAACCATTCTTTCAGTCGGGTAAAAAGAAACCGTGTAGGTACCTATTATAACTAACGAACCGCAAACCGATGCGTACAGAGTGCTTTGAAACTCAATAAAGTTACGATACAAGAAACTCCGCTGCTGGCAGCTGGAATCGAAAGAGTTATGGAGATGGATGTAAGTTATATCCTACTAATACAACAAACAACAACATTTAGATGCTTGCTGCTCAGTCGTTGGAACGGCTGAACG
The DNA here is from genome assembly GCA_017562165.1 of Ectropis grisescens. Lineage (NCBI taxonomy): Eukaryota > Metazoa > Arthropoda > Insecta > Lepidoptera > Geometridae > Ectropis > Ectropis grisescens. The sequence continues at coordinate 29,710,458 of CM029781.1, read as the reverse complement.
GATTTGGGTTGAAATTTGGATCTCAAATAGATTATAATGTAAAATAGAATATAAGCTACTTTATTTCAATGAAAATAACGATACCAGAAACTATCCGGATAAATTACTGGGGCTGCTTATAGATAACGATAATGATAAGTACGTAGACATTTCTGTTGTAAACAAAGTCGTACAAGACATACGGTACGTAGCTTAAATATAAAGAGTAAAAATATACAACAAATTGCCCTACAAACTAAAACAAATAAATTCTGACGAAAAGTTTGCCAAAACCTTAAAAAATATATTACTCGAGAAAGCTTACTATACAATAGACGAATATCTTGCCGACAAATTAATAATAAAATGAGTCGATCCGCTCTGCACGATACGAATTATATTGCCACACTCAATCAGGGTAATTATGGTAACTACATATGACATGTACTTATTAATAAGACCAAGAAATGTACCATAATATTAGCAATAAATGATTGAGTATTGAGGGCTCATCGAAAAAATATAATTGTGGCGAATTTACACACATTTGTTTTTGTGACGAATTAACTTTGTGGCTAATCGACAATAACCCTAAAATATTTCATACATATTAATAACATATTTCATTTTCGACTAAAACATTACCAAAAAAACGCAAATTAAGCATTTATATTCGAGAATTCAAAACCAGAGCAAAGTGGTCAGCTCGCAACAATGGTACTTAAACGTTTCATACATTGTTGCGAAGAAAATTCCATTGATATTTTAGCGAGGACATTTTCCGACAATATCCCTTTTACCTCCAAAATGTGTCGATATTTTCTAAGCCTCTGTTTGTTTAGGTTCCTTCATTATGACGGATAAGAGTCGAGTCTTTTACTTTTTGGTACTTGGGTGTTCTTTCTCTGAACAATTGGACGTGCTCAGGAGAATATCTGTCTGTACAGTGACCGTATAAATAAACCTTTTTTATATTTTTTGGGGGTTTCTGGATGTAAAAATGTTTAACAGTTTTAGAAAAATAATAGGACGTGTTGCGGAGTTTCTCGTAATTTCAAAAACTTTACAAGTTTAAGAAATAGTTTTCTTATTTTTAGTATGGAGTCACGGGACAAACAAAACGTATGCCTGATGGTAAGAAACATACCAGCCTATATCAGCATAATGTTACGCAGGTGTTGGAGCATAAAAAGCCTAAATAATGAATTATCTAGCACACTGAACAGCACTCGTCACCTAAAACATAAGATGATATTTAGGCACTGTAATTTCTCTGGAAACATTTTACTTCAAACCAGAACATTGTGATTTTTTCACATTACTGGTTGACAGTACAATAACTGACAAAGAAGTGGTACTTCCCCAAGCGACCTTTGCAAAGATTACTACTAAAAAGGTTGATGTGATTAAGTATGTCTCCAAATTGAAATCTACCACAAATATGTCAGCAAACAGAAAATTGTTGGATCAAAGAGTGAAATAAATTGGTGTTTACGTTACGAGTTATACTCTAGACCTTTTCGAGGTCAGAGTACATAGGTATCTTCTAGATCAACGTGCATCACCATCGAACACGTCAGGCGAGTTGGTGTATAAATGCAGGATTATTTGCATAGAAAAACTGTCAAGTATCAACCTTCTAGACATAAATTCTATTGATGTAATGTAACAAGCTATTTCTATCGGAATGCTCATAGTTTAAAAATGCGACATCGTTTTGTGGTTGATGTTTGAAATTTGTTATAACGAATGATTTGACTCTACTTTTGTGATAAGAACGTCTAGGCTGTAGAAGAAATACGTTGTCCGCCTTTGTGGGGTTTTTCCCGATGGTTACAATCTTTGTGTCTTCAAACATAGCTAAGAAGTGAATCGGTTTCTTCTAGGTAAACACGCTCCATCGTAGACCGCATCGTCGCTTAACACCAGGCGAGATGGCGGTCAAGTGTAAACTATATAAATTAATAAAATAATAAAAATAATGCATTCTAAATGAAAATCAATATTAGTTTAACTACTATAAAAAAACATGGATCCAAGACTCCGTGAAGATAAATTAAATATATATATATATATATATATATATATACAAAGCATGGTGTTGTTTTAACATTTTTAATATATTTTTCCTACAGGATTTCTCAACGCAAACCCCATCCCGCACCTAAAAGCGCGAGTAGCGAACTATGGTCTCATGGACCAGATAGCGGCCCTCCACTGGGTGCAGCAGAACATAGCGCTGTTTGGTGGCGACGCCGGGAATGTCACCATGCTGGGCCACGGTTCTGGAGCCGCGTGCATCAATTTCCTGATGATCTCACCGACTGTTATGCCAGGTTTGTGGTTTTTGCTGACATTATAAACCTTATATTCTGACAGGTGTCCCGATATTTTGGGTAGGTACTTGAGGCAAGTTGAAAATTTGTCACAAATCTCTACTGTTATACCTACCTATTATATCTTTTGTAGTGGTAAGACTCTTGACAGAGTCCGCCTGGGAAGTACCACACTTTTGCCAGTTATTCTACGATAATGTGCAAACATACTGTGTTATCGTCCGAATGTTCCAGAGAAATTACAGGCACACCACGACATCTTAGATCAATCGGTCGGCGCAGTGCGATCGAGGCGTTTCATGTTCCAATAGCCCGACCGACACTGGTTTGACAGGCATTTTGTGTCATCAACCGATTGTGTTTCACTCTTTATTTAAAACGTCGATAACTTCGGCCGATATATTTGTATCGGACTACTTAGCAGCCTGGTTTGCACGTTAAAATAGGAGAGGTATATATATTATAATGACTTTTTATGTATATATGTCCATTTTTAATTTTTGTTTTTTATATGATTTGATATGTTTACTGTAGACTGGCATCTTGCTTGATGTACAAGCGACGATTCAGTACCTAACGATAAACCTTCATACACAAATAAGAAACCGATTAACACTTAAACTCTTAAATTAGTAATCTTAAAGAAATTGTCACCTTTATTTCGAAGACAGTATAGAGATAGATCGAGCTTGTTTATCCTCTCTAAAAATATTTGTAAAATAAGGAGCAACATCGGTTGTGATTCTATAGCAAACCTCGTTAGGAATGTTATCCGTTCTACATTATTATATCACCCTTTTCAGTTTGCTGATCATTCTATTTAAATGAACAAAACCAAGTATTCAGCAAAACTGAAACAAAATTGCCATTTGCACCTCCAATGGCTCAATTAAAATTTGTGCCCAATTTCCCAACTCATGAACTCGTCAATTAAAACTGCGACCAATTTTCAAATTCCATCGTGCAGTTCGATTTTGGCAAAACGACTGATTGGGAAGATTGTAGGATAGTAGATTAATGGCCATTAGGACATTTAACTATGATTATTTTAAGTAGTATTTTTTAAATTTAAAAAGGTTTTAGTAAAAAATTAAGCATTAAAAATAATGATAACTATTGAAATAAAATTAACGTGGTTGTTACACATATTTAATTGAAAAGTGATATACGGTCGGTCAATCCGAAAGTTTGAACGTTGAGATGCCAAACAGGCAGCCAGTTATAATATCTGCGTTGTTCAGTGTCCCGTTATTCAATTAAATATATTGAAAGTGAAATAAAAATTAACGTTGGATATCAGAAATCTTCGTTGTTCAGGGATACTTCTGTCAGGATCTGCGCTGAGCTCCTGGGCCCTAGTAGAAGACCCAGTCAGTTACTCCGTCCAGCTGGCCAAACAGTCAAACTGCTCACTACCAGAAGACATCGTGAAAGACCACGAGCTGATAGTGGACTGCCTTAGAGAAGTAGCCCTTGAAGAACTCATGTCTGCTGAAATTAATACACCTAGCTACTTAACCGCATTCGGTCCTTCCGTTGATGGAGTCGTTGTAAAGACTGATTACGCCAAAGAGTTACTAACATTCTTCATACCAAATGACCTACAAGGTTTCACTAGTGTATCGGGGGTTAATAATTTCAAAGCTGATAAAAGAAGCGGGGATAGGACGTTTGGAATCCGAGGCGGGCAGAACAAGTATGATATTTTGTTTGGAGTAGTCACGAGTGAAGCGCTGTGGAAGTTCTCGGCTCAAGATATACAGAACGGCTTCGAAGGGGAGAGAAGGGATCGAATAATAAGGTGAGGTCTGATGTTTATTCAGCAAATTGTTGTTTGAGCGCTGGCTCGGTCGCAGGCTACATGCGAATGGCGTATAATGAAAGCGGCAAATCGGTATCGAATAGTATTGGATGTTGTGAACGATAAGACGTTATTTGTGTCTTTGTTTTTGATGGAATAGGTGTTTTGTCAGGAAGCCAAAATAACGAATTTTGAGTTAGTTGGAAGTAACTAAGTAACTAAGGTACTATTGAGAAATCGAATTTCAAACGGATTTCAGCTCAGAACTTCTATTTATCATATATAATACCACCGCATCATCTCAGCTGGTGTTTAGCGATGGTGTTATCAACGATTGAGCGCAATCACCTAGAAGAACCCATTTCCTTTTTACCTTTAAGACATTCTCTGCAAAAATCTACTTAAGATGCTTATTTTAGTGTTTAAAATTGCATCAAATCTCATAAGTTGGGTCTTAGAACATTGACCATGAATTTTGGTTAGATTTCATTTTCACATTAGTAGCACTCGCAGGTTTGAACGGATCCAACATATCAAATCCTTGCGGCTATGGCATGTATCTCCCGCTGCGGTAAAGATGAGCGTTTTAGCGAGCACAATTGCTTAAGACATACTCTCGAGTACACTTATATATAACACTAACTTTCCGCTCTGGCTTCTCCCGTGGTAAATAAATAATAAGCCTGCAGCACTGAGAGACTACATACACATCACGTGTAATGATTTTGAATTGGCCCAGTAGTTCCTGAGATTAGCGCGTTCAAACAAAATAACCTTTATCTCTATATATAAAAATGTTATGTTGGTTTGTGTACGCTTCAAAAACTCAAAAAGTTCTGCACCGATCGAGCTGAAATTGTACAATGATATATAATCCGCATCAAGGATTGTTTTTATCTAATTTTTGCATCACATTGTGCCACAGCGAAGCGTGGAGGGTACAGTTACCCCGACAAAAAAAGGGGTGGTTTATAATATTCTGTCTTTGCTCGTAGATGTCTGGCAATAATTATATAGCGTTTTTTTATTTGAAAGTTAAATCCGTGCGGGTGTTCTTTTTTGTTGCCTTGTTTCAGGACTTACGTGAGGAATGCTTACACATATCATTTGAGTGAAATATTTTTTACTATCGTCAACGAATATACGGATTGGGAGAGGACCGTTCAGGTAAGACTTTATTTGAAAAAAACTATTTTTTTTACATTTATTTTGATCAATGATACCTGTGGCAATGTGGGGGAGGGGGCGTGGATAGCTGTGGCGATAAGTGTAGTTTAGTTTTAATTTTATATCTAATACTTTTTATTGATAGAATATCAAAACACAAATATTTAAAATTTAATATCACTTAGTAAATTTATTATAAACGATTTTAAATGTTATATTTTAATCTGTTGTCACGTGACTGCAAATACCAATATGGCTTATTACGTCACAACCCGCAAACCAAGCTGTCGAAGACTGACTAGACTGTTTACTTTTGTAGTGTAGTTGAGGTAGTTTGCGATCTTAGCGACGATTGTGATTGTTTGTATTTAACCCGTGAGGAGGCGCGCTTTAAAACATTACGCGGATGGGCGCGCGCGAGCAATTCGCTCACGCTATTTCAAATGTCATTATATTACCAATTTGTCATATAAACTTATTAAAAACTGGTTGATTTGGGTAAAACGACATTATATTTACTATAAAATAGGCGTTTTATTAAAAATAATTAACAAAAATGCAGTTTTTCTACAAAATTAAAAATCTTATAAACTTTGACCGACTTTTTTGGCAGTCTTAAAGAATAAAACTATAAAAAAATTAAAATAGCATACAGAAAATAAAAATCACTCTTCCATCAAATCTTGACAAGTGTGTCTCTCATAACACGGTTGACACATGAACGTGACGTGCTCCGTGCAGAGTAATTTGTGACGCGAAATACACGCTTTTTTAGACCGTCTATTTTTCCTTCTGGGGCATATGGCACAGAATACACTTGATCCTGGCTCTTCTTGAACGTTGGGAACAGGTACAAAGTGCTTCATCAAAAATTTGAGATCAGATGAAACATTTTGCATGCAAATTCGTCGTGAAATATACGGTTTTACCAGCTCCAATGCCACTTGTTTTAGGAAAACGCCTCTCAACCATAATTTGTGTGTTGGCTTTGTATATTATTTGCGCATTGAATCCCGTTATGTTCAAAATTGCATTGACCATCTAGATGTGATTCCTAGCAACAGAATAGTCTCCTCTTTCTTTTGGTCTACAGTGTCCACTCCACCTTTGGTAGAATTGCAGAAAGTTACAATCTCGGGTTTAGCTTCATTTCCTGTTTCTTGATCTATATTATCGTCAACGTCAAGCGATGATAACATAAGGACAATTTTCTTTGTTTTCTTAACGTGTGGTCTTCATCATCAGGGTCTAGAACCGAATGATCATCAGAAAACTTGTCCAGCCACGCAGAAATTTGAGCATATTGTCTTTCATATCTATCGCCCATGGTACTAGTATGTGTTAGCTAGAAAACCAAATAAACATTCCATTACAATATAATTTTGATTGTAAAATCATATAATGTAAAGTACTAACAGATTTGTTAACGTTCAAATACAAATTAAAAGTAATAATTGTAAAACAAAATACAAATACATTTAATCAATGAAGAAAATAAAATACTTACGTGGATGGGCGCGCGATGAGCAAAACGCCGCGCAGCGGTTCACACCCCCAACAAACACTTCACTACGCGGCTACCGCGACGCTGAGCGACGCGTGAGTTGCGTCAGGGGAGAGAGGTTGAATAGTTAGGAAGGTACCTAGAGGCTTGACGCGCTATGAAGTCCGTAGGAACAAAAATATTCAAAACGAAGTTTTGCGTGAGCAAAATGCTCATAGCGCGCCTTCTCACGGGTTAAGTTAGGATAGCACATAAAATGGACATAGTCATGAATCACGACCAATGTTTTGCGGTTAGTGACGTCATGTCAGTCGTTAGCGTTTCAGCGGGAACATTCAAAATTACTTTATTATTGTATATTAACTCATCATACCTTTTTTTTTATGGTAAACAAGCGTCAATCTTCAAAACAAAGCTATTTCGAAAAAACATAACTTCCCTATTGTCGGGTACTATCGCGTAACATACTAATATATGAAATCTTATTACCGAATTGCGAACTTTTTTTTTTTTAAGCCGGTTAAAAATTATAAAAAAATTAACAGCTTTTTAACTTGCGAACACAACACTTGAAGAAAAATAAAACGTCTTGATAGTCACTCAGCCGCCTCCTAAACTCCAAATCGTGCTCGTCGTAAGACGACATACGATTAACACTTATTGTGTACTTATGTTTCTATTGCTGGGATTCATTGCTTTCTCTTACAGAAAATAAAGGTCATGAAATGATGGTCAGGTCAGGAAATGAAGAAAAGAAGGGCATCATTTTTTTTTAGCTTTTATAGGTTTACACTTGACCGCCATCTTGGCTGATGTTAAGCGATGATGTGGTCTACGATTGAGCGTATTTACCCAGAAGAAACCAATCTAATTTCGATTTGAAGACACAGAGATTGTAACCATAGAGAAAATCCCACTCGAGCTACGCATTCCAAAGCCTTGACGTTCTTATCACAAAAATAGAGTCAAATCTTTTCGTTCGTGTCTTTGGAACATCAACCATGAAACGATGTCGCTTCTTCAAGCTACGAGCATATCTAGGGCAAAATACCAGTAAAATTTGGCGGATGACACAAATCTTTTAGAGATGCCTTTTTTGGAATACACCTACACGTTGATGATATTTTCCGTAGCAGTTAAAACCACAGTATTCATGATGTTCGGAATCTTAACTCCAAACACAATATTTGAAATGATTTACGCTTTATTTCTTGACCAGGTATTATAGTATTTTACATTAAGGATAAAATATACATCTGGATACTAGGTGTAGTTTAGGCCGATTGGATTGCCGTGCGCAGCGAGTGCAGTGGCCGCTAATTGACTGTCTTAGTTGGTAGTAAGTTGGTTGCAAAGCCGTGGATTTGTTTCTCACTCAAAGCAAATATTAGTGTGATGAATACAAATTGTGTTTCTATATGCAGGTAATAATAAAAATAATAATAATAAAATTTATTTTGTAACAAAAATAATAATTACATTAGACAATTTTACGACATGAAATGATTTTCTCGATGCATATATTTCGTAATACATGGGCAATATATTTAATTATCGGTGTACATCTGAAAGTTAATTCAACAAAATCGAGTACATTTTGGACATATTTCTACATTCTGACACTAGTCATTGCTGTAGGATACCCTGTGTTGCAATGACTAGTGCTCTTCCAAAGTTCTAATAATGATAATTAACGAAGTGTTGAAGTAAATTTCTAAATTAAAACAATATTATTGAACAATATCGTGGTCCATTCAAGAAAATAAATTAGGCGTTGTGAAGTGGTAGTGAATGTGGTGTGTGTGTGTGTGTGTTTGTGGTATGGTATGTGTGAGGGTGAGTGTGTGTGGTATGGAAGGGGTATACAAATGTGTGCACTGCAATTGGATGTAAGAATGTTGCATTATTTCAACTACTAGGTTAAGGATTAATGAGCAGTATACGTTGGGAGTTCAACTTCAAATACAAATTCAATCTAACTGACAATTCTTATTAAATCTTCAGTTTCTCTGTATTGTAAGCTTTTCAGGTAGGACTTAATTTTGTTTTTGCAGATGTATTTAGAGTTATTTACTATATTTAGTTTTTTATTTAATTTTGTATATATATAGGAACCGCGAAAACTGTAGTTTCTTTGCCCGATCTGCGTTTTTGTTTGTGGCACCGGCCAACGATTGCTTCGTTTCTGTTTGGAACTTTCTGATCCACCAATCTGCGAACAGAGAGCTGTTCGGTGGAAACGCAGCGCTACTGCCAATACATAAATTTGCCTGACTGTTAACTGCATAGTTTCTGTGTACAGTTGGTTAGTTGGATACCTGTAGGTCTTACTGTAGGCGACTTTTTGAATGGCCCTTTGTGCTCGTTCGAGCTTTATCAGTTTATATGTAGCGGCTGAACCCCAAGAAACAATACAATAATTTAGCAGGGATACGCAGAGGGACGTATACACCATAGCTATTATTTTGTTGTTGGCCACAGCTCTTAGTCTCTTGAACACGAATATCAGCTTTCTAATACGACCACTGACAGCTTCAATCTGCTTGGTCCATGACAGGAGCTCGTCAATGTAGACGCCCAAATACTTCAGCTCGTGTTCTTGTCCAAGTTTTGGGCAATTACACTGTGATTCATCTATATTTTCACATGTATGGAGTTTTATGCAGAGAGTCATGTTGGGTTTGGTTTTAGTTGTAACCCTAAAAGCTATTATTTTTGTTTTGTTAGCATTTAGGGTCAGTAGGTGACAGCGTAACCATTTGGCAACTTGTCGTAGACCCCTGTTTGCGTGGAAACTCACGTCATTCCAGTCATCCCCTTCAAATATGATCGCTGTGTCGTCAGCAAAAGCAAAAAGTTTGGCCTGACTAATTGAGATGTTGCATAACTCATTCAAATATATAAGGAAGAGAGTAGGGCCCTAAAACGCCCCTTGGGGCACGCCAAATGAAACTTGCATCAAATCACTACTGTGATCTCCTACTTTAACTTTTTGTGTTCGATCTGTTAAATAGGACACGAACCAATTAAGTGCCATTCCACGGACACCTATTCCCTCAAGCTTTCTAATGAGGAGCTTTCTGGAAATAGTGTCAAATGCCTTAGCCAAGTCAAGAAAGACACCAATACATCTGCGACCAGAATCCAGGGAACCCGACACGTAATCGATGAGACTTACAACGGCGTCCTCTGTTGACTTACCGGGTCTAAAGCCAAATTGGTTCTCGGAAATAATATGTTCTCTCTCGAGAAATGACACTAATCTACTGTTAACAACCTTTTCAATTATTTTTGAGATTGAACTCAGTAGAGAAATTGGTCTATAATTAGAAATTTCATCGATGTTGCCTGATTTAAAAATTGGGCAAACGTTGGCTTTTTTAAGTTCACCTGGAATAGTTCCGGTTTCTATGCTAACATTACAAATGTGTGCTATCGGCCCTGTCAGTACTCCTTTGCATTCTTTCAAAAAATTGTTGCTGATACCATCATCTCCACACGCAGATGTCGTCTTAAGGTTGCTTATGATTTTGGAAATCTCAGGTGCACTTGTAGGTGTTATGTAAAAGAGTTTGATGGAGTACGGTTTACTTTAACTTTATCAGCAAGCTCGTTTTCTGTTACATTAAGATTTTTTAAAATTGTCTTTGATAACGTTTCACCGATTGTTGCAAAAAAACTATTCACTTTATTTAGAGCAATGTTTGGTGTCGCTGCAGCCTTAAGTAAGTTAGCATTGTCAGGTTTAGCAGATCCCAGATTACACACTTCTCTGACAGCACCCCATAACCTTTACTATCACCCCTGCAGATTTCAATTTTGTGACATTCATAGTTATCCTTCAAGTTCTGAAGGATATTATTACAGATATTGCGATAGTTTTATACTTAATTTGGGCGTGTATATCATTAGGTTTTTCTTGGTTAGTTTATAAAGATAGTCCCTGTTTCGCATACATTTTAAAAGGCCTGGGGTGATCCACTCTTTTCTGATTAATTTTGAGTTCGGAATTTGCGATACTGATTTATGTTTATCAATTGCCATGTTTATTATACCTTTAAATTTTTCAACTGCCAGAGTGGCATCGTGGCAATTGTAGAAATCTGTCCAGTTCACCTGTTCCAGATCTCTAGCGACTAGTCTATAGTTGATTTTGGTCAAGGTTTTTTGGTCTCGATTACTTATTGTTGGTTCTGCCTGTACACTCAAGAGCACTGAATCATGGTCACTAATTCCTGACGCACAAACTACTACCGATGACCGGAAAGATGACCTGATAAAGGCGTGGTCTATACAACTTTCGTTGCGAGTTGGGTGTTGGTGAGATGGCAAAAAACCATGGGTCGTAACCATTTCTAAATATTCTTCCGCACGCCTGTCAACCGATACAGGCGAGATGTCAATATTCATATCGCCTGTGACCACAGCAGTACTTCCCGAAAGGGAGGTCAGGATCGAATCCAGTGAATTATTAAATTCTCTTGTATTATATTTAGATGGTGATCGATAGATGGCTACTATGGAGATTTTTTGTCCACTTCGATCATCAAGCAATTAGCATCATTGAAAGGCGGCTCAGTTACTCTTATGTCCATTCCCACTCTTGAATAAATCACTATGCCGTCATTTTGGTTTAATGATTTTTTTGAGTAGTGACATTGGTAATTTTCCAAAACATGCCAACAAAAGAACAATCTGTCCAGCACTCCGTTAAAATAATGATACTAGGCAAAAACCAAGTCTCGATAAAAATACCTGTAGATATTTAAAATTCGCGCGAATACTGCGAATATTTTGTGTCAGAATGGTAAGTTTATCAATATTACTGTTGAGGCCCAAATAACCCGACACATTTCTGGTGTAAAACTAAAGTTAGAACTTATTATCTCCAAGTCATCCATCTCAAACATCATTTGCCTACTATCCATTAATTAAAGTTAAAAAAAAAAGAATCAAAAAATATATCACTAAGCTTAGTAGGCATTTGCATTATGAACAAAAGCAAACTCCACGTCATCAAACTTTATCTCGACTATGCATAGATTTGGATTTCCTGTGTAAGATGTACAATCATTATAATAGGCATGTGTTAAAATAGTGAAAATATTGCTGTGAAAACTGTACGTAAAAACATACGGATTAAACCGACAACAAATATCACTGAGGTAAGTAGGCAATCGTAAAGATTTATGTTTGTCCATAAAAAATTGCTTATTTGGTTATGTTTACGGTTCTCTTGTATGGAGATTATATTATATTCTAGTGAACAAGTTGTCCACAAATAGTAACTGAACCTGGCTTTACTTTCTTTGTAAGTTATATTAGGCACATAAACTATGGCCATTTTAAGCAATAAGCAAGTTGTTTTACAACAAAACTGGTCCATTAAATTACATAGTGTCGTGTACACAGTACAAAACCTACCAGTTATTAGTATTATCTTAGTCAGCGGAACAATCGAGGTGTAAATATTTGGATAATTATAACAAATTAGTTCGAAACCAAAGTATAAATATGTTGAGATTATTATAAATTGTTTTGCGTAATTCAAAAGCAGTGTATGGATGAAAGTGTAGTTATTGGTATGTGTATTATGAGTAGGTAAATAGTTTTTTGCTTAGAGTTGTTAGAAGTGTTTGGTAAAGTGAGTAACAGTAAATAGTGGACAAGGCACAATCGATATCATACAAATTCAAAATATAGCTGTCTGCCAACGTTTTACATTTATTTATAATTCTAATTGGGTTAACCAGATCATTGATAAATGAGTAGTAACAATAAAAAGCCTCAGCTACGTACAAACAACACATGCAAGTGTTTTCGTTAAAAATTACTACTTTGTTGTTCATTGTAAATAAACGGCTGTTAGTACTATATAATAAATTCAATAAACTCGTATACAGAAACATACTAAAGACATATTCAATCAAATTTGATGAGTTTTCAGTTAGTGGCTTTGGGTTTTGTCTATTGTCTGCCGTAATGAGTCACTTCTGTGTTGGCTCTGAGGACACTGCCGGAGACACTAGGGAGCGCTTCAGGCGCTCGATATCTTCTTGGCTCCTGACCATAATATGGGCAGACCTTCTTTTCGCGTGAAAAATGTTACCATTTGTCGACCAGCAGAAGGCGTACCGAGCAGCTTTAGCAAACTCACGAGCGGAGAAAATAATGATCGTGTTTTAAAAGTTAAAATTCTGAGACAAAGATTTGAGATGACTGTATTCCTTCAATTCCGAGATGACAAGTGCTTAGTCTGTTATCTCGGTTTTTGTAGAATCGTTTTATTTCATTAAGCACTGTATCTTTAACCAGGGTGTTAGAAAATTCAGCTATCAGTGTGGTGGTGTTATTTTTGAGTCTGTTAGGTACTCGATAAGTATCACGTATATCCGTGGGATTGTAGTCGATTTTCAATGACATAAATAGTTTTTAACCATATTAAATAGATCTTCTTTCGTTTCGTTTTGTTTCTTAGTTACATTCCTTATTTCTATTGATGTTTTCCTTGTATACCTATCAATACTGTCTAATCTGTCCCCAGTTCGCTTAGTTCTATTTTAATGTTATTACTATCCTTTTCCAAGCGCTCGATTTTTTTTTATTATGTCTGTGGTCTGATCAGACACGAAGGTTATTGTTTTTTTCGATGTCGAATATCGGTGAAGCTAAGGATTTCACCTCTGTAATATGTTTCTCCAAGGTGGTTAATCGTTCGTTCTGATTCTGAGAGAATGTTCTAAACATGTTTTTAAGCATATCCCTCATCTCGACCTTGAAACTTTCGAGGTCTTCAAAATCATCTTCTTGCTTATTTCTCTTTCTTGCCATGATTCTCTGGCTTCTTTTGTCTATCGGAGGTGATACTACTTTTCCCGATACAGATGGGCTCATAGTTTTTTGCGGTGAATGCAGTATTTTAGACATATTTTCTAAAAAAAGTACGCGCGATGTAGGCCTAAACTCGCGCGCAAAGTTAACTTCCGTTAATGATAATGTATTTACAACTACGATTATATACGTATAATACTTTTTTTTTTTTTTTAGTGGGCAGAGCTTTTATTAACAACTAAAACATTTATAAACAAAACATTTTGGGTTGACGTGACGCGTGACCCAAATGCTGGCGTTTTTTTGGCCTGATCCGATTGGCAGTAGGCTTAAACATCTTGATTATCTGTATACCTACAGTGGTCTATGGATAATTCAGGTGTGCTTAGTTAGTTAGGGAGGTTTGTAGTGTAGTGTAATTTTCATAGTATAATACTGGCTGCAACATAACAAGCTTTGCTTAGATTATGGTGTTGTGTGTCAAACGTCCACTAATATTCTAATTCCAATGGGCGAGATGATTAAAAAAACTAATTAGTCCATCGTCATCAGTTGCTTAAAAATATTATAATACTTATTTTTTCTTTTCTTCCACAAACAAAAATGACGAATAAATAGTGCATAAATGTTTCGAGAGACGTCATTTAATAGTACGATTTATATCAACATGTGACGCCACAACCACTCACTCCGGTAATTTGATAATCTCTGATATCTGTGATACATCTTAGATCTCTGGGTGACGAGCGCAGTGCAGTGGTAGGTAATGATTTGGACTCATGTTCCAATAGCTGCGTGTCACTGTGTTGTTATGTGGCAGGCATGTTGCTTACCATCAGGCACATGTCCTGCTCGTCTCGTCACTCTTTATTTAAAAAAAAATATTTTTGACGATTTTTAATAAAAATTACCAAAAAATAGATGTCCCATATTTTTTCAAGCTTTAGCTGACGAACTAATTAGAATAATATTTTATTATTAACCCAGTCTTCATCCCTATTCTGTACACTTGTGAACAGCGAACTTATCAAATTGCTTAAATGAAAAGTCTTGATAGGCACTCAGCCGCTTCCTAAACTCCGAGTTTGCTCAGCACTAGACGACATACGGTGATGATGAGTCGGCTCCCCCCATTTGGCACGAAACTGCGCCGCTCTAAACTCAAACGGTGCCAAATTCCTATTGTTTCGAGCTATTTGCTCGCCCTCTGTCGTATAAGCAGAATGTCAACTTTCATCGAAGAAATTGATAATGAATTTTCTATCCTTGTTGTTATAAGTTAAGATCACAATTCTAAAGCCGTCTTATTCAAATTCAAATAATATTATAAATGTCAATGTTTGTTTAGATGTCTCCGTGTTATATAGAATCTGATTGATTGATTGAATTGATATAGAATCTGAATCTCGGAAACGGCTCGAACGATTTTCATGAAATTATGTACACAGGCTGTTTCGGGGACGATAAATCGATCTAGCTGGGTTTTATTTTTTTTTAAATATTATTTTATGCGCGTTTTTAGACAATGAAAAACTCCTACAATGTCATTAGAATACGATAATTTATTTCGCCACTGTTCTTAAAGTCTAAATTGCTCAGACGGAATATGCTCGCCTTCGGAGTCAACTTGCTTCGGTTCGAATCCTGATGATGGTTACACTCGGATCTTTTATTTTGTTTTTTTTTCTGAGAAAATCTTTTACTAAGAGCCTTTTATCTACGCATTTAATTCGTATCTAAATAAGTACATATTGATATAACAAAACACAAAAAATCCTATTGACGATGCATCTGCACAAACTAACAACTGTTGTACTTGACGCAACTTTGTTTTATATTATATTTCATCACTACGTAATTCGTACCTGCCTAAATATCATTAAAAAAACCGAGCAAAGCTCGGTCAACCAGGTACTAATATTATCTATCTATGGACCAAATTTCATTCATAACCCCTGTACCCTGTAGAAACCCTATACTAGATTTTGCGTGAAAGAGTGACAGCAATAATTGCATCCATCCTCCAAAACCTCAAAACCTCAGCATTTAAAATATTATTAGGATAATTAAATTAAAAAGCTGTTATTTAGACCAGTGTCCATAATTTCTAAAACCAAACTCTTACTGTAACAGTGGGTTTCATTCTTATTTTTCTTACTGATTGCCTTTCTTAATGGCTTTTGCACTGTTCTAATCATTTTTTGCACAAAGTTGTAATACTGACAGTACTGTGTTCTTTTCTTCAGAAACGGGTGACTACCAGATGTATTTAATACGATAAGTTGAAAATGATGAAGTTTGTCGTATTTTCATCCTATTTCGGTATTTGTTTGCACTCGTATTTTAGTTTGCTGAATTTTATGAATATGCCTCTATTAGGGAAGCGATAGAACTGCATTTAAAACTTTCTTATGTCTAGAAATTCTGAAAGTAAAAATATGAGAACAAACTTCGAAGAAAACTGACTCAGTACTGTAAGTAGCCCTGTAAATATCAGCAAAGTATTCTATGAACGATAGCGCTTCCGGGAGCCATAAACTAGATAAATATGCTTTTATCCCTATCTCCTTAGAGGTAAAACTCAAAATTGCGTGGATCAAGTTTATCACATGATGTACTTTCTTACAGCACGATGTCCAATCTTTATGTCCAAGTGTTAAAGCTGTAAATAGCTGAGTGGCTTTGTACGTAGTCTCTTGAAATGTTGCTCGCAAGTGCCTTGGCAAAACTCACGTACGATGTGTTACTAAAACTAGCAATAAGTTAGTACAAAATAACGTTTTCGTAAGTGACGTCTTCATCTGAAGTAGATAGAATTATAAGATCGCGTGAATTGAAAAGCGTGTTGATTTATTTCAACGATTTCATTATTAAAAAAACTCCATACAGTATTGTGTTAAAAAGCAAGCATTTAAAAGAAGTATTTTTAAAGAAAACTTATTTCTTTTCCAAGGACAAAAACGGGACTCTATTACTGAGACTTCGTTGTCCGTCCATATGTCGCTTACATACGTGACCACTAAATTGTAGTAATAAATAGAAAAAAAAAAAAGCTTTTTGGACACTTTTTCCAGTTTTCATCACGATATAATTCTAAAACTAAGTAAAGTGTAAAATGTTGCCATAATTAAAAAGTTTTTATTAATTATTATTTTACTCACGAAAATTGTAAAAGATAACTTTGTGAACTAAGTTTATTAATTTTACGAAAAGTTTGACTTTAAAATGAAACTCGTCGTCGTCTTGTTAAATTGTCGCATGCTTTAAATTGTTTGAAAGTCTCCGAATTAAAAAATAGTCGTTAGATTTAGGTTATACTTATTTTAACTTTGGTAGGTACAGTGTTTTAATTAGGGTACCAAATATGTTTGCCCCTTATTTTACAACTAATGAAGGGTAGTGCTATCTTTTATTACTAGCTGATAATACATTATCTAATAATCTTGCAAAAATACTGTATCAGGAATAGGCATGGACGTATAAAAAAGACGGACGTATTCTTGCTAAAACAAAAACTGTGTCACTAGAGTCGGCCACGTTTGGGCGTGTGCGTTGTCAGGTTATCACTGATAGGCTGACTAGCACACATATACACAAGTAGCGCGTGTAATGACTCACTGATGTGTGCGTGTCAGCCTGTATGTGACAGCGCACATGTACATATTAGTTCCCGAAACTGGTCATGCGTTACTCTACTGGGACCGTTCTATCATCACGGACAGGACTATTGGCGCCAACAAGGCGCCAATAAGCTTGATATCAAGCTGATCTCAGCGTCAGGTTGTGATCGTTAATATCACCATATTTTTAATTAAAAAAAGAAGTGCGGCCCTCGGGGACTGCCGCGGTAAAGCCATTGCATGTTGCATGCATTTTTATCAACATAAGCAATAGGGATGTTAACAATTTTTCAGAATTGCTTTTATTTTGAAGAGTGACATTTGTTTACCATAAAAAATATCACGGGAAATCCGTTAAGTTGGCAACACTGCTAAGAGCATTTAGTCTGTAAAGCTAATACAAATAAGATTCAAAGTCGAATGACTGGGTGGGGAGGACGGCGCGGCGTTACGGTCTTCCATCCCTCTTTCTTGTGAACATAAAAAGATATGCACGATCACTAAAATTCGGTCCCCAGGCCCGCGATAAAAGCTATGCAATAGCTTAAAAAAACCTAAAATCCCAATATTAAAGTCGATTTTCCTTTGCAGCATCCGATCAACACCCGCGACGCGGCCGTCTTGGCGCTATCAGATGCGCAGTACGTGGCTCCGCTGGTGCAGACTGGAGACTTCCTGAGCGTGGCCAAGAGCTCGCCGGACTCGGGACCTAACGCTTTCTTCTATGTCTTCGACTATCAGACAAAAGATGGGGATTATCCTCAGGTATATATTATTGGACGAGACTACGAATCGGTAAATGTAGTGTAGAAAGGTCTGAGACTAGGTGGAGAGACGATTTACGAAAGACAGCTGGTGACAATTAGAAACGTAAAGCCGAGGATCAGACTGAGTGGCGTATTAGTGGAGAGACCTATGTCCAGCGGTGGACGAATGTGGGCTGATTATGATGATGATAGCCCTCAGGTTAGATATTCGTACTAAGATTAGCAGTCCAGAGAGTTTATGTCTTTGTGTATGTCAAAGTCAATGTTGTTTATTCATAAATGTACAATAAACAAGTCAATTAATTTAAAACAAAAAGAGTGGAAATATAGTTAACATTTACAAAGTTTAACCTGAATATTTCACTGTATGATACGAGTTATGGTTTAGATAAATGTATAAGATTATAATTATAATATATGTATTTATTTATTACAAATATTATAATGAACAATGTATTTTTTGGAGATTTTATCGTTATTTTGCCGTCACTCTCATAACACTCGCTGTAATTGTAGAAAGTATGATTCTTTGTTTTGAGACGTTAAAATATGAAACTAGCAATAAAGTTTGTGAAAGTTAATAATTATGAACAGATTTTCTATTTTACCCAAACATTAGGCGTTCTTCTAAATGTACATTCATAGATTTAACTATCACTTAAATGGATATCTAAGTGTTATTTAATTGCTATTTAATGTGATACTTAAGTATTCAATTATGTTTGTACGTACATATTACAAAAAAAACAATTTTAAATACTGGTATTAAAAAAAAAACTGCGTCTGACGACTCTTTGTCCACGAAGAACTCTAGGTACTCGTAACATTATTAATAATTTACGACATTATTAAATCACAACTTTATACTAGTTCACATTACACAATTTTTGCCCATTTTTTGTAGAACTGTATAAACGAAATAAAACAAATAAGTGTCGTATATTTTGCGAAAATGTCTCACTATGTAGTAGGACAGTTTAAATTAGCATGAATGTCTTTATTTCCACAGAACACATACAAAGTTCCACACAACACTATTCGCACACATACATTGTATATTTGGCTTATTATTGCTTCACTTCGCCATGCCGTAGCTACACAGTATTTGCTACGGGAATTACTACGACGCTATGTTACGACCATACTAAGCTCTACGACGCATAAATACAGCCTACAAATTCTACGTTATAATACAAGTATATCACATATTGGATTTGCAAAGTCTGTCGAGGGAAGTACCTTCTTCTATTTTTGCTAGTTATTCTACACCCAAACAGTAGTGTGCAAACATCACTGTGTTCCTGTTTAAAGGGCAATGTTTAGAGAGAAATTACAGGGCATAGAGAAAAAAATATCCTATATTTTACTCTGGGTGAAGAGTTCAGTTCAGTGCTAGGTAAAGATTTGGACTCTTTATGTTCCAATAGATGCGTACCACCGTGTTGGTATGGGCAGGCATGTTGCTTGCCATCAGCACGTGTCTTTCTCTTCGTTCCACATGTGATCTGTTTCCATCTTATTCATAATTTGCTATTAGGTACTTCAGACTTTTCCATTAGTAAAAAACCAAACCCTCCACATTTCGAACGAAAATAGATTTTCTATTTATCTCATTTACCCACCCCTAATGGAGGGTGTGTTATTTTAGTAAAGAGGGTAGTTACAGTCGGGTACCTTCCGGACCATTATATTACTTTATAAGTTGTTCTGTATTTGATCAGGAACAGGTTTTGGTTAAATTGGCTTTTGTGTCAGAAACGTGATTTATTTATTTCTATAACTACATAGTTAAAATGTTTTAATAATTAATAGGCTCACGTTTGACAGCCATCTTCCACAATGACATGATTGACGATTAAGTATCTTGACATTTACAGTGTGGTGTTTTGTGCTAACAATGCTGTGTAGTTTAGGGTTTACACTTGGTAAGTTTAATTTAATTATAAAGCCGTAATGAGCAGACAAAAAAAAACTTTTAAAAAGTTCAAAATGACGGTAGTCTGTTATTATTCGTACAGTATTCTTACATTAACTAGAAGTTGATGCCATCAGGAAGAGTTATTCTCATAATCATTCTTATCAATAGCATCCTTTCGGTATATTTGTCAATACTAGCCCAGGCTACTTCTGGCTAACGCAACACCTACCACTCAAAATTGCTGACGGCAATGTTATAGCTCTTAGTTTTACGTGAAGAGTAATTTTAAAGACAGGCAATTAGCTGTAAAAGTACAATTTGGATACCCGACAGTAGTAATAAAAAGTCATTTAACAACTACGGCTAAAAACTGTGTATAAAATTACGTAAATAAAATGAATTTACGGCTGGTCTAGTAAGTTACCTACGGCTATTCTAGTAAGTTACGGCTGGTCTCATCTAGAGAAAGGCGATTGCCGATCCAGAGCCCGGAGTTCGAAGTCATGATCGTAATGCTGCTAACTTAAAAACGGTGAAGGAAAACAAGTTAAGGAAACCGATATGAACCTAGAATCTTTCGAGGTCCTGTGTCATCTACCAACCCGCACTGGGTCAGCGTGGTGACTCGGCGTGGCCGTGACTCTTTCCTTGGGAGAGAAGACCCCGAGTCCCATCATTGGGAACAGTCAGGCTTATACCATGTTATGTGGAGATATAAATAGCATTGTTGTTACAGAGAATGGGTTCGGTTCACGGTGAAGAGCTCCCCTACCTCTTCGGGGCCCCCTTGGTGGAGGGGCTCGGCCACTTTCCCAAGAACTACACCAAGTCAGAGGTGGCATTGTCGGAGTCCTTCATACAGTACATGGCCAACTTCGTCAGGAGCGGGTAATTATTGTAAATTTATGTTCGTTCTTTAACGTTTCTGCGTTTCAGTTTAAATGGTAATGCTTTGGAAAATAATTATCACTGAGTGAATGTAAAAAATGTATTTTACCGTCATCGGGCAGGTTATGCCTGGATTTGGGATGATGACTGGGTAAAAATAAATAATTCTATCCATCGACATAAATCTATCTCCCAAACTACAGACGCACGTAGTTATGTTATCGTTACACCGTTAAAGAGTGAGCTCACTTTTTCCGTTTTAGTAGATTGTAGGAAGCGGTGAACGCCGGACGTTTAGACCTATAAGTATTCGTTGTCAACAACCAAAATTAGTGGAACCACAACATACCTCGCCGGTATTTCTAGGGGTCAATTACATTGGTACTTGTAAACCACTCACGTTACACACAAAAACTGAGAGCAGAAAAGAGCCATTTGAGTTTGCGCTTGCAAATGAACCTGGATGTGTTGATCGGGCCACGTGACTTATCCTATCCAGCTTCTGATACAGGACCGGTCCAACTGGTATGATCGTTGTGTGAATGTCATGCGATTGCAAGGGAGTTTCCAAATATTGCGACTATTATGAGGAATGAGAGTAAGCAGAGCTGTCTTATGGAATCGCAAGGTAACGGCTTGAATGTAAAGTTGCCTTACTGTAAGATGTTTCGTCTCATTGTTTAATTCAGTTACTTTCCTAAAACCTAAAATCGTTACTTTCTTACCTTTATCTAAACATTGCTTATTAGACGTTACATCTCTATTTTGTTTTTACAATTTCATTCATTCATTCATAATTTAAGAGCGACGCTCTTGTCGGTGGAGATCCTTCCATGTACTTCTACACTTCGCCTTCTCCTTGACTTCCTGATATGACACTACATTTATCTTCTCTTTCACTTGGTTCATGTAACTTCTCCTAGGTCTACCTCTCTTCCTCCTCCCTTCTAATTTACCTTCCATTATTGTTCTAATAAAGTTATCGTGTCGTATCAAATGTCCCAACATCTTCCCTCTTCTGTTTTTTATTGTTTCCATTAATGTTCTTTTATCCTCTACCATCTTCAAAACTTCTTCATTGCTCTTCATTTCCTGCCAGCTGATTCTCTCCATTCTTCACAATTTCATTAGGTACCAAAAATATTATTTCCTACTTTTTACACGCAAAAACTCTGAAACAATAAAAGGCGGTAAGGAAAAAACTGAGCTATTATTTACGCGATTCAGTGGTTGCGAAAAAGTGCCTAACCACAGACGTGAATAATAGATCACGCTTAAACATACAGTTATGTTATTGAAATGAAAAATATGCACGTAAATTAAATATTAAATAGATTTATAATCATTAATTGTTCTAAGGTCAATTCTCTCTTTCTAATATCTCTATTTTTATTTATGATTGGAAGTCACTATTACAGTTACCATATTTTGTTTTATAAATTTTTAAAATTCTTAAAATTTTGTTCATGTGACAATGACTTTTGCATGTTTTTCGATGCTGAAAATACTGTGTACGAATACATAACACTTTGCAAGTAGCATTTTAATACCATACTTGTTTCTTAAACATAACTTGCGTCATCTACGTCAACACGCTTGTGGTAATCATAAACACTGTTCCACCCGGTTTTCCTTGTTCGCCAACTCAGAATGGAAAATTATTGTTCTCAGCGGGCAACTTTGTTCTGAAATACATGGACCATGCTCTTTTCAATTTTGACGTAAATTTCAATAACTCTCTACAACGATGTTTCGCCAGATTTCGTACTGGGAAAGTTGAACGGTAAATCTAATTTGGAACAAAAACAAATGTTTTTGGTCTTATCTGTGAGTTACGACACGTAATTTGACGAAGGTTATTCGTGATTCGGATCGGCACAGAGCGAAGCAAATTTGGGTTTTTGATTGAGGTTAAAGAGGCTTCTTAAAAGTAGCTTAACAACAGGAGAAATGGCGGTCAAACGCAAACTTATTGGGATAAAAATGGTGAGTGCTACTTGTAGTAGGGTATGACGATTGGGGAATCAGGAAGGTCTTTTCCTGAAAGCATTCAGGGCGTGAAGAAAATATTTAGGATTAGATAGATGTATATACACATCAAAACAATACAGTAAAAGAAAACAATAAAACCCAGTGTTACAACCGGCAGCTTTATCGCTGCAAGCGATCTCTTCCAGGCAACCTTAGGATGGGAATGTTTTTTAACCCCCGACCAAAAAAAGATGTGTTATAAGTTTGACGTCGATGTCTGTCTGTCTGTGTGTATGTTTGGTTAATATCGATTCAAGATGGCCGCCTCCACAAAATGGCGGACAAAATATTTCTTCACAACCTACCTCAATATGGGTATCTTCAAATCCAAGATGGCTACCACTACAATATGGCGAATTATATTATTTTTTTCACTACTACCTCAATATCGGTATCAAACAAAAGAGTTTGATTAGTAAAATACATTGTTTTATGACGAATTTCAAATCCAAGATAGCCGCATCCACAAAATGGCGAAATACATTTCTATTTTCACAACTCCCTTAATATGGGTATCAAATGAAAGGGCTTGACTAAAAGAATGTTGTACAGATAACAAATCTGAGGTAGTCGGGGATTAATCAAAATTTTTAATTTTGTTCTTGTTAAGAAATAATTAAAACCAGGGTGTGCTAAATCGAATATAAAAGCAATTCTATGAAGTCAAAATGAAATACGTGTAGTGAATTAGACCTCTTTTCGAAACTAACAAAAATAAATAAAATAATCGTGATCTGTAATTAAATTCAAAGTATTATTATGGAATTAATACGAGTATTTTTCCACAATACCGAAACGATGGCGATTTATCCTGATAACAGCAACACCGCTCAACATCAAGTGAGATGAAAATCAAACGCACATCAAGTCGAAATAAAACCTCAACCCAGTTGTTATTATTAACTAATAGTTTTTAATACCGAGATATTGACGTTGGTTATATGGTGGAGCAAGTCCCGATATTTCGGTGCAGCTTCGTGCACCACGTGTTATTTTTTAAATGTGTACTGAAAAATCGTGATAGCTTAAAATAATATTTGATATTCATAGACTGCCGTTGAAGTATCAAACGAGGTCCTTAAACTGTGTTATCTAATTGTTTTTGCTTTATTTCTCTACTTTAATACTCTATTATGTATTTGTGTAGTTGTCACTTTTGAAGATAAGACAAGCAACCCGCTGTATGTTCCTACTGTTAGTACGTGGTTCATTCTCTCAGAAGGAGCGAAGGCTATCCTTCCATAACACATTCACAATAATCCACCACGGTAGCCATAAATATGCAGGTTGGCTCACGCAAATCTTTGAAAGATGTCGTTTTTAACTTTCGCCCAAAAAAGGGGTGTTATGAGTTTGAAGTCGATGTCTGTCTGTCTGTGTGTGTGTATGTCTGTGTGTGTGTTTGTCTGTGGTACCGTAGAGCTCAACTGGATAGGCCGATTTTGATGCAGTTTTTTTTTATTTGAAGGTTAATTACCGTGCAAATGTTTTTAGCTATTTTTGGTAAAATCGATTCAAGATGGCCGCCTCCACAAAATGGCGGACAAAATATTTCTTCATAACCTCCCTCAATATGGGTGTCAAATGAAGAGGCTTGTCTAGTAAAATGCTAGACACAATAACAAAATTTCAAATCCAAGATGGCTGCCACCACAAAATGCTGAATTATATTATTTTATTTAGTACCACCTTAATATGAGAATCAAATGAAAGGGCTTGACTAGCACACCGATATACAGATAATCCGAGATCCGAGTAGTCGGGGGATAATCAAAAATTTTAATTTTGTTTTTGTTAGAACAAAACTTGTCGGCTACCTCATGTATGGAATGATTTTTTGGAACAGGCTTCCTCATGCTTCATGTATGCTTTGATTGTCCAGGAACCCCAATGAGGCGCAGCGTCAGGAGTCGGTGCTTCCAATATCACGAGAAAGAAACAAGTACAAAAGCATCGTCTGGGACGAATACGACACCCTGCACCAGAAGTACCTGGAGATCGGTAAGGGTTCGATATTTTTTTTATTGGAACCATTCATTTAAACGACCACATAGTAACGTCAATAAAATAAAATCAGTACATAAAAACAAATTAAAACTCAGAAGAGTTGTTAATTTCATACATTTGTAATGCTTTATTCATAATATAAATAATCAAGTAAATAATAAAATAATGGCCATAGCCATCATAATAAATAATCAAAAGAATTGAAGCAGCCCATAAAATAAATACGGATCTATATCAAGTATTACTTTTAATGATTTTGTACATTCATTCTTATATTGTCGATAGCAAATTAAGGATACCTGTCTGCATGTCTGTCGTTTATAAAATCATCTACAGCAAAATAAGTTTTGTTCGTTAGGTTAGGTTATTTTAAGATATAAAAGAACATATAGCAACAAACATACTAACGTGAAACTCAGCCACAGCCTCAGCTATAATCTCCTACATAAATTTATTTAAAAACAACTGCATGATGTTTAAACAAATTTAAAAACTCGCTCAGTTACTAAGGAAATTACAACAATTTCAAACACTTGGAGATTGTTAAATTCTAGGACCACTCTATAATTTGAAATATATGCGGAAGGATAAAAGGAACTTTAATTTAATCTGAAAGACAAAATTTAATCTCGCTCACCTTATCCCAGCAATATCAATTACAAAGTTAATTACCGCGACCTTTTTCCCGGCCTCACACAATTCGGCCGAAATTCCTAACCCGTTTCACAATAAGGAATTCCTTTGCAGGGATGAAGCCGCGGATGAAAAACCATTACCGGGCGCATCAGCTGTCAGTTTGGCTGCGGCTAATCCCCGAGATCCACCGGGCGGGGATGAAGGACGTCGTGGCTAAACACAACCTTTTCAGAAACCACAACGACCCAGAGTTGTACGACGGGCTCGTCCGACCGGATCCGCTGACCCGGGCCAACTACTTCGATCCTACGCTCGAGATTTACCGCAAGCCTATATACAACGTCACGTTAGACGTCCCGTCAACTACCATGGACACTTACGTGACCACTTGTATCAGTGTGATGTCAGCTCGACCTGGTTCAGCGGTCACTCAAAACCAGCACAACAATACCCCAGCCCAAGATGTCTCCAATTTAGAAGTTGCTGGCTACACCGCTTACTCTACGGCATTGAGCGTTACAATAGCTATCGGATGCTCTCTCCTGATTCTAAACGTTCTTATATTTGCTGGTGTGTACTACCAGAGAGATAAGACGAGATTGCAAGTTAAGGCGTTGCAGCAGCAACAGAAACGAAATCATAACTCGACTTTTGACAGCGTGTCATCGAAGCATCCTCATTACTTCGTCGGACACTCCCAAAGTTCGAGTACAATCGTCGACATCGATCATCAGGATAAGAACGCCATTATCGCGATGACAAATCGTGTGCCTCATTTCGCGACCTCAAATTGTCCTAATGTGTGTCACACGGGCATTCAGATGTCAAGCTTGTCACAAAAAGCGAGCCCGCCAACGAATCGTGGGCATACAACGTTGCCGAGAAAAGTGGGGTTTGCTTACCAGCAACAGAATCAGATGTGCCCACCAAACGTGAATTGCATGACATTGCCAAAGAATGCTACTTTTATGAGCAGTGCGAGTAACTTGCCCGATGTTCAGGCTCAAACTGGACAATCCCAAGGTCCGGGGAATGGGAACGTCCCATCGTCTCCTCCTACCCATAACTTCCAGAAGTCAAGGGTACCTCAAGCGGCGATGTCCGAAATGAATGTATGAGATATGGACGATATTTACAATTATGTGTAAAGTGATTGTGACGAATGTGATAAGGACACAACGGCACTGACCTCATAGTTGTAAATATCGAAAAAAAAGTGTAAATAAGCCGTGTTACTAGTGAAATATAACGTGTATTATTAAGATTTATTCTGTCATTTTACTTAGATTTTGTGGGCAGTGTCAGCTTGTGACGATGCATAGTTATCTCACTGTTCAAAAATCTATAAAGTGTTTAATGTATAAACTTTGTGTTACTTGTACATATTATATTGATAATGAATATCATTATGTAATTTCCATTTAAAATGGTAAGATTTTAAACGAATCACAACAAAATAGATCAACGCCACTTCTCTATTAGATTTTTATTTGTAGAAATTACGTTGGTATTAATTTTAGGTCACACTTTAATTCTGTCATACTTGTTTTGTAGTGTTGTTGCATACTCAGATCTGTGCGCAGTCAGCTGTTTTATACTTTTTTAATGTTATTTTTATCAGTGTGTAAATGCCTTAATTTGATAATGGAGAAGTAACGAGATGTACATGACTTATTTTTTTTATATACAAGGTGTAGAAGAATGCTAAGTTATTTTTATGAAAGTATTTAATTGGTAGTAATTTTAATGGCGATTAACGAATAAAAAGTATCTACGATAACATTTGAATAAAACAAAATATTTGACTAAAAATAAAAAATAATTTGTAAACGCAGTACTCATTTTCAGTGACTGCTAAGAGCGATACGAAATTTTAAATTCTTATTCCATAATTATCTAAATTGTTTTCAAAGTGCTCTTTTATACCTTGTAGAACTCAATTCTATAATTTTTAAGAAATAATCCGTATGTAATGTATAATCATTTGAAACATTGTAATTTAAGCAAGTTTTTGGAATAAGCGTTTAAACGTTCTTTATGAGTTGAAAGTTGTAAAATTTAATGATAAATAATAAGTCTAAAATAACCCCTTGTAATTAATTTACTAGTATATCACTTACTGTCATTTAAAATGGCAACATTTGTAAATATTTTAGAATCTTAAAGACTGTATACTAAAATTAGATAAATATTTAATAATTTCTTCGACCGTCATACAAAACGCAGTAGTCATTATCTTTTTATGAAATTCTTAACCGATTGAAAGGAAGTTCCAATTCTTTGATAATTTATCGAAATGATTATCAAAATTGGTTCAGGCGTCTTGGAATGATCGGTAATTCTAGATACGAGTACATAAAAAAAGATTCCGATAAAAGAGAACATCTTTGAAGTCAGTATTTGTTTCAAATGTTTTTAACTACGTTACAAAATACAAATACAAAAATCTTTATTGCTGTTTGCAGGTAAGATAAGATGATACAAAACATTTAAATAATTGACCCATACAAACTGGCCTCTTCTTCTAGAGGCATGCAATATGTCTGGCAACGCAGTTTCCATTGGTCTGAATTTATACAATGATAATAATAGTCAGCTGATAGTCTTCTTCTTCTTTTTTCATTTTTAACTTTTAATCGGTTGTATCATATATGTCATCTGATTCATCATGTATTAATTTCTGGCTTCTATCCCGGTGTGTTATGTTAGTGTGATATGTTTGATGAGTACAATTACGCCAACGTCTTGTTTGATAGGTTTACACTTCGACATTTTGCCTTATGTTTAGCAACGATGCACTTGATAGAGCCGTTAGTAAGAAGAAACCTATTAAGCGTATATTATTCAGGTACTGTCATTTCAATTTGATCTAAATTAATCAACCAGTTTTTGAAAAATCAACAATTGACATTTGCATACATTGGCGATATTGTCGTTTGCTTCGAAACATCGGCTTCTAATTCAGGCTGTGCGTTTAATTGGCCTACCGTTATTATCTGGTTTCAAAAATTATATCTAATGAGTTGAGTAATGAGTATGTGAGTTCAATTTTAATATTTTAATATTGATGTACGTATTTTGATTTTTTAACCGACTTAACGAAAAATTAGGTTTCTCAATTCGACCGTATGTATTTTTTTTTATGTGTGTTCGCGGATAACTTCGTCGTTTATGAACCGATTTTGATGATTATTTTTTTGTTGTAAAGAAGATATTCCAAGAGTAGTACCATGATAAAGATACCAGGATCTGATGATGACATCTTAGAGAAATCGAGGATAATTTTTTTACTTTGTAAGATTTCCGTTGAAAGTCGGTTCTATTTTATTAAAATTATCTTTATTAGTCATTAAATGAAGCTACATTTAAATACTATCATCGCCTCGCGGTTTTACTCGTGCTGTTCCCATTCCCCTTCTTTTCCTATGAAACTATTTCATAAACTATTTCAACCCGATAAATAATCTAGAATAACACAGACTATTTTTTATCTCTTGGAAAATAACAGGAACGGAAACGACGTGGGTAAGGATATATAATTTTTCTTTACGTCGAGAAAATGCATTTACCCATTACCCACGGCTAAGAGGATGGTGGGGATAGCCATACAAATACAAATACAAAATATTTTATTGAAACAAATACATTTAACAAGATCAATTGGAACCCATCAGTTCCGAACTAGTATGTAATACTGTGTTTCGGAACCGATGGCTTCT
>CM029781.1:28918559-29080754 GCA_017562165.1 Ectropis grisescens | reverse complement strand
TCAATCATAGTCATGGAAATATAGTCAGTAGAGAAATTGACAATTTAAAGGAACAAGTAACAAAATGTGACAAACTAATTCCTCAATTATATGATTAGACATATAATTCATTTCAAAACAAAGGTTTAAATTTTATGGCATCTCTTCCCTCACTCTCAAGTATGCAACATTGCCTGTACGAAACGAGGAACAAATCACTGGGTGTATCAAAAAGAGTTTATAAGAGTTTTGAAGACGTTGAAATACCAGCTAAATATGCAGATTTTGTGTTGGCTGACTATTACTATGACGGGACTCGCATTATATTATTTTGTTCACCAGATTGTAGACAATTAATTGGAGAAATCCGTGAGTTTTTTGTGGGGATGGAACATTCAAAAGTTGCCCTCTACCGTTTGCTCAACTATACAGCATACACGGTGACGTCGGTAGTTCGGTAGACAACACCAATGTGATTCCTTTGATGTTTGCTTTAATGCCAAATAAGCAACAGAAAACATACGAGACTGTATTCTCCTTAATCAAATCAACGCTGCCACATTGGTCCCCTAATATCTTTCATTGTGATTTCGAGTTAGCACCCATCAATGCGTTGACAGAATTTTTTCCAGACGTTCAACTAAAAGGGTGCTTTTACCATTGGTCAAGAGCAGTGTGGAAAAAAGCTAAAGTTCTAGGCCATGTTAAAAAGGAAAGCTCACAAACGCATCACTGGACTTACAGCAGCGCTGCCGTTGTTGCCGTGTAAAAACATAGCGGAGGGTTGGAAATATATAAAAGCAGAAAGTCAAGATTTGGGCATGCAAAAATTTATAAGCTTAGAACGTTTCTGGCTTAAAAAAAATCTAAAGATGTTGAGTGTGTATGGTTTACGCCATAGAACCAATAACGTTTTGGAAGGTTGGCACTCTAAAATTAATAAAAGGGTGACGAAGGGTTCAATAACTTTATCACGGTTGTTGAAACTCCTCACAGAGTTCCAAAAAACAAAAATATTGAGACAACAATTTTCTAAGCGGGCTAAAACTGTTATCGACAATGATGATCACATAATGGACATTCTGCTTCAATTGATCAATGGAGAATTATCGGTTGGTTACGCTTTGGAGAAGCTGCGCTAATGTTTTTACCCGAATACGGTGAATCCAAATGGAGGGCTAATGACTTCGTCCGTCTAAGTATGAATTGCACGGTACAAAAAATATATTAAGCTCAATAGGGGCATTTTAATTTTTTTAACTATTTTTTTCAGTAAAATGCTGGTATTTTTGGGTTTCATAGTTTTACAATCT
Source organism: Ectropis grisescens (assembly GCA_017562165.1). NCBI lineage: Eukaryota > Metazoa > Arthropoda > Insecta > Lepidoptera > Geometridae > Ectropis > Ectropis grisescens. The sequence continues at coordinate 29,079,462 of CM029781.1, read as the reverse complement.
CATTATTTTGGCATTTTCGAAATGATCAAATAGTCTAATCTGAGTTTTGTGTCCAGTGCGTTATCAGTTGCTCAAAATATGCGTATTCTATATTGTACCTTTTTGTCTGTTCATTGAAAACGATTGAAAACAGCATTTGAATATATTAGACTGCAGGCCCGTAAACAAAATTTATGGGTCATCTGATACAGCAGGAGACCTATGTAGGATGATAGAAGGGTATAAAGTAATAAGATTGAGCACTATGCCGTCACTTGTAAGCTGTCCAACTGAGTGCTGTTGAAGAGGGGGGGTTCTAAACCTCGATCATTTTTCCTTGCCGCATGATTTTTGTACGGCGTTGCGGAATAATAGATTAGAAGAGGTATTGAAACTATAAAAAATATAAATTGTAAAATTCTAATGGTTAGTTTGTGAAAAAAATTCATGATTTTCCGACGATTTACAGAGTAAGTTTGGTCATTTGATTGTGTTCGGCTTTGGTTCCATACAGTTTCAATACCTCTTATAATACATTATTTCGCAATGCCGTACAAAAATCATGCGACAAGGAGAAATGATCGAGGTTTTGAACCCCCCCTCTTCAACAGCACTCAGTTGGACAGCTTACAAGTGACGGCATAGTGCTCAATCTTATTACTTTATACCCTTCTATCATCCTACATAGGTCTCCTGCTGTATCAGATGACCCATAAATTTTGTTCACGGGCCTGCAGTCTATATGCTAAATACCTTATTGACAGTTTAATTTAAAATGCTATAGAGTAGTAAGTATTTTATCAGAACATAAAACTAAATATTCTAATATTCTGTGAATACAACCTGTAACAGTGAAAAACGGTAAAAAAACAAGTTTGTTGTATGGGAGCCCCCTAAATATTTATTTTATTTTAGTATTTGTTGTTATAGCGGCAATAGAAATACATCATCTGTGAAAATATTAACTGTTTAGCTATCACCGTTGTTGAGACAGCCTAGTGACAGACGGACAGCGAAGTCTCAGTAATAGGGACCCGTTTTTAGACTTTGGGTTCGGAACTCTAAAAAGGACTGTTTAAATTTGGGTGTAAAATTATCATATTATGATGTTTTTTTACTACTGAACCGATACTTGTTTTGATACAGTTTTGATATAAATATTTTAAAAATTGTTTGTTTCAGTTTAAGAGTAGTTTTGTTCCCCAACAGTCTTTCTACAATGTCTGAATGGGCCTTTTAATTTTTTGAAAACTTTAGTAGTGCCACGGGTAATGAGGTAATCCACGGGAAATTTTACAGTAGGCGTTTAATCAGCCAATAAGAGCAGTAGTGCCACGGGAAAGTAAAATTTCCCGTGGCACTACCAGTAGTGCCAAGCGGTAGTGTCAAGGGAAATAAACGCATATTTGTAGTGTTTAATCCAACATTGCGTTTTGAATAGGTATTTAAACAGTTCTACCTTAAAATCAAATCGCAAGTGCTGCGAGTCGATGAGCTACGTGTGACTTTGGTTTTAAAATGTATCACAACAACTTAAGTCTTCTTCCTAAAATACCTATTTCTACCGCCAAGCACTACAAACATTCTTTTATTTTCTTTGACACTACCACTTGGCACTACCAGTAGGTAGAGTGATGGGAATTTTTATTTACCGTGGCACAAACTGCCTATAGCAGTGAAAATTTAATTCGGAATTTGATAGCTCACTTTGGAAAATCCGCGGCAGAAACTGAAGGGCTTGCTAGATCAGAATTTACCCAAATTTCTTTCTCATTTACGAATGTGACCCTTCCTTCCACTCGACACCACCAAAATGACACCATCCGTGGTGTCGTATGGAATCGCTAGTCCATACGACACCACTCTAGTGATGTGCTGTGCCGCCATTAGTTATGTATTTTATGTCGTCAGTATTAGTATCCATGTTCATTGTGAAAAATTAAAATTTTCGGAAGGAAAGACAATATGCAAATTGCCATGAACAATGTCAAGATGACCATTTGAGTGACAGATAAATATAAACTTTATCAAATGACATACCTCATCAATGAAACAACTTGAACTTAATTGGAGTTTTCATATCAACAACTTTGCATGTAGGTAACCTCACTATTAGTCGGTGGTGTCGTATGGACTAGTGATTCCATACGACACCACCGATGGTGTCGTTTTGGTGGTGTCGAGTGGAAGGAAGGAATGTGACCTTTGAACTCTATTCACAGGTCACGGAAAATCTGTAGGTACATAAATATGTGGTATCTAAGCCAAAAAAAGTTTTCACTTCAAAAAAATTTCTTTGTTTTGTTCCCTAACAGTATTTCCTTTCAATAATATCTGATTTTACTTTTAACTATTAGTGAAATAAATAGGGGTGTATGCCATTCCATTCAATGTTAATGAAAAAAAAATAGCCACACATGCCACGGGAATTTCATTTCCTGTGACACTACTTGCGACAGTGTAGTGTCACAGGTACTTTTACCAGTAGCACTACTAGTAGTGCCACGGGAAAGTAAAATTTTCCATGACTCTACCAGTAGTGCCAAGCGGTAGTGTCAAAGGAAATAAACGAAATTTTCCAGTGGATTACCTCATTACCCATGACACTACTAAAGCTTTAAAAAAATAAAAGGCGCGTTCAGACATAGACTGTTTTGGCGCACCACACATCTTTCTGTGATTCAGCCCACAGATTTTCGTTTATTTCCTTTGACACTACCGCTTGGCACTACTGGTAGTGTGACGGGAAATTATTTTCCCGTGGCACTACTGCTCTTATTTTTCTGTGGCTGTGAATTGAATTTATTGAATTCATCGTCCTATGCGCGGTCCGAAGATGCGCGGATCACAGGTGATATTTTATTATTTATGACTCCCCCTAAGAACGTAAACGTTAAATTAAAATCTAAAAAAAAAAATATTATATAAGACTATTTTTAACGCGCGAAAACAACTGGAAACACGCGGGTAAAATCGTAGACGCCACAGATTTCTAAAACAAATTTAGAAATCTGTGGTAGACGCCTATTAGTAAAGACTTTTTTACTTTTTCTACTAGATTTACATTTGAGTCTGCGTACTGGTGACCCCTTCCAAAATTCGAGGCCGGGACCGCGCCTGCATCATCTACAGCCTTCTTTTTATCACAGGCCTCTCTTAGGTACTGTACCAATCGAACATCTCACCGTACATCTCAGTACTGTGCCGATCGAATCCAGACTTTAAACGTACTATGAGCACGTTTCCAACAATAATTTTAGTATTCTTGTTTAGAGGCATACCTACCTTTGAGGGTTTACAATAGGAGGACTCAAGACATTTCGCTTGTTAATAAACTTATTCACATTTTTTGCGGGGCACGTCTATTTATTTTTTACCGTGTTACCTAGTGCTAGAAGAAACCGATTCACTCTCGATTTGAAAACACCAAGATTGTAACCACCGGGGAAAACCCACTCAGGCAACGTATTCCACAGCCTAGACGTTCTTTTCACAAAAGTAGAGTTAAATCTCTTCGTTCGTGTCTTTGGAACATCAACCATGAAACGATGTCGCTTTTTCGAGCTACGAGCATTCCGATAGAAAAAAGGGCAAGGTGGTATTAGATCATGCAAATCAGTCGCACACTCTTCAAAGTGTATCCGATAAAGACCGATAGGCTGGCAATTATATTCACATATACGAGTACCTATTTTACACATAAAACAAGTAAAGTACAAGTACACTTGAACTCATACAAGAGCAACAAATCTCTGTTTAATCTCTGCACACATCTAAGAAACGCTTAGTAACTATGTTGTCATTAAACTCTATGGACATAAATATCCAGTACCTGGGTGACCGAGCTTTGCTCGGTTACTTAGACACATACAGATTTTCTAAAATAAAAAAAATGAACTTGAAAAAAGAACGCGGCCGGTTGGATTCGAACCCGGACCTACCATATTTCAACCACCCATCTTCCCGACTGAGCTAATATACTGTCGCTGTGTAATATACTGTCCGTATGTCACAGCCACTTTTCTCCGAAACTATAATACCTATACTTAACTATTGAAACTTGGTAAGTAATTAAGATTTTCATACAAAAAAATAGCAAAAACAATAAATTTTAGGGGAGTGAACTTGAACATGCTTAGAACTGAAACTCAAAAAATTTTTTTTCCAACAAAATCATACGTGTGGGTTATCTATCTTCTTGTATGTGACGTTATGGTTATGTGTCTTCAAAAATGATATTGAGGTTTCTAACATACGTTTTTTTCTAAACTGAATAGTTTCCGCGAGAGACTCTTCTAAAGTGGTAAAATGTGTGTGTGTGTGTGTGTATATATATTTTATTATTTTAGAAGTTACAGGGAAGGGTGGCCCTCCCCTGTAACTTCTAAAATAAGATAATGACAAAACTAAAAAAAAATTAAGCAAAAATAACAACGAACTAGGTACAATAACTTTTATATTAAGTTACTTGCTGTTACGGAAGCCTTCATGGGCGAGTCCGACTCGCACTTGACCACTTTTATTATTTTTTGAACACGTCGTTTCACCCAATTTAACTGAGCAAATCTCGGTAGTCCAGGTTCTTGTTACGTAGGTACGAGTATAGGTACTAAATTAATACTTAGAATAGAATACTTATATTTATTGTCAATGCACTCACAAAAACTATCCAATATAACTAAACATCATGAATATTAACATACAAATATATCGGTAGGTATTACATTGATCATTGATCAATTAAATTACAAAAAAAAAACATGAAAAACTTCCGCTTGAAAAAGGCTTGTTTTTATCTAATTTTTGCATCACAATGTGCCACAGCGAAGCGTGGCAGGGTACATAGTAGATATCATAAAGGTTTGACTCGTCGAATAACATGTCAACTGTACCTATAATAAGCAGCTCAGTCGTAGTTCGCAGTTCTTTATGGAAAAGTAGAGTTTATTATAAACGTCCCAATTACATGGTGATTTGACAACTTTGAGTAGTTTATTTAGTACGGCCTCAGGCAAACTATTCTTATTAAATTGTTATTACTACCTAAACTATTCTTATTATCGAAAATTCTCAAAGATTAAAAGGTATGGCCAAAGACTCGGAAGAGTCGGAGACAGCAGTTAAAAAGAGTTCTTTTATCACAACACTTGTAAGTACGTTTAATGCTTATCTCCGAGATTTGTTGATATGATCGCTAGAACGAATAAGTACACTGTCAAACTTAATTATGCCCGAATTTCCTAAATTACCCAAAAGAGAGGAATTTTGACCAAAAAAGCAAGAGCGAAAGAGAGTCTACGAAATGTACGACATCGAGCTGACGCCGCTTAGTCTTCGCTGGTTTGAACTGAATGCGCTACCCATTCGGTTCGTTATATTTAGATTTTTAGATTTTTTTTTAAAAATGATCTGATCAATGATGCGGTTCACGGATGCAGCTCAAACGTTTGAGCCGTAATCTGAACCGCAGACATCTGTTCAATTACCTACCCACGACTGGAAGACACTCAGTCCCAGCAGTAAGTTAAACTTACAGCTAGCGCTGTCTTCGCGAATAACATCTTTAATAATAATTTGTCCGAGTATAAAACACGTCGTAATCCAAGCAACTAACACCTCTTTGCTATCTCGGACGAGGTTTATAGAAAACCCCAGGGCTGGCAGTAAACACACTGTTTTAATTTAAAAAATAGAATCCATGTTCTAGGTAAACAAAAAACAATGGAAAACAATCACATTTCATGAAAATTTGGTGTGCGATGCACAAGTAATATTTTTTTGGACATTTTTTTTTTACCTTTTTGTATGTGAAATTAACTAAAGTTATATTTTGAAATACTTTTAAGATCTAAATTCGTAGTGAACTAAAGTAAATATGAGGGAAATCGTCCACATCCAGGCCGGGCAATGCGGAAACCAGATCGGAGCAAAGGTATTCTAATTCAAGGAAATATATCTATTATAATGTATCATTAACCGTTGTAATAGTCCAATAGAAAAAAAACAACTTTTTAAGGGCTACAGTTCCGCTCATTTTTTTCCAAGTCAAGCCAAGAATCGATGTTTTTTATAGGCAGTAAAACTTAAAGCGGCAGGCGCGACAGGCACTTATTGTCGTTTTAAACTTTATATGGGCGCCAGTTCGTGTCGCGACCGCGACAGGAGACCAGATATACCTTGTCACAGGCTCCTGTCGCGGTTGCAGCACGAAAAACCGGTGAAAACTAGCGTTGCGTAGGATTGTCTACACGATGCTAGAAGTACTATCTTGCTAGTTGCTTGCTTGTATCTGTCCAGAGGATCAGAGTGAAATGTTCATGTTATTCGATCTTTAATAAGCACAGAAAATTTTTAGAGCAACTAAATGAAATTAACGTAAAATTGGTAATTTTACAGTTCTGGGAGGTGATATCCGATGAGCACGGAATTGATGCCACCGGAGCCTACAATGGGGACTCCGATCTCCAATTAGAACGCATCAATGTATACTACAACGAGGCCACCGGCAGTAAGTACGTCCCGCGCGCTGTGCTTGTGGACCTCGAGCCCGGCACTATGGACTCCGTCCGCTCTGGACCCTTCGGGCAGATCTTCCGCCCTGATAACTTCGTCTTCGGCCAATCCGGCGCCGGCAACAACTGGGCCAAAGGGCACTACACCGAAGGAGCTGAACTAGTAGACTCCGTCCTAGACGTAGTCCGGAAGGAGGCCGAAGGGTGCGACTGCCTCCAAGGATTCCAGCTTACACATTCGCTCGGTGGAGGCACTGGCTCCGGGATGGGAACGCTTCTCATATCTAAAATCAGAGAGAATATCCCGACCGCATCATGAACACGTTTTCTGTAGTTCCCAGCCCAAAAGTTTCTGACACCGTTGTGGAACCATACAACGCAACGCTATCTGTCCACCAATTGGTAGAAAACACCGATGAGACTTACTGCATCGACAACGAAGCGCTGTACGACATCTGTTTCCGAACACTGAAGCTCACTACACCGACTTACGGAGACCTCAATCATTTAGTATCGGCGACAATGTCGGGAGTCACCACGTGCCTGAGGTTCCCGGGCCAACTAAACGCTGATTTGAGGAAACTAGCAGTAAATATGGTTCCGTTCCCGAGACTGCATTTCTTCATGCCTGGATTTGCACCACTCACAGCTCGAGGCAGCCAACAATACAGAGCGTTGACAGTTCCAGAATTAACCCAACAGATGTTTGACGCTAAGAACATGATGGCAGCGTGTGACCCTCGGCACGGGCGCTACCTCACTGTTGCGGCCGTGTTCCGCGGACGGATGTCCATGAAGGAAGTGGACGAGCAAATGCTGAACATCCAGAATAAGAACAGCAGCTACTTCGTAGAATGGATCCCGAATAACGTCAAGACAGCCGTGTGCGATATACCGCCACGTGGGCTCAAAATGTCTGCTACATTCATTGGCAATACAACAGCTATCCAAGAATTGTTCAAGCGGATTTCTGAGCAGTTTACGGCGATGTTTAGAAGAAAAGCCTTTTTGCACTGGTATACTGGTGAAGGTATGGATGAGATGGAGTTCACCGAGGCAGAGAGTAACATGAACGACCTGGTGTCGGAGTACCAGCAATACCAGGACGCCACGGCTGACGACGAGGGAGATTTCGATGAAGAAGTGGAGGAGTAAATGTTTTGTCCTGTTTAATGTTTTGTCTCGGTGTCTGTAAATGTTATTGTTAGTGTTAGGCGTAACCTATTTCGTTTTCGATGTCTTTATATGGTAACTAATAAAATATATACTTGTATTTAATTTATTTTTATTATAAACTAGCAACGCCCTGCGGTTTTATCCGCATCGTTTCAATTATTTTTCCGCGATAAATATCATAATCAGATTGGGAACAGGTAATATGAGCGTAAATATTAGGTATGTTCCACATTCAATTAATTCCGAACAGTTCATCCGTTCCAGAGATGCGATTTATTTGAAATACTTCTATTTAAAATGCAAATACAAAATGCAAAATACCTATTTTGCATTTAAATACCTTTTAGGGAAAAGCATTTTGTATTTTATTTGAAATATCTTTTGAGACGTATTTTGCATTTTAATATTCATTTCAAAATACAATAGTTATTTGTTATACAAGAGTGCAAAGTTGATTTTTAACCGCGTGCTCAATTTTGATGACCGAGCAAGCGAAGGATTCTAAAATTGAATCACGAGCGCAGCGAAGGATTCTAAAATTGAATCACGAGCGCAGCGAGTGATTCAAAATTAGAATCCTGAGCGTAGCAAGGGAATCAAAAGAGCACAAAGTGAAAAATCTTTGCACTCGAGTGCAACACGTAACTTTTCATTCCACCTCAGCGAGGAAATGACTAAATGCAAATTTTTAAATGTTTTCGCGCTAAGCAAATTAAAAAAAAGTAAGCACACCAAGGAGGTTCCGAGTCTTAACATATAAAAAAATGTATGATGCATTCGGCACCTAGGAGGTAGAAATAAACGTTTATTTCCCTTGACACTACCGCTTGGCACTACTGGTAGTGCCACGGGAAATTTTACTTTCCTGTGGCACTACCAGTAGAGCTCACGAAATAAAAGCACATTTCCCGTGACACTACACAGTCATTAGTAGTGTCACAGGAAATAATATTTCCCGTGACACTACTAGCGAAATAATATTCCCGTGGCACGTGTCTATTTTTCATGGACATTTAAAAATGGCCTTTCCATTAATTTCCATTGAAAAATCAAAACCGGGTGCATCCCAGTTACCCCATATCTGTAGTTAATTAGCATTCAGCAGTTCGCTAACTGCGGAGGCCTCATATTAGTGTTTAGTTTCTCACTAGTGCTATTATTATATTACTACTGGGATGGATCCATAATTTTTTTTTTCACAGACACAATTTTTTCCAGATGTTCAACTAAAAGGGTGCTTTTACCATTGGTCAAGAGCAGTGTGGAAAAAAGCTAAAGTTCTAGGCCATGTTAAAAGGAAAGCTCACAAACGCATCACTGGACTTACAGCAGCGCTGCCGTTGTTGCCGTGTGAAAACATAGCGGAGAGTTGGAAATATATAAAAGCAGAATTTCTGGCTTAAAAAAAAATCTAAAGATGTTGAGTGTGTATGGTTTACGCCATAGAACCAATAACGTTTTGGAAGGTTGGCACTAAAATTAATAAAAGGGTGACGAAGGGTTCAATAACTTTATCACGGTTGTTGAAACTCCTCACAGAGTTCCAAAAAAGAAGAAGAAGAGAAGCTGCGCTAATGTTTTTACCCGAATACGGTGAATCCAAATGGAGGGCTAATGACTTTGTCCGTCTAAGTATGAATTGCACGGTACAAAAATATAGGTCAATAGGGGCATTTTATTTCTTTTCAAACAATTTTTTCAGTAAGATGCTGGAATTTTTTGGGTCTCATAGTTTTACAGTCTCATTATTTTGGCATTTTCGAAATGATCAAATAGTCTAATCTGAGTTTTGTGTCCAGTGCGTTATCAGTTGCTCAAAATATGCGTATTCTATATTGTACCTTTTGTCTGTTCATTGAAAACAATTGAAAACAGCATTTGAAAATATGCTAAATACCTTATTGACAGTTTAATTTAAAATGCTATAGAGTAGTAAGTATTTTATCAGAACATAAAACTAAATATTCTAATATTCTGTGAATACAACCTGTAACAGTGAAAAACGGTAAAAAAAGTTTGTTGTATGGGAGCCCCTTAAATATTTATTTTATTTTTAGTATTTGTTGTTACAGCGGCAATAGAAATACATCATCTGTGAAAATGTTAACTGTTTAGCTATCACCGTTGTTGAGACACAGCCTAGTGTCAGACGGACAGCGAAGTCTCAGTAATAGGGTCCCGTTTTTAGACTTTGGGTAAGGAACTCTAAAAAGGACTGTTTAAATTTGGGTGTAAAAATTATTATATTATGATGTTTTTTTTTACTACTGAACCGATAGGTACTTGTTTTGAATACAGTTTTGATATAAATATTTTAAAAATTGTTTGTTTCAGTTTAAGAGTAGTTTTGTTCCCAACAGTCTTTCTACGATGTCTGAATGGGCCTTTTTATTTTTGAAAACTTTAGTAGTGCCACGGGTAATGAGGTAATCCACGGGAAATTTTACAGTAGGCGTTTAATCAGCCAATAAGAGCAGTAGTGCCACGGGAAAGTAAAATTTCCCGTGGCACTACCAGTAGTGCCAAGCGGTAGTGTCAAGGGAAATAAACGGAAATAAATAGGTTGAATTATGTTTTGATATCAAAACCTCAGTACACACGATGTTCTAAATTCAAATTTACTTTAACCTCTAGAGGTCTAGAGGGTAAAAACGACTTTTGCGCCCTGATATCGAGGAGCAAAAGTACTCTTTCCTAGCTGGTGGGATGAAAAATACTTTGTCATTAAGTTATGCCAAAAAAATATGAAACGAACGGATAACGGATATCACCAAATTTGTTCTATAGAGGCGCCTGCTAGCTATGCGCGCCCTTTTTTAACCCCTGGCCAAAAATAGGGATGTTATAAGTTTGACGTCGATGTCTGTGTCTGTGGTACCGTAGAGCTCGGATGGGCCGATTTCGATGCGGTTTTTTTATTTGAAGGTTAATTTTTGTGCGGGGATTTTTAGCTATGCGTGATTGATATCGATTCAAGAAGGCCGCCTCCACAAAATATCGGACAAAATATTTCTTCACAACCTTCCTCAATATGGTTGCCAAATGAAAGGGCTTGACTAGTAGAATACTATGCACTATGACGAATTTCAAATCCAAGATGGCAGCCACCACAAAATGGCGAATCACGTTTATTTTTCACTACTCTCTCAATATGGGTATCAAATGAAAGGGCTTGACTAGTAGAACATTATACAGATAATCCGAGATCCGAGGTAGTCAGGGGTTAATCAATTTTTTTAGCTAGGGCTACTGAATTGTTTTATTGAATAGTTGTGCCCCTTGAGTTCACCTGGTGACGTAAAGTAAATAGAATGTCGTCAAATTATATTTTTCTAATTAAAAGGGTGTATATATTGCCGCGTGAAATCATACGAAACCGATGATAGATAGGTATGGCATAGGTTTGGCATTGTGTGTCTATTTCTTATGATAAATTCCTAAAATAAAAATAAATATCTGAGATTTGGTCAAAAGGTATTTTATTTTGAAAAGGTATTTTGCAAAATACCTATTTTGTATTTAGCATTTGAAATACAAAACTCAAAACTATTTTGTATTTTGCATTTGAAATAGTAAATTTGAAAAGTACTTTGCATTTTGTATTTAAATGCTTTTTTAAAACCATTTTGTACATCTCTGATCCGTTCCAATATGATTGAACAAAACCAGGCACGCTACGCAATCCTTATTATGCATTGTTACACAAGCGTCGGGCACCTTCGTTCGCGGACGACAACGCGTATGTCGCCTCGTCACGGTCAAAGAAGATCGCTGCCCAAAGAGCCCAGATGGCTCTCCTAGATCTGGCTGGACAAGAGGAGGAAGGCGGTCAATGTGGGCAAGACCGTCGCTCTACTCACCGAAGGTCAGAAAAGGAGACTCCACCCAATTCTTACCTACCATCCACCTCCTGAGACCACCTGCGTGAACCGCGGAGTTTTTTTTTACAACGGCTTGCCTCTCAGATTAAACTTGAAAGCCTAACTTTGCATTGGCGACGGTACATCTGGACTCTTCTTTCTCACCGTACTACCAAACTACTACCGGTAGTGGCAGTCTATTCCCACTGTTGACAGAACTAACGGGATTTTTTCCTCATTTGTTATGTGACTTGGAAGACTATAGGTACTTACTTTTAATCTTGGCATTTCTACTATTCCCACCCGTTCTGTTGGCTCTACCTGTCTACCTGTCCTTTTGAGTGCTATTAGGGCAACACACAGAACTACTAGGGCTTTTTACCGTTAGTTGAGGGGGATTTTTTCCCCTTCTCCACTAGGTACTAACCAGTAGCGCGGGTAATTTGTAAAGAGTCTTAGGATGAGACCACCAAAGTGGAGATATGCGGAGATGTCTCAAGCGGAGACGAGAAGGTACGTTTTTCAGTTCGGGTGACTCCACCGAAGCTGTCTTACACCGTGCGTCGTCACTTGCGAACATTTTGCGTCTCCGCTGCGCGTCGGCAAGGCACAGCTCACATTTCTGCTTCAGCGCGCCATACAAATATAAAATACGTTGGATGATTCTAGGAACATGCTGGTTTTCTCACGGTGTTTTCCTTCACCGTTTTTTCACATTAGGTACCTACCCACAATGTGTATAGCATACGGGACCACTACGACATGTGCGTGATGGCAAGCGTCATGTCTGCCCTCAACAGCACAGTGACACGCAGCTATTGAAAGATGAAGAGCCGAAATCATTACGTAGCAACGCACTGCGCTCTTCACCGTAGATATAAGATGTGTCACATCTGTCGCAGACCTGGTAATCATTGGGATAGACGGGTTCTGAAGTGGAGACCGCGAATCAGTAAACGTAGTATATGACGCCCTGACACTAGATGGAGTGACAATTTACAAAAGACGGCTGGTGGCGGCTGTAACTGTAAGACTGAATGAGGATCGGGCTTAATGGCGTATTATGGGAGGCCTATGCCCAGCAGTGGACGAACATAGGCTGATGATGATGACGATGATGAACCAGTAAACATTGGGATTCATTTCGACATGCATAGTAACCTATTAGAGCACAGGCCCGTGAATAAAATGTCATATGATACAGCAGGATGATAGAAGGGTATAAAATAATAATATTCAGCACTATGCCGGCATTTGTCCAACTGACTGCAAATTGAAGAGAGGGGGGTCCCAACTCTCGCTCTTTCCTTTTTGTCGCATGAATTTTGTACGGCATTGCGAAATAATGGATTAGAACAGGTATTGAAAGTATAAAAATTCAAAAATGTATTTTTTAATTAGGTATTGGTTGTGTCGGAAATTTCATGATTTTCTGACAACGTTCAGGGTAAATTTGGTCATTTGATTATGTACGGCATTGGTTCCATACAGCGGGAAATTTTACAGTAGGCGTTTGATCAGCCAATAAGAGCAGTAGTGCCACGGGAAAGTAAAATTTCCCGTGGCACTACCAGTAGTGCCAAGCGGTAGTGTCAAGGGAAATAAACGGTTTCAATACCTGTTCTAATCCATTATTCCGCAATGCCGTACAAAAATCATGCGACAAGAAGGAAAGAGCGAGGGTCGCAACCCCCCCTCTTCAATTTGCTTTCAGTTGGACAGCTTTAAAATACCGGCACAATGCTGAATCCTATTATTGTATACCCTTCTATCGTCCTACATAGGTCTTCTGCTGTATCATATGATCCATAAAGTTTGTTCACAGGCCTGTAGTCTATATAGGTAAGGGGAAAGTCCTACAGTACCGGCCGGCATCCAGTACCGGCCAGTCAGAGTTTCCTGAGCTCTATAAGAGATGACACTGATATGGTGTTTGTCGTTAAAGTAATAAGTTCTTACAAGTATATGCCCCGCGCAGCGGCGACCTGTCGCGACACGCTTACTGACAGTACGCCAATTTGTGTTGCACATGGTGAACGCACGATACACTACTAAAGTTCTGTGGGTGATTACAGAAGTTTATAGAACGAGTTCAAAAGAAGTTAAAACTGGTATGTATTGTCTATTTATATAACTATTATAAAATATCTTTAATTTCAACTATTTATTTGTAAATTATTTCCTAGGGTCGCACATTGTATTTTTTTCGTTCCCTACAGTACCGACCAAAAAATTGTCCCCCCAGTACCGGCCACATTTAGGTTTACTTTAAGTAATATTATTTTCTTATAGGTACACAAAGATGCCAGGCGATAATAGTGATGGTGAGACGAAGAAAAAGAAGGGTGATTAGGATCCCACCAATATGCATAAAGCCGTGCAAAAGGTGCTCACTAGTGAAATGAGTGCATGTCAGGCTGCAGAACTTTGTCAGATACCAAGAACTACATTAAATGACAGAATCAGTGCAATTAAAAATAACATAGAGGTGTCCATGAAGCCAGTTATGGGTCGTTTTCACAAAACTTTCTCATCTGAGCACGAACAAATATTGGCAGAACATGTCAAGTAATTCAAGGAATTTGACAAATAGATTGATGCCTTTAAACAAGCAGGATTTTTTTTGATTCGCTTTCCCTCTAGCTGAAAAGTTAAAATTACTTCGCCAATCTAATAAAGAGAAGATGCCAGCGGGAAAAGAAAGAACTTGGTTTCAGGAAAAGATGTCAGAAAGAAAAGAAAAGATAAGAGAAAAGAAAACCAGAGTCCTCCCCTCAGATCGAAATAGGAAGAGACAATTTTTCCTTTGTGCTTTGAACCTCATGAATAGGATTGGATTCAAAGTGGAAATTGTAAGGTTTGGGCCCATGAGGCTTGTGCAAATATGTCAGAGCTAACAAATCAATAAACTTGTGATTTTTGCGTGGTATACATGATCATTTTTATGCTGGCCGGTACTGGAGGCCAATTTTTTTTAAGTCGATTATTTCTAAAATTCTAATTTTGCTGATAAAGTTGATTATTTCTAAATAAAATAGTATTTTATTGTTTTTCTTTACAGCATTTGAATGCCTTAACACATTTTAGCTGATATTTAACATACAACCTGGAGGATTTTTATTTTATCCTGCTAAAACCTTAAGGTGACGGTACTATAGGACTCTCCCCTACATATCCAATCGTTTATTTTTCTGTTTTGTCGTATAATTTTTTTAAAGATGTTTTCGATGAATCGTATTGTCTATCTATTTGGTCGGTTGTGCGAAACATAGATTTAGATTTTTTTTGTACATTCGACGTCTTTGGTGTGAAGTAGGTAGGTACTCGTATTATTTTGCATGAATCTACAAAATTTTAGTCGCATTGCACCAGAGTGAAATAAAAAACAAGAAATTATAACAATTAGGTACTTAAGTACTTACACTGAAGATTGTTGACCTTTGAGGTTATGTTGTAGTCAGAAATTGTATTGTTAAAGACGAGTGCATAAATAGGTTATGTGGCGCTGCCGAGTATCGAAAAACTTCGTTTAAAGAAAACAATTCTAAACTTTTCAAAATCCTATAGAAATGAAACCATGCGAAATAAAGTATTTTTGCGTACTTTATTATTCTCATTAAGTGTAGAGTGCAATTACCTTAAATAGCCTACAATACTTTAATATAAAGTAGGTACGAGTGGCAACCCTAATGGTGTAAGCCCGATCCTACCCGACAGAATAACTTCTGAAGGAATTAAAGAAATTTATTTCAGCAATACCTAGATCCACAGGTAGACTAAGAGCTTAGTCTGCTGGGGATATAGGTATTACTAAAATAAATTTCCTTAGTCACTAAGCTGTAGTATTTATCCTCCTGTCACGCCTTACAGTATGTTGACCCAAGGTGAGTTTGAAAGTGATAGGTACATACTATATTGTACAACAATATTGTATATTTAATACGTATATGACTAGAATTGCTATGATATTTATCAAGGAACGCGCCTGGGTTTTGATTTCGTAAATTTCAATAAATACGTAATATGTGCTATAAAATAAACAAAATCAGAACGGCAATGACTAATTTATTTCTGTACAGAAATAGGGTTCATCATTCATCAGCGACTTGACATTCTTCGCCATCAAACTCTCCGTCAACAGTCGCGTCCTGGTATTGCTGGTACTCTGATATCAGATCACTGACGTTGTTATCAGCCTCAGTAAAGTCAGCTTCGTCCATGCCTTCACCTGTATACCAATGCAAGAACGCCCTCCTCCTAAACATAGAGGAACATTGCTCAGCAATTCTTTTGAAAAGCTCCTGAATAGCCGTCGTGTTCCCAATAAACGTAGCTGACATCTTCAATCCTCTAGGAGGAATGTCACAGACTGCAGTCTTGACGTTACTTGGGATCCATTCAACGAAGAAGTCTTTGTTTTCTTCTGGATATTGAGCATTTGCTCGTCCACTTCCTTCATGGACATTCTTCCACGAAACACGGCAGCGACGGTGAGGTAGCGTCCGTGTCGAGGGTCGCACGCCGCCATCATGTTTTTAGCGTCAAACATCTGCTGCGTCAACTCCGGAACCGTCATGGCTCTATAATTCTGCACTCCTCTAGAAGTAAGTGGCGCGAACCCAGGCATGAAGAAATGAAGCCTTGGAAAAGGAATCATATTGACTGCAAGCTTCCTCAAATCCGCATTCAATTGTCCTGGAATCGGAGACAAGTCGTCACTCAGACATCGTCATAGACACTAGATGATTCAAATCTCCGTAAGTCGGTGTTTTCAGCTTTAACGTCCTGAAGCAAATATCGTACAGAGCTTCGTTGTCAATGCAGTAAGACTGGATGGAATGCTCGATCAGCTGGTTGATAGACAAGGTGGCATTGTAAGGCTCTACGACAGTGTCAGATACTTTTGGACTAGGCACCACCGAGTATGTGACGGATATTCTATCAGGGTATTCTTCGCTCAAATTCGCTAGCAATAGAGTTCCCAATCCGGACCCTGTGCCTCCTCCGATCGAATGAACTAATTGAAAGCCTTGGAGACAATCGCAGCCCTCGGCTTCTTTTCGTACGACATCGAGAACCGATTCAAGTAAATCTGCGCCTTCTGTGTAGAAGCCTTTAGCCCAGTTATTGCCTGCGCCTGTGGAACCGTATATCATATTGTCAGGGCGGAACAGACAGCCAAAAGGGCCGGCTCGTATGACGTCCATGGCTCCAGGTTCCAGGTCAACTAGGACCGCCCGCGGTACGAACTTCAGTTTAGAGCCTTCATTGTAGTAAACGTTGATTCGTTCGAGCTGTAGGTCGGAGTCTCCGTGGTAGGCTCCGTCAGGATCTATTCCGTGTTCATCGGATATCACTTCCCAGAACTGTAACAGATATTATAAGCTTTATCACGATCGTCATTCCGAACACGACAGTCATTCCGAATTATAGTTGTTCGGATTGCATTCAGAATCACACACCAGATTTTCAGATGGTCTTAGATTTCATAATTATTGGATAAGGACAATACAGTTCCAAATTTAAGTATGGTATTTGTTACTCGTATTTTGTGTTCAGATCATTCTTTACGGAAGAAAATGATCGATAGATCCAATGTAATCAAAATAAATCGCAAATCACATGGATCGAAATAACCTTTATATCAAATGTCGCATCACGCTACAGTAACACAGACTCCAGACAAACCGTACCTACCTATTAATGATAGAGGTAATATGGATATCTGTTCTAAATAGCCACCAGAGAAAGCGTCCTCAAAGTTCCCAGATATACTACTTGAATTGTCCATTAGGCGGTTTACAAACAGCAGGGCGGGCGAAAGACCACCGCGAATGGTAGCGCAAAGGTAGTTTTACACAACCAACGCATTTTAAAGCGCAAAAGATTATTTCTTCGCGTTCAAAAACACTACCCCGCCCTCAGTTTACAGAGTACTTACCTAAACGTCTAAGCCCATTGTCTGATCATGTTTATTTCAAAGTAACTGACCCGCCCTTCTACCGCCTAACTAAATCTGCTTTCGCTTTGATATTGCTGACTCTATCATTACACAAGCGGAAAGAAAAGAGAGGTATATCAAAAATTAGTGTCCGACCGAAAGTTCGGTTTCGGTTTCGGCCGAGTTTCGGCCTCAGTTTCGGTTTCGGCCAAAATCGGCCGAAACTTTTGCCGAAACCGAAACTTAACAAGTTCAAGCACGTTCACGATCGCCTAACTTTGTTTTCCGCGGCAACGATGTGACGGACGCTGTCGGCCCTTTTCTGGAATTATCGTGCGCCGTTCGGATAGTTCTGTATCAACCAGCGATGCCAACCGTACCAGGTTCCTCGTACTAATACGAAATTTGTAGTCTTTCGTACGATGTACGAGGACACTATTAATTAACCTCGTACAAATAAGTACGAGATTATAATATTGCTATTATAAAATAGTGAAAACTAGGGCCATCTATCAGAACTTGTAAGGACTTACAAGACTTCTTACTGATTTCTTATCTATCCTATTGTGATATATATTGTGTTTCCATTTCATGTCCTAATTAAGGCAAAATAATAGGTAAAATGCACCAAATTTCAATATTTTAATAAATTATATACTTGACCACGTGAGTTTCGGTTTCGGCCGAAACTGAAGCCACGGCCGAACATTCGGTTTCGGTTTCGGCCGGAAAATCAGTTTCGGTCGGACACTAATTCAAAATATACCTCTCTCTTTTCTTTCCGCTTGTGACAGCAATGTCTTAGCTTTGGCTAAGACAGTTTTAGTTAGGCGATAGACCCCCGGGGTCTACCGAACGAAAATTGTCTTAGCTTTGACATTTCTCTCCTTTCTTTTCACTTGAAATGACAGAGATGGCAATAGAACAGCCAAAGCCGATTTAGTTAGGCGGTAGAAGGCCCGGCGAGTTTCATACCACCACATTTTTTTTTAGTTTATGGGGTCTTTATTAACCAGTCCAAGTGCTGGCTACACAAGCGAACGTCAATTTGTTAATGTTTGGTCGAGAAGCTGGAGATCTTTAAGTTTTTAAAATTGCGAAGCAAAAAAGAATCGTCCAATTTGTTGCAGTCGTTTCGAAATTTTGCACGTAGGTACACTCCGCGAGGTATAAGCTGAGCTTTGCATTAGTGTGAGTGATCACCAATCAGGCAGGAGCTTGAAATCTTGTCCGCGAGGTATAGGCTGAGCTTTGCATTAGTGTGAGTGATCACCAATCAGGCAGGAGCGCGGCGAGACAGAATGGCGCCGCGCCTAAGGCCGGTTGTCACACCTACACTATCCATGTACACTCACACAAATGCAAAGCTCAGCTTATGCCTCGCGGAGTGTACACGTACATTGTTACGATTCATTTTATTTAAAACATAGCTGTACATATTTACCTTGGATCCGATTTGGTTGCCGCACCTTCCGACTTGTAAGTGAACTATTTCCCTCATTTCCACTACAAATTTCTCAAAACAAAATTAAAGAAATAAATTAAATTAACTTAAATAAATTATAGACAAAAATAAACGTCTACATCTAATTAAAGTAACTTAAATAATGAAACACCGTACATGGCTTCGTAGATTTTTATTGATTTTTTTGTTTCACATCACATTGGTCACGATAATAATTATATACCAGGTCAGTCTACAAGGCTTAATACACTTGGCTAAATTTAGTCTCTACTGAATTCAGTGAAGACTAATAGCATTGAGTATGCTAGCATAATAAAATCAGAAGCGATGATTGCAGAATTCAGTCACTAAATATAGCCAAGTGAAATAAGCCTTTACCGCCTAACTGAAATAGTCTCGACATTCATATTGGCCTCTCTTTCTTTTCGCTCCAAATGAAAGAGACAGCATTAGCAAAACCACAACAGTTCCATTTAGGGAATCGAAAGGTCGTGCAAAAAATGATGTCCTAAACTGATAGCAAAGTTTCACACTCAATTTGAAAACAATATTTGGCAGTCATAGGGACGCCGCCGCCGCGCCGACAGAAGTGAAAGCTTGCAACTTAGATTTTTTGTATTATAAGTAGCCCACTAAATGTTACAACTGTTGGGACTCTCCTTGCGAGAGCCTTCTCTCGTGTTCAACACTTTTTTGAAGTAATCTTATAGTTTGACGTCACTGACATGTTAATATAGTGGCGTGGCCTCGGAGCGGTGGCGAAGATCTTGTGACCTCGCGTCACCGGAATACGTAATTGCTACGTAGGTATACAAATACAAAAATCTTTATTGTTGTTTGCAGGTAAGATAAGATGATACAAAACATTTAAATAATTGACCCATACAAACTGGCCTCTTCTTCTAGAGGCATGCAATATGTCTGGCAACGCAGTTTCCATTGGTCTGAATTTATACAATGATAATAATAGTCAGCTGATAAAGTCTTCTTCTTCTTTTTTCATTTTTAACTTTTAATCGGTTGTATCATCATATATGTCATCTGATTCATCGTCTATTAATTTCTGGCTTCTATCCCGTTGTGTTATGTTAGTGTGATATGTTTGATGAGTACAATTACGCCAACGTCTTGTGCTTCAGCAGGATAATGTTATGGACTTTGACAAGTGTGTGGTTTCATGTAGAATCCAAGGTCTTGCAGTAGTAGCTCTTGCAGTTCAGCCGTGTGAGCAATGTCAAAGAATGTCATTATGTATAGAAAAATCAAAAAATAATAATAATAATTCAATATGTATATAATAAAACAATGTCAATGTGTATAAAAGAATGTCAACATGTATAAAATTTAATATTTGTATACCTACTCAAAAGAACTCTCACAATATATTATAGAGCAATCTGATTCAACCTGTCCGTTACAATATATTATCTGATCTAACATTAGTTAAATCTAAAGTTTCATAAAATATAGACGTAGCTGTAGAGGTGACGCTTTGTGCAACATTCTGTTTAATACATAAATTCATCCCGCACTTGGGCAGCGCGGTAGATTATGACCTTGGACTCTCCTTGTAAGAAACGTTCTCAGTACCAACAGAGGGAACATTAAGTGGGCTGATTACGCTTATGTAGTTACGTAATTCGGCTTAAACATCATTTTTTGGATAACCTGGTAATTTACTGCTGGACACAGTCAAATAGATTTAACCGATTACTTTACATAATTATGTACCCTTTTAAAATTATTTACGAAAAGCGAAATAGCTAATTTACAAATCAAAATGGAGATTTCCAAGCGCCGAGACGCCGTGGCATAAAATCAAAATAAATAAAAATTAAATATCTATTAATAAAAATGCAACAATATCTTGTTAGTAACAAATTGTACTATGAAATATAAATAAATAATTGTTAATATAAATAGGAGACTTCGCAAGTTTATTTATGACTAGCCTCGTAAGATTTACAAATATAGGCCTTATGATAGTTGTTTAAAAAGTAGAAAGTTCCAATTATAGCTGTTTACTTTACAACTTTGGTAACTACAGAAAATTAATTTCTAGATCGCACATCAACAACATAGGCACAAATTCTGAAGACACTTATTACCTACACAGTATTTAGAAGAGCAATTTTTAGACAATAGGTATGTATGTAAGGGAGCCGTAATAGTTGCCCTAAGTTCAACCACAGTCAATTAAATCATACAGTCGTTCAACGACAACCGTCTAGACAGGGCAATCTGGCACAAATGCGGGGTGAGACGCGGGAAGCGCGCTCCCGCCATTGCCAACATTACAATATTAGTATTTCGTGAACGCGGTTCAGTTTTCGGTTTTATCTACCCGTGTCTATCCATAATCGGCTTTCCAAGACCAAAGAACTACTGATAGTATTTATTTATACTGTGGTTCAACTGTATTGGGTAATAAAAACATTATATACTTATTTAAACTCATCCGAAGAGATGATACGAATATAGAAAGCGATGAAAACTCAAATAGTTAAAATTAAGGTTAATCATATTTTATGATACGGTGGTTGATGGTGATCATAGCTTATGATGGGGTCGTTGGGAAATGCAGCGCCATATGATCAACTCTTGTTAATGACTACAGGTTTTCAGTTGACCGCCATCTCGCCTGATGTTAAACGACGATGCGGTTTACGATAGTGCGCGCATACCCGATTCACTCTTGAGTTCAATTCCTAAATGTATTCAGAATAAGGCCTATAATCGTAATAATATATTAGTAAATTTATATCCTACCCACATTTAAATGCCAATTTCGTCCTGCAATTTGATATTTTTTAAATGTACAGGTGTGACAGATATATTTTTTTAAAACAAGTTCCCGATAGTTCGGTGCAGTTTCATCCACCGTGTTTATGAGAGCCACCGCGCCGGGCGTGCACACAGTGTATGAACTTAACAACCCCGTTATAGTAGGTATTTTATCTCGGTTTTTTTTGGGAAAGAAGTAATTTTAATTTATTAAGTAACAGTAAATAGTTTTTGGTGGGCATTTCACACTTTTATTTACACACATTTAATTATTTGGCCCCAAACTAAGCAAAGCTTGTACTATGGGAGCCAAATAGCTGTTATAATACTTTGTAAATATTTCTACCAAAGCAGAAGTTGTCTTAAAATCCAATCGATTTTATGTTAAAATAAGTGGTTTTAATACCCAGGTAACACCTCGAAGCGTAGCGAAGATAGTTTCGCAATAAAATCACAGGACGAAATCGGTTTCAATAAATATTAAAACGATTTTATAAAATAAGTACACAGATAGTGTAGTCAGTCGATAGAATAGACAATCGGTCACGATTCCTTGTGCAGACATGACACTTGAGCATATCACACTGGTACTGTGGCATTGAGCATTTCGTTGCAAGAAACGGGTATTAAAAATACACTAATAAATATAAATATTGGCAGACAATTCTCACACAACACCACCTAGCCCCAACCTAAGCAAAACTTGTACTATTGAAGCCAGACGTATTATACCTGCATAGAAACATTTTTTTTTTTACTTTAATAGGTTTACACTAGACCGCCATCTCGCCTGATGTTAAACGATGATGCGGTCTACGATGAAACGTGTTTACCTAGAAGAATTTTGATTTCATTTGATTTGAACGATGTCGCTTTTTCGAGCTGCGAGCATTCCGATAGAAAAAGGGCAAGGTGGTATTAGATCGGTCGCACACTCTCTGAAGTGTATCCGATCTAGAACAAATACTTGTATTCATCACACAAATATTTGCACTGGGTAGGAATCGAACCTACAACCTCCAATTCAGTGAGAAAATTACCTACCAACTGAGCCTTGAGGTCAGTTCTGAATATTTATTGATGATGGGTTGTGGAGCTTGACCGCCATTTCGCCTGAGGTCAATCGACGATGCGATGAGATGCGATGATGCACTGGGTGGGGATCGAACCCACGACCCTCGGCTTCGCAGGCAGAGCTACTACCACCTAAGCCACTAGGGCAGTCAAAAATGTCTATTAAAAATGTCTATCAAAATGTTTATTCTGTCTGACAAAAAATGATAAAATCTCAATCGTGGCGTTTTGATCATACAAATTGAAATCACACAGTACCATATCTACACTTACAAATTGATTAGGTCTCTTTAGAAGCCTTCGGAGACATTATTTACATACCCTATCCATTGAAGCAGAACAGATTTTCTGATAAATTGATTTAAATTAGATACACCACATAGTATCATGTTGTATGACTACAGTCATTCACGGTTTGCTTCCAATAGTCATTCTATTTCCCATCTCCGCTTTAATGTATAGGTATGCAACAAGGTGATCCACTTGCTCCTAGAACATTCAATTAAATAAACCGATTCTTCAACAGATAAAGTGACCCAAATTTCGTATTACGTTCAGAAAATATCGGTACATAAAATGCTCTAAAGAATTTATGAGATTTTTCGGCGTTTAGCAGCGGCGCTTGAGCTGTGACCTCCCATACCGAAGTGTCTCTATAGTAAGCGGGTTCTAGTGTCGATGGCTGGCCGATGTCGCTGTCTACTAGGTAATGGCACTGCGAAGGCTTGAGGTAAGTCCGGTCGTCGCCTTTGTTTTTGTCATTGAAGTGCGGGTGGATGAGACGGGTCGCTGGGGGAGAAACATCAATTATTGGCACTATTTTTTAATGTAATACATAGAAAGTCCATATTTGTAAGATACGTTATATAGTAGTTTTATCTCACGAAGCAACGCGCGTCTTACTTGTGGTAATCAAATGTAAAAATAGCTAAATATGTGTGCGTGAAAACTCATACCTTAGTAGAGTACTGAGAGCGTCCGCGGTCACGCACACATTCACAGCGTGTTCGTGAACATCGTTACCACAAGTAACACTTAGTTCGCTTCGTGAGGTAAAAGTACTATAAAAGTATCTTACTGTTTCTGACCTAAGCAAAAGATGGAGCCACTTGTTTAAAGACTTCGTTCTGAAAGGTACACAGGACCTAAATAAGAAGCATTGTCATTTGTTGTCGATGTAAATTGTCATCTAATACCGCAACATGAACAATCACCTTATAGTGTAGATTTCTATATATCCTTGTAGCGGAAAATTCTGTCTATCTATTATTTTTTATTAGCATAGGGAGACTAGGGCGCTGGCTTTAGTTTAGTAAACATTCTAAAAGAACAGCAACACATGTCTGTAAGACAAACAGAAACTTAATAGGAGAGATGCCACTCCTTGGCTTTGACCGTTAGAGAAATAATCACAATTTAAGATACTGATTCCTTTCTTTCGTTCCCGGTAGCAAAATGGCGCAGTAGTTTGTCTAGTAAACTCGGTCTGAATGAACCACACGCAGTGTTTGGAAGGCAGGTGGACATCATAGAGTGGAGTCACTCCTTGCCCAAGTAGAGCCAGAGATGAGGACAAGCAGGGGAAAATATCATAGTCTATCATTGTTTCTGTGCGCATATGGAGCAGACATCTGTTCGGTAAACTCAGTTTGAATGAACTGCATCCAGTGTCCGTGAGGCAGGAGGAAACTATAGGAGTGGTGCCACTCTTTGACCAAGTAGACCTATCACATATCTAAATATGAAGACTATCGGGGAGTTTTTTTTTTTTATAGTACAGAGTAACAAGGCGAGCAGGACATGTTCCTGATGGTAAGCAACATGCCTGCCTATAACAGCACAGTGACACGCAGCTATTGGAACAGTACAAATCATTACATAAGGAGATAAACGGTGTTTTATCTTTTGGCCAACTCAGGAACACAGTAATGTTTGCACACTATTGCTTCGCGGCAAAATAACGGGCAAAGGTGTGGTGCTTTCCCAGGCGAACTCTGCAAAGCAACACTCCGCGAGGCATAAGCTGAGCTTTGCATTTGTGTGAGTGTACATGGATAGTGTAGGTGTGACAACCGGCCTTAGGCGCGGCGCCATTCTGTCTCACCGCGCTCCTGCCTGATTTGTGATCACTCACACTAATGCAAAGCTCAGCCTATACCTCGCGGACAAAATTTCAAGCTCCTGCCTGATTGGTGATCACTCACACTAATGCAAAGCTCAGCTTATACCTCGCGGAGTGTACCACTACTACTACTCAGTATCTCACCGTTCCTGGTATCCGCATATGGTGCCGGCATCTGTCCAGTGAACTCGGTCTGAATGAACCGCATCCGGTGTCCGTACGGGAGGTGGAAGCTGGACGGAGAGCGGTGCCACTCCTTGCCGAAGCAGACGGTGATCTCCGCTCCCTGGGACGGCGGCAAGTGGTGGAGGATGGTCATCGGCGCGTGGTAGTTGTTGTACAGCGACGTTATACGGGATACTCCTGCAATTATGAAATAAAATAAGTGAATTAGCTAAAAAAAATTTTTCCAAGAACGTGATTACGGCAATTTTCTTATGGCTTGCCTTTAGAGCGCATGCAAGTAACTCGCGATCCCGGCGGCGGCGGTGAAGGCCACCATAAGAATTACCCACGACCCTGGCGGCGGCGGTGAAGACCACCATGTAAGTTACCCGCGACCCCAGTGAAGGTCACCATGCAAGTTACCCGCGACCCCGGTGAAGGCCACCATGCAAGATACCCGCGACCCCGGTGAAGGCCACCATGACAGTTACCCGCGACCCCGGTGAAGATCACCGTGACAGTTACCCGCGACCCCGGCGGTGGCGGTGAAGGCCACCATGCAAGTTACCAGCGACCCTGGCGGCGGCGGTGAAGGCCACCATGCAAGTTACCCGCGACCCCGGCGAAGGTCACCGTGACAGTTACCCGCGACCCCGGCGGCGGCGGTGAAGGCCGCCATGCAAGTTACCCGCGACCCCGGCGAAGGTCACCGTGACAGTTACCCGCGACCCCGGCGGCGGCGGTGAAGGCCACCATGCAAGTTACCCGCGACCCCGGCGAAGGTCACCGTGACAGTTACCCGCGACCCCGGCGGCGGCGGTGAAGGTCACCATGCAAGTTACCCGCGACCCCGGTGAAGGTCACCATGCAAGTTACCCGCGACCCCGGTGAAGGTCACCATGCAAGTTACCCGCGACCCCGGTGAAGATCACCATGACAGTTACCCGCGACCCCGGTGAAGGTCACCATGCAAGTTACCCGCGACCCCGGTGAAGATCACCATGACAGTTACCCGCGACCCCGGCGGCGGCGGTGAAGGCCACCATGAGCGGCATGGTGTAGGACAGGTAGTGCTTGGTGCCGTGGAAGCGCGCCGAGCGGAACACCTCCGCCCCCACCGTGTAAACCAGCTTCTGAATGCAGTCCACTGAGATCGCACCCGCCAAGACTATCATGCTGTACACTGGGTACAGGAACCTGGAAGAGAATATGTCTATGAAATAAGTATCATACCGACTTTAAAAAAAGGAGATTATCAATACTCAAATCTTTATTGCGTCATATGTAGGTACAGTACAATCGTGTGTTTTTATTATAGTTATTGTTTTCGTTACATATGGCCCTATAAGGGCATGGCAAAAGTGGCATCGGAACGTCTCATTTCTAGGTCATCAAAATTATCTTTAAAAAAAATCTTGTAGTTTGTAATAGCATTTATTCTCTAATATATTCTTTAGACATTCAATAAAATGGATATTATATTATCAATTCGATTATATTGTGTTTTTTTTTTATGTTACGCGATTGTAAACCAATTTTGATGTTTTTTTTTGTTCGGTAGATCATAATTCCATAATTCATTCATTAAGGTGGTCCCGTGTAAGTTTAATCAAAAAGAGTGTGGCAGTTTTTGAAATATGAAATTTTAATAAAATAGAAATATTAGAATAAAATTTACTTTTATGTATTTAAATGATAGTACCTGGGTGAGGTTTGCTTGGTTACTTAGAGACATACTTATTGGATTTCTCAAAAAAAAAACTTGAAAAAAGAAAGGACGCCGGTTGGATTCGAACCCGGACCTACCATATTATGACCGCCCATCTTCCCGACTGAGCTAATATACTGTCGCGCGACATTTACCGTCGCATTCTGTACTCTTTATGTAACAGTTTTTCATTGTCTACAAACGCGCATAATATGACGTTTTTTAAAAATAAAACCTGACTAGATCGATTTATCGTCGTAATATGCCTGCACATAACAGCACAGTGACACGCAGCTATTGGAACAAGAAGAGTCCAAAATTTCACTGTGTTCCGGTTTGCAGGGTAATGTTTCCAGTGAAAGTACAGGGCATAGAGATAAAATATCTCTGGGTGGTGACCACAGTGAAGATTAGGAAGAAGGAGTTAGGGTTATGATTTGGGTTCTTCGTGTTCCAATAGCTGCGTGTCACTATTCTATCATCAGTAGGCATATTGCTTACCATCTGGCACATGTCATGCTCGTCCGGTCACTCTATACTATAAAAAAGAAATCAACTAACGCATGTAGGTAATCTAACACCCATTTTCCCGCCAAAATTGAAAACGTGAGTAAGCGTCAGTGTAGCTACCGGTCATGGGAGAGGCTTATATTTCAATTTCAATTTATTTCTTCGAACCATTATTTTACAATAAAAACTTGGTAACGTCAATGACAAAAAAATACATAAGAAAAGAGTTTGACTACAAAACTAATCAATAATATCAACATTTAAAGTAAGCGGCTGTAAAGAGGCCTTGTCCAGATTTTGCAGCTGTAAAAGGGCTTTATCAAAGATGGTACAATAAAAATAAAAGTGTTTGGATGTCATCGGAATGGGAAATTTAAA
This sequence comes from Ectropis grisescens, assembly GCA_017562165.1. Classification (NCBI taxonomy): domain Eukaryota; kingdom Metazoa; phylum Arthropoda; class Insecta; order Lepidoptera; family Geometridae; genus Ectropis; species Ectropis grisescens. The sequence continues at coordinate 29,051,788 of CM029781.1, read as the reverse complement.
ATGTCATGTAAAATCTATAATCTATATTCAGCAGTGGACGAATACAGGTTGATGATGATGATGACCGTTACCTCTCCTCCTTGTGCGGCTGAGCCATGAAGACGGCTAGCCAGAGAGCCAGCGGCATCAGGTTGAGCCAGTAGGGCGAGCAGAACGGCGCGCGCGCGGTCGAGCGCGGCGCAGACACGTAGCACATGTACAGCGCCAGCGGAGAGTACAGGGCGAGTAGCTGGAACAAACACGAACTTGCAACGCTTGCGGACTTAGAAGGCTCGCGGCACATCCATACATTACATTTGAAAATAGGGTATCGGACTGGATCATAAATAATACTCGTAGACTACAGGCCCGTGAACAAAGTTTATGGGTCAAATGAACCACCAATTAAAATATTAAAGTTTCCAATTTTTTATAGTTTCAACACTTCTTCTAATCTATTATTTCGCAATGCCGTACAAAAATCATGCGACAAGGAGAAATAATCGAAGGTTGCAACCCCCCTTCTTCAACTGCGCTCAGTTGGACAGCTTACAAGTGACGGCATAGTGCTAAATCTTATTACTTTATACCCATCTATCATCCTACATAGGTACTCCTGGTGGTACATTTGACCCATACATTTTGCTCACGGGCCTGCAGTCTATAAACCATTCTAATGAGTCCGTCAGCTAGATCAGGGAACAATATGGGACAGGTATTTTTGTTTTATCAGATTATTAAAATTCAACAAAGATATAGAAATCAAATTTCCAGGTCGTGACGTCACTTGTGGGTATAAATCGTAACCCATAAGTGACGTCACGCGAAACTTCTGAACACTGTATCTTCGTCCTTTTTTGATGTGAAACAAAAGAAAAAAACACAATATTTTTTTGCATTCAAACTGACGGACTAATAATCTAAATATTTTTTTTTACAATTATAGCCTATTTATGTCATAGTAATAAATCCCCAATAATTCACTCACCCAAACAATATTGAAGTTCAGAAATCCATTGACAAAGTAAAACGTCCAAGGTTCGATTCCATAAAGATCCGGTCCATGCTCCGTGAAGATATTATATGCAACAATGTTCCACGGAGCGATCACAAACTTCCCATAATGCCACGAGTCAACTATGATGGTCGGGACCATTATGAAGACCAGAGACATTAGAGAGTATTTGAAGAAGTCTGTATACTCTCTCTCTTGACGATGACCATGTCTATGGCTATTGGTAGTCCGATTAATGCAGTGAATGGCCAACCTGGAAAAGACAGTATTAGAATTTATGACTTAACATTTATTTAGGTTATGAGTTTTATGGCGAATGCATTTCGGGAAGTGTGCAGCTAATCTACACAATCCCAGTTTGTCCTATTTTCTACAATTGTGTGTAACAATTCTATGAGTATGTTTATATATTTTTTTCACTCTCCATTATTTAATAATACATAGATTAAATGGAGAAAATAACAAAGCGACGACCATGAAGTCTATGATGGAGCGTGCTTACCTAGAATAAACTGATTCACTCTGGACTTGAAGGCGTGTGTGCGTGCATGCGTCTGTGTGAGTGTAAATGGCGTCGTTCCGTAGTAGCTTGTATTACCATTCGTTTTTTGACTTGCCTCGCTATGCAAGCAATTTTAAGACTTATCTCTGTACATTAAAGATACTAACTGAGCGAGGCGGTCGCGGCTGTCAGCGCCACAGGTCAGCGCGAAGGCGGAGAAGTATCTAGCGCCGCGTTCCACACAGACGGCAGTAACGCTGTACTAATCGCGAACGCACCCGCAGATAGCAACGTACGTGTGAGTGCGTGCGTGTGTACGTGTCTATAGCGTAATAGCAGTGCATCCTCACTCGCTCAAGGTCGCGCGGTTTTAGCCTACAGCTATACCGTTCCTCGCACGGAACAAGTGCCAGGCGGTTGTCGAACGCACGTCTGAGCGCTCGCGCAACACGTTTCCCGCGCAAAATTACGTCGCCATATATTGTGCTGTATATGGATGCACGAATCAAAAAACAAAGAATTATCATTTTTTCCTAGTTGTACAAAATATACCATTATTTTTTATACTTTTCTGCTAACCGTACAAAAGTACCGGACATTATAAAATAGCTTGTAATCGAAGCTGGTTGTATGTATTAGTGTAGGTAAGTACATTAAAATATGTTACATATTTATCAAACAACATTTAGACGATCAAGTAGAATAAAAACAGTCAAAGTATACTTTTATTGTTTTAATTTCAATGTGTCCGACCCTATGTTACGGCCTCTTCTAGCTGTCTTGCGCGTTACGAAGTAAATAACTAAAATATATAATCTGAGATACAATGCTGACTACCTACATAACGAAAGGTTAATTTAATTTTTATTAGATACGAGGGTCAAACTGAAAGTTCTTAGAAAATCAAAAACTGATTACATTAGCCAGTTATTAGTTTTATTATATCTTTTCAAAATATTGTCCATTCACGTCAATACACCGCTGCATGCGATGGAACCACTGGGAAAAGCACTTTGCCCACTCGTCCTTAGGGGTCTCTTCAATGGCATCGCGATACGCAACCACCGCTTCTTCAGCATTCATAAACCGCTTTCCTTTAAGTTTTTCTTAAATTTTTGAAAATAAATAAAAATCACAAGGCGCGAGGTCGGGGCTATACGGCGGGTGACCCAGTAATTCAACGTTTGATGTCGCCAAATAGTCGATCGTTCGCTTGGCGGTGTGCGATGAGGCGTTGTCGTGGTGAAGGAGGATCCTACTGCGAGGTCGTTTCTCTCGAACTTTTCCAAGACAAGTGGCAAACAATTGGTAGTGTACCATTCTGCAGAAACTGTTTTTGATCCTCTAACACAATTGTTGCGAAATGACCTATCCTTCCAAAGAACGAGGCCACCATTTTTTTTTCCCCGCACTTCGATCTCTTCACTTTAGTTGGCAACTCCTCGAAAGGAAATACCCACTGAGCAGATTGTCTTTTGGTTTCAGGATCATAACAGTAAATCCAGCTTTCGTCACCTGTTAGTATGTCGAACACAGCATTTGAGTCACCTCCGTTAAATCTTTCAATCATTTTACGGCACCAATCCACACGATGGAGTTTTTGAGCCTCAGTCAAATTATGAGGTATCCACCGGGCGCAAAGCTTCCTGACCGCTAAATGTTCGTGTAGGATTTTGTGCACTTGACTCATACCGATGTCTAAGCTTGTCCGAATCTGCTCATAGGTCACTCTTTTGTCAGTCTCTATCATACGCCGCACAACACAGATGTTATCTTCAGTCGTCGCCGTAGAAGGCCGTCCCTCACGTAAATCATCAGTGAGATTAGTGCGACCACGTTTAAACTCATTAAACCAGTTGTAAACAGTCGCACGAGATGGGGCTTCATCGTGAAAGGCCAATCGTAGTCTATCATAACTTTCTTGTTGACTTAAATGACATCGAAAGTCATAAAAAATCATTGCACGAAAATTTTCTCGTGTTAAATTCATGTTGACGTGACACAGACAATTTTCAATTTGCCGCCAAATCGTAAAACAAATGACAAATGAATGAAGTATATACTCAGTAATATTGGCAAAGAGTTCTATTTTCAAATTATAGAATTATTTTTTTATTATATTGTTTATAAGTGGCCAGTTCTAAGAACTTTCAGTTTGACCCTCGTAATATGTCGACAACCCTTTCGATACGCATCATTCCGCGCCAGACAGCGACAGAGTTACGCGTTAGAAGAGAGCGCAAATATTTAGGTAAACATTGCGATAGGCATTGAGCGCTAATGCGAGCTGAATTGCACTTTGTTGCGTCCCAGCAAGAGTCGCTATTTATATAAAAGTTTTCGCCTAGTGAGGGTTCTGTAGTAATATCTATTCTGTGGTAATAGCTCTCGTATTAGTATATCTTGTTCAAGTAAAAACTTCTTTTTGTGCACTACATACAGAGTTTCCGTGGGCTGTGAATTGAACTCAATGACTACCCATTTTTTTCGTTTGTCTTTTTGACTTGTCTCCCTACGCAAGCAATTTTAAGACGTATTTCTGTGCATTAAAGATACTAACTGAGTAAGGCGGTGGCAGCTGTCAGCGCGACGGCGGGGAAGTATCGCCGCCGCCACCAGCACGCTAGCGCCGCGCTGCACAGCGCCGCGCTCCACGCTGACGGCAGTAACGCTGCACTAGACGCGAACGCGCCCGCAGATAGCAACGCGAATGCGAACCACACCCGACCCACGTGGACTCCGAACTCGTGACATACCGCCCTGGGAATAAAAGCCAAATTTACTTGCAGGTTTTAATGCCCTTGGGCCCACGCAGACTCCCGAACGCGTGACAAAATAAATAGCTACAGGGCAGCTATTAAGAATGCGAAATTTTGGGAGTGAGTCTGTGTTTAATAATAATAAAGTATTTTTTTAGTCTTTTGAATAGATAAAAAAAAATATTTTTTAGTCTCTAATTAGTCTAAAACATAATTTTAGTTTTTTGATGAGACATGAGTAAATAGGACATTCCAAGTTTATCAAAATTTTACCCTATTTTTTTTTATATCCAGCTATCGGGCTTCGATAACGATGAAATTTATTAGGTACAATTTTCATTCTCAATTTTAATGTTTTTTCCCATTAAATAGTAATCTATGTCCATTCTCAGGCTCTAGACTAACTCGCCTTATACTATAGTTCGGTTCAGTAGTACATGCGTAAAAGTATAACAGCCGACAGAGCTACTTTCGTATTTATACAATTAGTAGAAATTAAAACATTTCAAAACAATTGGTCAAATTGTTTTATAAGAGTTTAGTTACAAACACTGGTGGCATGAGAATTTTATGTATGTAATATGTAGTACATTATTAAAAACTTAGATATGAAGAAATAACTTATTTATCGAATAATATGCAAGCAGAATCAATTGATATCCCTATATCAGTGTTGAAATAACAAATTATAGGTAATTGTCTGTTAAAATATAATACCTTTCGCTACCCATTTGTCCAGTTTATTCTTGAAAGAGCCGAAGCTCTTTCAAGAATAAACTGGACAACTAACACCCTTGTTCCAGTTGGAAACTACTCTGTTACAATAATGGTGGAAAGTTATCAAAAAATTTAGTACAAACTTGTAAAAAGCCAGTTCAGCCCAAGCAGTCAACACTCCAAGTATAGCCTTCAACGTATAGAACACGGAGACTGGCTGCATGAGGTATGACAGCAGCTTAGCCGGGATAGCGAAGAACCACAGCGGCATATACGAGCGGATGGCGTAGATAGGACTGTACTCCCATGTCTGGAGACCGCTGCCGTACACTGGAAAATTATAATAGGCAAAATTATTTTATAAAGTCTATCTATTAGATTTATGAAGTCAAAATATAAATTAACAAAAAATAAATATGTTTATTTTTTCTCTGTCTACCCTCGGTTGAAGAAACAAGTGTTGAAATATCATCATATTTTATATTTAGATGAACAATTGTTAAATTGGTTTTAAAAGACTGTATCATTGTTTATCTATTACTTGCTGCTTTACTATCATATACAGTGTTAAGTTTTTGTGAAATGTAATCTCTGTTTTGAAGGAAGTTGTGACAAAAATCGTAATCGTTTTTCTTTAACAATTTTTCTTTTGTATTCTATGCTGAAACTTGTAAATTGCCGAAATGCAGTGTTTCAGTGTGAGAGCCACTTAAATAATGACGACAACAATGTGCAATGTGATGGATGCAAGCGGCACATCTGCTTGGAGTGGAGTAACCTCACTAGTAGTGAAGGGTGCGTCATGGGACTAAAGGGTAAACAAACACTCTTTTATTTGTGCCATCGAACCGTCGCCGATCACAGTTCCAAACACTAATACTATAGTCAGAACTATTAGAACGTGAAAAGAGAGCAAATAATAGTGGTCGGCAAGGCTAGGAAGTTATTTGACAAAAAATGTGAGAACAAAATTCTTCACTTTGTGAATAGTGGCGTTTTTGACGATAAGGTAGTGTCATTGCAGCGCCTTGGTCACCGTGAAGAGGGGAAGCAGAGGCCTATGAAGGGAATCCTCGAGAGTCGACAAGATGCTCTTTGCATATTGAACATATTTTTGTTTGTCCTCGCATATTTCTATAACAGCTGAATGATTCATACATATTATATTTATATAGAGCTATGTATATAAGCTACTTTTTATGCTGTTTAAGTTAGGCATACTAGGGTTATTTACCTATACTTACTTACTCTATACTTAATGAAATTATTCATTTTAGTGATTTGTATTTGGCAAAAATAAATTATTGTGAAGTAAGGATGTGCATTACACCACATCTGTAATAAAGACAGGTATATTTTGTGTGTTCTTCAATTGCACAAAACACCCCTAGCGGGACATCAGTGCAGTCCTATCACCACCATACCTCCATATTTTGTGTATAGAAATGACAAAAAAATTGTTAATTTTTACTTGTCAAGCTAATTACCTAGATAATGAAGAGGCTCCCAATAGTTATACGTCTCATCACAGTCGCTAATATGTCCATAAAACGCAGCAAGCAGTCTAGCAGTAATCAGAAGCCCTAGGGCTGCAGCACCGCCCGGGTACCCAATGTTACGCAGGTCTGATGGAGCACTTGTCACTATTATGTCTCTAAAATCGAATTTTATTATTAGACATTTTTAATTTGCTAAGTAAAGTTGTTACAGAGGGAAATAAATTAAAACACTCAGAGGCACAATAAACCACCAAATTTATTTCTCCTAATTTGCAGCGATTGTTAATTTTTAAGAAAATTTCATAGTAGTACCTACATTGAAAGTTATCATTAAGCAATAACAAACTAAGATATTGAAAACATAAGCGGTTTTTAAGAATAATCCCAAAAAATCGTAGCAACAAAAAATTTAGGTGGTTGGTTAATTGTGCCTGTGAATGTGTAAAACTGATGATTGGGTTGTGTGGATGGGGTTATGCAGGAGGCTTGAGAGGATGGCTGATGATTACTGTTATTGCTATCGCAGAAAAACTCCAGAGTTAATAGTATGCTATATAGATAAAATGTAAATATATGATTAATACACTGAATTTAAGATGAGATTTTACAAATATTTATTATATAAATATAAATATTGGTGGACATTCCACACACAAAATTAACTAGCCCCACACTAGACTTTTTAATTGTATTGTATTTATGGGAGCCAGGTGGCTGATATAATTCTTATATCAAATATTTGTGACTAGCAGTGCTACATGCTTTTACCGGTGTAGTTTCCGTTCCTGTTATTTTTCCAGGATAATAAGTTGCATATGTGTTCTTCTAGGCTACAATCTTTTTATGTATGACATACATCCAGACAAAATAAATATTTGACAATTCATCCAACTAAAATTATTAATGTTTACATATGAACCATGGGCATATAATAAAGTTGGACATAGTCTTGCTAAAACAAAATCTGTGTCACTAGAGTCTGCCACATTTGCATGTGTGCGTTGTCAGGTTGTCAATGATAGGCTGACACAATATTCACAAGTAGCTCATGTAATGACCTACTGATGTGTACGTGTCAGCGCGCAGCTCACACATTCATTATTTTGTGACCGACTCGATGGACAGGTTTTGTTTTAGCGAGACTACATCCAACTTTTTAATACTTCCATAATATGAACAGATTGGGTTGAAATTTAGACCATAATTGGATTATAGCCTGGAAAACACATATGCTACTTTTTATGCCAGGAAAATAATGAGAAAGTTACAAATATTTGTTCTGGATGGGGATCAAACAAAAACTCAAATAATTAAAGATTAAATCAAAAGCTATATGGATTAACAAAACGAGATGTCCTGCCACACTGGTCCTCTATGCGCTGAAGTCTGAGATTTGAATTAGTATCTAATGTATTCAGTCAGTTGGTAACAAACAAGTTTATTTCATGGACCATCAACTGCCTGTATTACCTTAGTGCGAGCCGCTAAAGCTGGATCGTAGCCAAACTGGAGTTCACGCAATGAATTACATATGCGATATGAAACATTAAATTTATTATAAATAGAAAAAGCACTTTATAAATCAAATTTAGTATATACGAAGCGGCAAAATATAGTGAGAACAAATTATAAATTCGGCGATTTAGAACAATCAGGTGCTACAATTTAATACATCCAGGATTTACCCCTCGCTTGGTTTCCGCTTGCCTTTACTGAAACTTGCGCGTTTTGAATTGTTTTTGTTGTGAATACTCCGTTGTCGTGACGTCAAAGCCATGATGTGAGCCGCAGTAATCGCGCATTACACACTATTCATTACATTTCCATCGTAAATTCCATTTTCGTGAATATTTTAGTAGAAAATTGTGAAAACTGGAAAAGAAAATTCTGAAATTGAATGAATCGCTCGGCCAGCACACACACACACACAATACTGCAGTCAGGCAACTGTCTGAATTAGTTCGAATGTCAGATGTCAATGGCACAGCCATTGAGGACAAATAACTAAAGTATAGAGTGCTAACACCACACTAGACGCCCAGTGCGTGCCGTAGGCAGATGATGTATAGCTACATAGACATGTACGTAGGGGATTACTAGGGATGGGCACGCGGGCAACGCAAAATCATTTTGTTGGCGATTTATACAGGTTCAGCGTGGTACAAACATCTATAAATATAATTATTTCGTGCGTTATCACATCTAAAATGTAAGTACTTAGGTATTTTAGTTTTATAGAGTTAGTGCCCGTGCAGCTTTAAGTTTTTCTACATGCAACTTACATTTGTACAATATTAATATGTAAATATTTCGCATAAAATGTATATGATAGGATATGTATATCAATAAAAAGCTAGTATTCCTCAAATTATTTTATTTTTACTTAAAATATAAGGAGCTTAGGATATGAACTGCTTATTTTGAATTAATTAATGGTTTGAATTGAATTATAATGCCTATATTTGGCAATTATTACCGAAAAATGGCGTAAATAACTATTTCGTGCAATTAGTAGTTATTAGTATTACAATTTAATCCAATTACCTATTTATAAAATAAACAATGAAATTTTTATTTATAAATCAAATAATAATATTATGTTATGTTAATTAAATATCACTTGTCATTTTTACTGACCGCTAAAAAGCGTAAGCTTGTTAAAAAGCTGTCTTTAGTTTTTGTGACATTTGACTTTCGAACTAAATATTTAACTCGTATTTCAATGTATTTTTGAATCACCGCTCTAAGCAAATGAAGTAAATGATTGCTGCATGGTTCATGTTCAAAAAAAAGAAATATGTTCAGTGTTTTGCGTAGGTTTGTCCTTAAAATATATTATACTAAATTTGTAGGACCCTGCATTTTCCTTACAAAAGTGTACCTCTATATATAATTTCAATTTAACTGTTAAGACGTGATATCGTAACATTACATAATATTGTGTACTTCAAGTTTACTCTATAATACTTTCGCATTAAAACCAAATTGAAAGTTTATCGTACAAAACATACTATAAAATTATTTTTTTAAATATTATAACATTTTGAGCATTAAAGTTACAAAAATCTATTTTAATATGTAGTTTTTCTAGTCAACATTATATCACGTCCCATCTCTAAATCACGCGGCGGGAGCGCGGTGTGAGGGCGGTCCTGCGCGTACCCGCCTCCCGAACATCTCCTTCACCCCGCGATTCCGGATTAGTTTTCAATAGTTTTTATAAAAATAAGTAAAATAATCGACTTACCGATGAAATGTGATACTGGATTTCAATTTTGTGCGTTTTCTAGTATCGTTTTTGCAAGATCGAACTGCACATTTCACCGTTTTAATAACAATATTTGAAAAAAATGCCTCGAGAAACGCACTTTACTAGTGATCGAGTACGACCACAGGCGCTCGCGGCGGGAACGTCGTTTTGTTCTCACCCGTGCCTACTGTTCCCATTTCGTTGTGCGTGGTCTATAGTACTTAAATGTACTCAATGGGCACAGCGGATATCGTAAGCTCTTAGGGATAAGCATTTTGATTCTCTTAGAATATCGAATCGAACGCGTTTTCTCTTTTAATTTTTTAATCATTTTTCATTTTCAAAAAATAGATTAGGAAGCAATAATAAAGATACTCTCAGACGAGCATATCAGCCTAGCGATTCTGAACCCAGTTGGATTGATCCGACACGGAATGAAAGAGACAAGGATTGTCATTTCGAATTTGAGCCGTTCGGATTACATATTTAGAATCATTATGTACCCAGGAACCTTACTTGTTCTAGGAACTTGTAACTCCTGCCTCATAAGCTGAATAATTGAAATGTGAAGTAAAACAGAATTAACATGTTTTGCGTCCACCGGCTAGATGGGTCGATGACATTCGAACAGTCGCGGGTCATGCATGGATTGGACTATACTCGGAATTTTAATTCGATTCCAGATTTGACAATTTCAGTGTTGCAACCTTATGACAAGTACTAAATAGTGAAATGGACTATTTCCGGATCGATTATTCTCGTTTGTAAATTTACTCTCGTCAACTAAGTATATCAGGAAATTAAATATTTCTGAACCAATAATTTAGTTTTGACAATTAATTAACGATCTGAGACTTTTCTTTTATAATTGTGTGTGAAATAAATAAAAAAAATGTGATCAAGAAGGAACATGACAAATGAAACAGATGTATTATGGTAATAATTTATTTTAAAAATTGTCGCCGTCATCGCTATCGCTATTGTTGTCACTTTCTGTAACATTTATTATAAATGTATCTGTTATATTGTCAATTAACATATCTAGCCTACTCATTTTGACGTGACAACGTCTTATAAATTGGTTTGCCGGGTGACACTTCAAGAAACTGCGTTACGCTCCGCTCACGTTATGCGCTCACAACGAGAGCGAGTGAGAGGCACGCGTCCATTCCACTCGGGCATGGTTAACCCGCCTAAGAGCGAGAGAGACAGACATAAAAAGTGAAAGGCACGCGTCCCTTCCGTAAAATTATTTTACCACTCAAAGTCGTTGTCACGTAAAACTTTCGCCCGTATCACACCCTCACCACTCGATATACGGCGCGCGATATTAACCTACTCGTTCCGGTCCACCCGGGTGTACTAAAATCACAGGGGCGCCGGCCGGCCGGCCGCTTGCCCGAGCTGACGTGCGTACGAACGCCGAGTGCACGCATAACTTGATAAATAATGTCGCGGCGTTATTGTATTGTGGATTTTTTATTATTACTTGCATAAAATTAGCCTGGATCCCACAAAACAGGTCACCATAGTGTGGGATCTAGTTCACACTAGCAAAACATGTTAAGTATTCATTCTTTGTACCTATTTATTGTCACATATTATATGTATTCTTTGGATATGTATATTGTCGCTTTGTATTTAACATCCGGGAGCGCGTGAAACTGTTTTTAATAACTTTAAGGCGGTAGACGCTAGGTTTTGTAGCTTTTCTTGTGATTTGGTTTTCGTTATTGAGATAATAAACATTTTTTTTTCATTTTCATTCCATTTAAACAAACAATAAAGAAAATTACAATTTGCAGTTTAGTTTTTTTATCATCTTATCATATTTTGTACAACCCTAGCACGTTTGGTCAGTGACGTAAGCAGACGACAAGCCACACGGGGCGCACGGTATTCTCAACTTTGCGTGCTTGTGTAAAGGTGTATTTTTGCTTGCAAGTAACAGTAGGTAAGTAGTTTACAAAAGTTTAGGTTATTATCGTGTAGGTACCTATTTGCGCTTTTGTATGGCAGTGATGCATCTGTTACGAAGTAACTATTTTCTGATCTGTGCCCGTATACCGACTTTACAGGCAACCAATTTTTTTTTCCTCTTCTTTGACAACATGGGATACGCATTTAGACCATTCGGTAGCCGTAATTTTTTGAATGCCTTCCTGAAATAAATTTATCTCGTCTGTCAATTTGAAGGTTTTATTATTTTGAGCTACATGCCCCTTTACCTGCGCCCTTATCAATTCGATAGGGTTTAGCTCGCAATGGTAAGGGGGCAGTCTTAAAACCGTGATCCCATGTTGTGCTGCCATTTAGTCTACGGCGTACTTATTAAAAGACGCGTTATGTGGAATCAGTTCTAAAAGCGTAGCTATGGTTAACCGTATCTGGTTCGTAATGAATATTTTTATTTCAAAGCCAATCTTGAATGGCAGCTTTTTTCCAGCTCATTTTTGGTGCCGTTCCCAATTTCCGGGAGTGGTAAGGTGCATTATTCATTACCACAATTGAGTTTGGTCTTAATTTTGGTAAGACTCCAGCGAACCACTCCTCAAAACAAACTGCATTCATCTCATCATGCTAATCTTCACAATTTTTCTTTGCTTCAAACATCATGAGCCCCTCTTCCAGGAAGCCTTCTGCACTACCTATATGGCTAATTATGAAACGTTTGCCTTTTCCAGATGGATTTTTTTAATCTAGTGGTCAGTCCCTCCAAAAACACTTTTCGAGATGATGTGACTTTCTTGTCCACCCAAGTTTTTTTACAAGTATGACCTTAAAATAAATATGGTAAATGAACATTCAATATAACTATTAAAATTAAGGTAAAATGTGTATCAATTCATTTTGCGTATAAATGTTAGTCTTACCTGCGTTAACCCAAGTTTCATCTTGACAATATATATGTCTCCCTTCTCGTCGAAACTGACATATAAATCGCAAGTAACGCTGGCGCCATGTTATTACTTATATCATTTCGATCAATAAGTGTGCTTTTGCGTGACCGTGAAACAAATTTAAAATTAAGATGTTTCAAATTTTTTCTGAGGGTAGTCTTTGGAAATTTTGGGCATTTCTGAATCATCGTTCATCACTTGTAAAATCTAAAATAGTAAATTTTATAATAGCTTGGAATCATTACTATTATATAAAAGATGTAGGTATAAAATAGTACTGTCTGACTGATTGACTAACCTTTGCAATGGTTGGAGGTTCATTTCGGTAAAAGAACTGATGAACGATTCTTCGTATTGCAGAGAATGTAAATACATCAATTTTATCTTTGAAACTTCGCTTTGGTCCAGTTGTTTTAGGAGGAGTTGGCGGCGCACCTTTATTTACTTCCTTCAAAACGTTACAAACAGAGCGTGAGGTTATTCCCAATATGGCAGCAACTTTGCTCATACATTCATTTTCTTCCACAACTTCAAAGGCTTCCAATTGCGCAGAAATTTCATTTTTCACGTATTTGTAGGCGTTGCGGATCATTACTTTTTCATTTTCAGTTACAGTGAAAGCTTTTCGTGGACGTTTTTTTCTTGGGGGCAAGAAAACATCCACGTCTTTTTGTGATGTACTTGGCTGAGGATCCATTTTGATGGAAAACCAAAACAAATAGATTAACTCAAAGTTCACAAAAAACTATAAACGTAACAACACTTCAACAAGAACTCAATAAAATATCGATTCGCGATGAAATAAGATATTCGTGCAGTCAGACTGGGAGAATGAAGCCGAATGACACGATAAACAAAATGGCGATTGCTGCACGAGCGCGCACGGGCTGCCAATACTGAAAACTATCTAGGCTCTGTTATTATAAGTTTTGTTTTTAATATAAAATCAAAAACATTAACTTTTTATAAAATAGAGCAGCGATTACTAATTAATAAATCATTATTATGAATTTATTTAAATAAAAATCAATAATTTAGTCTTTAATTGGCACACTGATGGCACACACACACTGATTGTTTATCGATTTTTGTGTTCATCACTACACTATTATAATATGTGGTATCATTATTTCACAAAATGACAGTAGCAAATGTAAAATCTGGAATCGAATTAAACTTCCGAGGACCTATAGCAAGGGATCGAGACAAGTGGCGTACACGCAGAGAGGCCTATAGATGCTCAGCAGTGGGCGATAACGGGCTGAAGAAGAAGAAGAAGAAAGTGAAAACTGCTTTTGGCGCGCTTAGACAGATTTTTCGTGGGCTGTGAATTGAATGTTAGCATCATGCTCGGGAATCATAAGAAATTTTTGCATCGATACGCTCGTACACTCAAATCTGAGATTCAAACACACGCAGAGTTCGTCCAAAATCACGCACGACATTGCGAGGCTTGGTGTGCCATACCTTGTACTTACCTTGCGTCTCGCCCGCATCCACGCGCGGGGGTGCGGGCGAGACGCATGCAGGTACGTTATCTGCATGAACGCGCGTGGATGCATTTTTATGCTTAGGCTGTGAATTGAAATCTAGCGTCAGGATCGGGTATGATAATAGCTTTTCGGGTAAACTCGGGATGCTAAAGCGAGAAACAAAATACAGTGAACAAGCGCGTCAGAGCGAAAAAGATAATATAGTCCCTGTGTTTATTATATTTATGGTTTTTTTTTATCGCGACGTTAACTTCTAGGTACTTACCACATTATGTAGGTACATATACATACACATATTGAACTTGTCACGAAATATTAAATTTGCATTTTACATCCATTGTAAAAAAAGCTTTTGTTGTAATATACTCGTATTACTGTTTTATCACAGCACTTACACTACGTAAACACACAAAATGATACCTATTTTCATCACAGCACTTAACATACACTATAAACACAACATATTTCTGCATTTTTAGCGAAATGCCCATAAAATAAATAAATAGCATATTTAAACAGAAAAAATTGCTAGAGAAACGCTATTTCCGACTCGTGTATTTTTTTTTTCAAGTTATCCTTGCCCATGTATACTATAGTCATTCAGCCGCATGTTATTTTTGTGATGCTACGCTTACTAGGTTCAAATAGATGAGTGAGTGGCGCTTATAATGATGATTTTAGTTTATTTTTCGCTTTTGAGTGCCTATTTGAGGTTTTTAAGTCGGTTTAATTTTTTGTACGAAAATAGTTTATAGTTTTCACTTCTGCGTGCGGTCTTAAGAGCCCTCTCACGTTGTCGCACGAAATTCAAAAAGTTTGTGTTCCGAATTTTCCATCTTTAGTATTATCTAGAAAAAAATAATTACGTTCAAAAAATAGGCCGATCTTTCTTGTTGACGTTTCTTTGTTTCAATTTTCCTAATAATAATTCCTTTGGTCGTAGGGAACGATCTCCCATGACCATTTCGCCGAAAAGTCGCCGCCGTGTCAGTTTCAGACTTTTAAATCTACGAGTACAAGTGATACTCAAAATGTATAATTAAAAAAATATGGGGAACATCAAAAACATATTTTATTAATTCAGACATGTTACATATATCTGAATTTTGGTCCCATTTATTAGTAAAAAAAACAAAATGATGAGCCAATTTTTAGTTTTATATTGCAGTTTTAGCGTTGTCTCTGTGTAAAATACACAATAATTCCAAAATAAAAATTAGACACGATAATACTTTGTTCTTTGTAGAATCCAATTCTATAGTTACTTTTCAAATCATAGTAGTCAATTTTTCAAAAAATATAAATTACCAGCAGTCAAAATTACCATAAATTACGCTGCGCAATTTAGTTTAGTATGCCGCGAGCGGCCGTCGGGGGAGGACCTGCGTCAGTTAGCGTGGGAGTCGGTTACGTAATATTTCGCGCGTTTATGACATAAACTAGAATAATTATAGTGCGTCCACAAAATTTTAAGTCGTTTGGCGTTTTATAAGGTTTCATTCTGATTTTTCGGATCGGACCATCACATTTGATCTTGTTTACTTCTTGAAGAAGCAGAATCTGTCACTTTTTTTTTTGACGTGACAACGTCTAATAAGTCGATGAACGCTGGCTGGCACGAAAATGGGATCACTCATTGTCTCGTTAAGCCCATTGTCCCGTTACGCTCGTTGTCCCGTTGCGTTACGGTAAATTATTCTTGCATTTCCAAACTCTGATTTCTAGTTTAATTTCAAGAATTTATACTTTTAACTGAAGGTTAATTTTCATGCGGTGGATCTTAGCTTTGTTGGGATAATATTGATTAAAGATGGCCGCCTCGACAAAATGGTGGAATAAATATTTCTTCATTTTCATTCATCTACCTCAATATGGGTATCAAATGAAAGGGCATGACTAGTAGTATACTGTGCACTATGATACATTTCAAATCCAAGATGGCCGCCACCATAAAATGGCGAATGTCATTATTTTTTTCTACCACCTCAATATGGGTAACAAATGAAAGGGCTTGACTAGTAGAATACTATGCACTGTCACAAATTTCAAATCCAAGATGGCCGCCACCACAAAATTGCGAAAGTCATTAGTTTTTACTACCACCTCAATATGGGTAACAAATGAAAGGGCTTGATTAGTAGAATACTATGCGCTGTCACAAATTTCGAATCCAAGATGGCCGCCACCACAAAATTGCGAATGTCATTATTTTTCACTACTACCTCTATACCATGACCAATGACCATGACCATGACCAATTACAATGACCATGAGGAACGGATATGACCAATGACTACGACCAATGACCATGAGCAATGGCCATGACCAATGACTGTTCCGACGTGTTTGAGCAACGAACTTCTAATATTAATTAATCATCATTAATTTTTACTACTACCTCAATATAGGTATCAATTTAAAGGGCTTGACTATGCACTATGACAAATTTTAAATCAAAGATGGCCGCCACCACAAAATGGTGAATGTCATTATTTTTTCTACCACCTCAATATGGGTAACAGATGAAAGGGCTTGACTAGTAGAATACTATGCACTGTCACAAATTTCAAATCCAAGATGGCCGCCACCACAAAATTGCGAATGTCATTATTTTTTACTACCACCTCAATATGGGTAACAAATGAAAGGGCTTGACTAGTAGAATACTATGAACTGTCACAAATTTCAAATCCAAGATGGCCGCCACCACAAAATTGCGAATGTCATTATTTTTCACTACTACCTCTATACCATGACCAATGACCATGACCATGACCAATTACAATGACCATGAGGAACGGATATGACCAATGACTACGACCAATGTCCATGAGCAATGGCCATGACCAATGACTGTTCCGACGTGTTTGAGCAACGAACTTCCAATATTAATTAATCATCATTAATTTTTACTACTACCTCAATATAGGTATCAATTTAAAGGGCTTGACTATGCACTATGACAAATTTCAAATCCAAAATGGCCGCCACCACAAAATGGCGACTGTCATTATTTTTTACTACCACCTCAATATGGGTAATAAATGAAAGGGCTTGACTAGTAGAATACTACGCACTATGATAAATTTGAAATCCAAGATGGCCGCCACCACAAAATAGCGAATATCATTATTTTTCACTACTTCACAATATAGGTATCAAATGCAAGGGCTTGACTAGTAAAATACTACGCACTTTGACAAATTTCAAATCCAAGATGGCCGCTACCACAAAATGGCTACTGACATTATTTTTTACTACCAACTCAATATGGGTAACAAATGAAAGGGCTTGACTAGTAAAATACTATGCACTGCCACAAATTTCAAATCCAAGATGGCCGCCACCACAAAATTGCTAATGTCATTAATTTTTACTACTACCTCAATATGGGTAACAAATGAAAAGGGCTTGACTAGTAGAATACTATGTTCTATGACAAATTTCATATCCAACTGGAAGGGTTTGACTCATCGAGTAACGCGATCTTCCGCGCAAGCACGGGAGGGAGCTGTCTTAGCTAAAAATCATAGAGGACAAATAACTAAAGTATAGAGTGCTAACACCACACTAGACGCCCAGTGCGCGTCGTAGGCAGATGATGTATAGCTACATAGACGTTGGGGATTACTAGGGATGGGCACGCGGGCAACGCAAAATCATTTTGTTAGCGATTGATGCAGGTTCAGCGCAGTACAAACATCTGTAAATATAATTATTTTGTGCGATAACATCTAAAATAGAAGTACCTAGGGTATTTTAGTTTTATAGAGTTAGTGCCCGTGCAGGTTTAAGTTTTGTTTGTGGTGGCGGTCATCTTGGATTTGAAATTTGTCATAGTGCGTAGTATTTTACTAGTCAAGCCCTTGCATTTGATACCTATGTTGAGAAGTAATTAAAAATAATGACATTCGTCATTTTGTGGTAAAGGCCATCTTGAATTTGAAATTTGTCATAGTGCATAGTATGCTACTAGTCAAGTCCTTTCATTTGTTATCCATATTGAGGTCGTAATAAAAATAATGACATTCGCCATTTTGTGGTGGCGGCTATCTTGGATTTGAAATTTGTCATAGTGCGTAGTTTTTACTAGTCAAGCCCTTTCATTTGTTACCCATATTGAGGCAGTAGTAAAAAATAATGACATTCGCAATTTTGTGGTGGCGGCCATCTTGGATTTGAAATTTGTCATAGTGCATAGTATTCTACTAGTCAAGCCCTTTCATTTGTTACCCATATTGAGGTTGTAGTATAAAACAATGACATTCGCAATTTTGTGGTGGCGGCCATCTTGGATTTGAAATTTGTCATAGTACATAGTATTCTACTGGTCAAGCTTTTTCATTAAATTTGATACCCATATTGAGGTAGATTATGAAGAAATATTTAGTCCACCATTTTGTGGAGGCGGCCATCTTGAATCGATATTAACCAAACATAGCTAAGAACCAATGCACAAAATTAACCTTTAAATAAAATGAAATTAAACTAGTAATCAGATTTTTGAAATGCAATAATAATTTATCGTAACGTAACGGGACAACGAACGTAACGGGACAATAAGTCATCAATTTTCGTGCACGCAGCCAGCGTTCATCGATTTAGTAGACGTTGTCACGTCAGAAAATCTCA
This sequence comes from Ectropis grisescens, assembly GCA_017562165.1. Taxonomy (NCBI): domain Eukaryota; kingdom Metazoa; phylum Arthropoda; class Insecta; order Lepidoptera; family Geometridae; genus Ectropis; species Ectropis grisescens. The sequence continues at coordinate 29,033,042 of CM029781.1, read as the reverse complement.
TCAAAATTTTTAGTACACTGCCGTTACGGCTCAGATCGTTCTGTCCGCCTAAAGTCAAAGTACTTTATTCATAAATGTACAATTTACACGTCAATTAATAAAAAACAAAAACAAAAGAAAGAGCATACAAATTGTATACATTTTCAAAGTTTGAAATTACTACTTTGCTGTATTATAATTAATATTGTACAGACTAACCTAACCTAAACGCTCGAGCTTAATCGAACGGACGCACGCTGACAATGTTGCAGGATTTTACCTAAAGTTGAGTTCTGTCGTTTCGTGAGAGGGCTCTTAAGCGCACACATTTTTTTTGTCTGTAAGCAATACTGTGGCTGTGGCAAAGGTATGCGGGCTTACTAAATGCTACTACTCTTCACTGAATTCAGTCTGCTAAATTCAGGCAAGTGGAATAAGCTTTTTACACAGTAAAGGCTTATTAGCTTATTACTATTGGCTACATTTAACCAACTGAATTTAGTAAAGTGTAATAGCATTTAATTAGCTAGCATACTGAATTCAGAATCGTGGATTGTTTGTTTCTGAATTTAGTAAACTAACCTTGCTTCTGAATTCAGCAACTAAATTTAGCCAAATGTAATTAGCCTTTTATTGAGTTTCATGAAATAAAATGCATTATTCAACTTCAGTAACATTTATTAAGAGTATCTAAACAGTAGATAAAAATAACTCGGTTTATATAATACTATATCATTATAAATATAAGAAATAGTGCCGGATGACTTGCATGATATACTAAACTGACCTTTATGACGAAAAAAAAAATGATAGAAATGGGGTAGTCCATTAATCACGTAAGGCTCGAAAGGAGGGAAGAATTCCTAGAATGATGATAGTGGTGCATTGCCAACGTGATAAGAGTCAAGTTTAAAATCCTACTGCTTTTGACTAGAATTTAACCGACTTCCAAAAAAGGAGGAGGTTATCAATTCGACCTCTATGTTTTTTAAAAATCTATTTTATGTTTTTAAAACATGTAATAACGTTAAACAGTTGTTAAAAAACACTACGTGATTTTTGGACTATCCCAAAGAATAGAACAATTTTAGTGCTGTCATATTAAGTTTAGTGATTTATGGTGGTGCAATGTGTCAATGTGAGTCATTCTACTGCATTGACTTGATCTTTGTAGAATTTACTATTCATACATTTTATGTTGACATAACAAAATATTATCAACAATTTATATCACTTACAGAGAGAGGGTTATGTAGAACATCTGTATAAGCCGAAACCGAGACATATTTTTTATTCTTAACAACAAGTTTTACTATGGGACTAACTCAAAAGTGAGACATATTTAATTGACAAAAAAAAAATCAAAAATATTGTAATGGATGATGCCTTAAATTATTTTATCGTATTTTGGGATTTTTAGGGTTTGATAAAAATAATGAATTACAGGTATTCTCCATAACTCAAAATACACAAGGTAACAAAAGAATCAAATGTACACAACTGACTCCATTTCAAACTAAAGTCTATTACATTGCAGGCAAGCTAGTGACTATGCTACCCTGACGTTTTCTTAATCTACAGGTATGAGAGCATCCATTTAACTTGTTATATGTACTTCATTAGGCTCAGTCAACATTAAAACTTATTTTACACTGAGTGAGTAAACATCTTCAACGAGACAGGACACAATTGCTTGACTGACGTTTTTCAATAAATAAAAATAAATCTAGTGATTTTAACTATATTGCTATCTATATCTTTTTTATAAATAGCTATCCCACTGCTGGGGGAAGGTCTTCCTTAATTCCCTCCAGTTTTCCGACGCAGAGTCCACTTTTCAACTCCTCGAGCTTGCTTCTTTAATATCTTAACACTAGATAAAACTTCACCTATTTTAATATTAATGACTAAAACGGTCCTTTCTTCTTCCTAGACCGAATGACTGTCCAGCCCGGTTCGACGTCTTCCTCCATGGGTTCAGCATCTGCGGACGATGAAGGCACAGAGAGCCCGTTCTGCTGGCTATGTCCGTTCTGATGATTGTGTCCGTTCTGATGATTGTGTCCATTTAGATGTCCATCTCCATTCATGCCGTTATCTGCTTCTTCGTCACTGCTGCTAGTCGTGTCATCGTCGGGGTTACCGTGGCACTGAAATTAGTTTTTTTTTTCATTAGTATCTTTCACAGTTGTCATTTTTGAAGTGAAAACTTATTTTGGCACGCAACAGTCAGATTTTTCGTGGGATGACAATCGTCCGCTCGGGAATGATAAGAAATCTTCGGGTAAACTCGGGACCATGACCACACCCTCCCGTTTCACCCGCGTAACTACCCAAGTAAACTATCAATTTCTGACTTCATCATCAACAGCTCACTAAATGTTCCCACTGCTGGGACTAGGGCCTTCTCTCGCAAGGAGAGAGTTAAGGCCATAATCCACCACGCTGGCCCAGTGCGGGTTGGTTATTAAGTTTTAACTTCTATCGGCGGTTCTTATGACTGAATGTTTTTGTAAAAGTACCTGTTAGACTTGTATTTTTTTTATCAGTACCCACTATACTTGTAATTTTTTGTATCGGTCCCCATTACACATGTAATTCATTGTGTCGGTACCCATTACACATGTCATTTATTATATCGGTAGCCATTACACATGTAATTTATTGTATCGGTACCCATTACACATGTAATTTATTGGGCTCACGATCTGAAAGTCTAAGTAGCACAACGTCAAACAAAGCGAAAAGTCTAGTGAGCAATCTGCCTAGTTAGCTAATCGCCCATGTAGCAAAACGTCTAACTATCATCAGGTCTATGTAACAAAACGTCTATTTAGGAAGTCGTCAATTTCTTAAAATGCCTGGACACTTAACCACAAAAATAAATATCATTATAATACCATGTGAGGGCAAGTATTACATACATGCAAACTCCTTGATTTGTTTTCTGTTGGCATGTAATCTTTTTAGTAGCGACACTTATTGTCAAGTGTGATATTTGATTGACATTAGGTACTCATGATTCCGGTATCGATTACTACTGCCATTCATAACCTGGCTACATATAAGTGATCGTGTTCAATATTATATGGTAATCTGACTTCCGAATTCTAAAATGGATGAAAAACAAACATTTACTTTCATCGAAAGTCAAAAGAAAAGGCGTGTGCTGTTGTTGAGTGGTCATAGGTACAATTTAAATTTAACGAATAAAGGAGGGTCGACTCTATGGAGATGCTCCCAGCGTAACGAGTGTAGTGCATCTGTTACTATTAATAAAGATGAAAATAAGATAATTCGTCAGTTGAAAGAACATACCTGTAAAGCTAATTTTGATAAAAATAGAACGGACATAGTAATGGATAAATGCAAGAAATTAGTTTGCCAACACGCAAAGCCTGTTCAGAAAATATTTGAAAAAGAATTCGGAAAAGTGGATGAAATTGAACAGGTACCTGATTTTAACTCAAAGAAAGATACATTGTTCAGGGCCCGTCGTACATATTTCAATGTTTCAAAACTGAGTACAAAAACTTAAATGATGTTAAAATTCCTGAAATTCTGGCCGATAAATTCCTTGTTTGTGAAGATGGTTGTAATAATAATAAAATCTTAATTTTTTCAACACCTATAAGTAGAAAATGCATTGAAACTTTGAAAGGAAAAATGTTTTTTATTGATGCAACATTCAAAGCTACACCCAAGCCATTCTATGAGCTCTTATCAATTCACGTTGATATTAATAGTTGTGATGAAACAACTTGTATTATGGGAGTTATATATGCATTGCTTCCTAACAAAACGCAAGATACGTACGAACGCCTCTTTGACCTAATCAAGCAGCATTTTAACATGGACATGTCGGTCATTAAATGCGATTATGAGATGGCGCTTATCAATGGAATAAAAAGCTTTTCCGAACACTCAAATAACTGGCTGTTACTATCATCTTAATAAGGCCGTTTGGAAAAAAGCTTCAACGTTGGGTCTTACTGAAAACAGAGAGTGCCGAGAAACTGTCAGAGTATGTTCAAATTTACCTCTGCTACCTTCTCAACACATTAGAGAATGTTGGACAAGCATTGTTGACAATGCCATCAAAAGTGAGGAAATGAATATTTTTTACATTACTTTGAAAGACAATGGCTACAATCATTGGCAGATATAATAAGTTGTCCTAGCTATTATAATTTTCGCACAAACAACGCTCTCGAAGGATGGCACAGGCGGCTGCATACTAATATAAAATCAAAACCAACCTTTCTGCTATTCCTCAAAACCCTTAGAAAAGAAGCCCTTTGGCAAGATCGTAAATACAAGAATATTTTATTTGAAGGAAATAAGAGGAAAAGATCGATATAATGTTTAACGCCAAATATAAAAGAGAACTGCATAAGCTTGAAGGTCAAAAAGTTAGCCCATTTGAATTCTTGATAAACATTGGCCATATCAAAAGAATATTAGGTGCGTAATTTAAAAAAATTATGTTTAGGAAGACTTTATCTTTTGTTTGTTTACTTTTGTTTGTTGTGTTGAAGAAGATTATTTTAGTTTATTTCAAATAAAAAAAATATAGTTTTTATACGACTTTTACTAATTATGATCTTAAGTGTACATAATGAAAAACTAACGACTTCCTAAATAGACGTTTTGTTACATAGACCTGATGATAGTTAGACGTTTTGCTACATGGGCGATTAGCTAACTAGGCAGATTGCTTACTAGACTTTTCGCTTTGTTTGACGTTGTGCTACTTAGACTTTCAGATCGTGAGGCATTTATTGTATCGGTACCCATTACACATGTAATTTATTATATCGGTGCCCCATTACACATGTCATTTGTATCGGTACCCATTACACATGTAATTGATTGTATCAGTACCCAATACACTTGTAATTTTTTGTATCAGTACCTACCCATTACACATGTAATTTATTATGTTGGTACCCATTACACATGTAATTTATTGTATCAGTATCCAGCACAATTTGAAGTGAAAACTTCTTTTGGCGCGCCACAGATGTTTCGTGGGCTGTGAATTGAATTCTAGCGTCATGCTCGGGAATGATAAGAAATCTTCGGGTAAACTCGGGACCATGGCTATCCCATTGGCCAATTAGAAATGCGTCAGCATTCATAGATAGCCATGCTCATGACCATTTATTTGAATGATGATGAATGAATGAATGATGTACAAATTTCATCCAGAGCCATTCAGTAGTTTTTAGCCCTAATCAGAAGTAGCCCAAGTGAGAACTAACACTAATCAGAAGTAGCCAAAGTGAGAAGTAGCCAAAATGAGAAGTGGCCTTAATGAGAAGTAGTCCATTAGCAAGTCGATTGCCATAATGAGAATTAAACCCTTTACACACGAGCACTAAAATCAGAGGAATTTACGTAAAACTAGTAGGGAGGACCCTAAATCGCACCATAAATCACCAATCATACGATGCAATGTACTCTCCTCCCCACTACTTTTACGTCATTTCCTCTGATTTCAGGGCTCGTGTGTGGAGCGTTAAGGCACCTAAACAGACTAGTTATCAACACCAAAACAAAAGAAGAAAAATAAAAATCCATGTATGTGTATACAGTGTTATAGTGTTACAATCGGCGGCCTTAAGAGCGATCTCTTCCAGGCCTTAGGATGGAAAGTTTAAGAAAGTAAATATTTTGTATCTTGTTTCTTACATCACTTACTTGAGGTGGCACAGACGGGTGCACAGGCTGGCTCAGCCACTTCTGGCATTTAGGCATTGCTTCAATGGTGGCTCGCAGCTCGTCATGTCTACCCTCTTTTAACATTGCTAGGAATGTTAGCAGGCAGTTTGCTATCTCTGTAATTTAGAGAGTAACATTTGTTTGATTAAACATAAATATGTGAGCAGCGAAAGCTGACATACTTGTATTCTACAGAGCAGAGAATCATGACAGATTTATAAGAAGTGATTTTGAAGATCAAAATAGTTTAGGGGCCATTCATAAATTACGTCCACACAAATTTCCTTATTTTTTTTTTTTTTTTTTTTTTTTTTTCTTTTTCAGGGAGCAAAATGGAAAGCTTATCTTGACTAACGCGCAAATTTACGATCACTTTAAAAGCACATACGAAGTGCCTAAACGCGGGAGCTCGTACGTAGAACCAAACATCCAAAGACCTAATGATCCTCTGACAGGCTTTCAAGGCACCCCACCTAGTGAAGAGGAAGTAAACTATCAAATTAAAAAGAAAACTACTAAATCAGCTCCTGGCCCAGATGGCATTCCTTACATAGTGTATAAAAAGTGTCCATCAGTTCGTAAACATATCTTGAATATATTCATTAAGATCTGGTCAAGAAAGCAAGTCCCAGTAGCATTTGGAAGAGCAATTTTGTCCTCATCCCTAAAAAGCAGGAAGTAACTCATCCCAAAGACACCAGACCGATAGCCCTAACCAATACAATTTCTAAAATCTTTTCAGTATTTTGCAAACAAAATGACCACATTTATGACTAGCAATAGGTATTTCAGGCCCAATCACCAGAAAGGGTTCTTGCCTGGTATTTCTGGATGCCTGGAACACAATACATTACTAGCAGAAAGTTTGAAAGATGCCAGAACACATGAGAGGCAAATTACAGTCTGCTGGATAGACCTAGAGAACGCGTTTGGTTCTGTCCAGCATGAACTTATGATATTTGCCCTAAAATGGTATAACTTTCCTGCTGAAATTATTGACATAATTAATTCTTATTATTGCCACTTAAAATTCGTCATAGCAGTAAACAAGGAATACACAAAACCACTTGAATACAATGTAGGACTATTCCAAGGGTGCTGCTTATCACCAATAGCATTTAATATAGTTATAAATATTTTAGTAGACAAATTAATATCCCGTGAAAAGAAATGGGGCTACCGGTTTAAAATCAACAATAAGTACACTGAGTCAATCTTGGCCTTTGCGGACGACCTTGCAATACTTACACGTAATCCCAAACAGTGTCAAGAATTGTTGAACGAAGTCGATGAGTTCTGTACATGGACGGAGGGAATGAGGACAAAACCATCTAAATGTCATTGTCTTTGTCTGGGTAGAAGAAATACCAAATATACGTCTTACGATCCGGGACTCTCCATAAGTGGCCAAGGAGTTGCCACAATTGCAGAGGCAGTGCCTTTCAAATTTCTTGGTAGAAAGATAGATCACAAAGGACGTACACCATCATTAGAGGTGGTTGTTGAAAATTTCATGAACAACCTCAATAAGGTAGACCAGCAGCCTATCAGCAATATCAAAAAGCATGGATATATGACAACCACCTCACATCACGTCTCACTTGGCCTTTCCTAGTATATGACATCGGTAAAACTCTCCTGGCAAAGCTAGATGCCAATGTCATAAAGATATTGAAGTCATGGTTCGGATTGGCACATCCGGCTGATCCTCTACTCTTTTAGGGATCACAATAGTTTTGGGCTGAAACTAAAGAAACCGTCTGAACTTTACAAACACCTAAGAGTTACAAAAACGCATGTTTTGGGAAAGTCGCAAGACGAATTAATTACATCTCTCCCAAAAGACAAAACTGCTTCAGACCTGGAATCTAGACTTCAATTCCATAAACAATTTATGGCAGGTGCACAAGTAAATACTGCTGGGTTGGGTGCGAGAAAAAAAGGAAGACCGAGACATGGTAAAAAACCTTTCTACAACAAGACGAAAATGACGGTTACAAAGTGCACGCTATGAATTTAGAAATGCAAAGTGAGTGGTTAACCATAGGTGAGTTCTGTATCCCATTAGCTCTAAAATGGCGCACCTTGATCTATGACTGGTCCCCTGCCTTATTAAAATTTTATCTAAATGCATTCCAAATGACCCTCCTGACCAGAGTAACTTGGTAAGGTGGGAAAAGCCTCTGAAAAATGTTGCTATACTTGTGGAGAGGCGATATGTACAGCAAGGCACATATTGGTGGGATGCAAGGTGCTCCTTAATGGGGGTCATTACTCACGGCGTCATGACAGAGTACTTGAAATCATACGTGAAGCCATGAGCCTTTCGGTAGCTAGAGCCCAAAAGGGATTGACGACAAACAACAGACAAATTAACTTTGTAAAGAAGGCTCAACTTCAAACTCCAGGAACAAGCCTTACTCAATCCTGGGTACAGCACCTGATTGGACTATTTTAATGGACACGTATGAAAAGCACTACAAAATCCCAGAGGATGTGGGTGTTTCGTCATCCAGACCGGACATTTTCCTTTTTCTAGAGCTACGAAACGCATAGTCCTTGTAGAACTTACCGTACCGTGGGAAACTAATATACCTAAAGACCACGATGAAACAAAATAAGTATTACGACCTCCTAAACGAATTAACAAAAACGGCTATGTAGTTAGTTTATACGCTGTAGAAGTGGGAGCGAGAGGTATACCAGCAAAATCTCTCTATAACCTACTGAAAGACCTTGGCTTATCCAGAAGTGCTGTAAGTTCTATACTAGAACGTGTATCTAAAGCTGCACTAGTAGGCTCATATCAGATTTGGCTGGGCAGGAGAGAAAAACGAGTGGTGAAGGTGAGTGTTGATGTACGTCAGAAAGGGGCCCTTAAACCTACGCCCGAGTCACAAGTCTCGGGAACTACTCGAGTTTTTCTCTCTCTGCCACACGATGGACCCGGCACCCGCACGGTGAATCCATGGAATGCTAAGAAGATCGTCTCTCACCTTGTCTTTGTTACAGTTAGGCACATTGTCCACGTAACCGCACGTCATACGCACGCTTTCGTCAATTGACGATTGCAAGACGAAACCTTGCATCTTGCGTAGAAACAATGAAATCCTGTCCACGAAGCGACAAGCGACAACGTCGCGTCAGCCGCTCGTCGTATGGTTCGCGCGGCAACAAGCCCGTATCTACTCCACCAACTCATCAGACTCGTCAGCTTTATCGATGCTAGTTGAAAGAAAACTGAGACGATTTGATTTTGTAGCGTGGGAGCGTGACCGACTATTACATGAAACAGCGTGGACATAACAAATATGCTAACTACGCCTATCTTCATTAGTAGGTTAAATGCATACGTCAAATGAAGAGTGCGTGGACATTGGGGCTTAGTGTTGTAATACTTAGATATGAAACGCGTCATTTTTTGAAATGTGACGTCTCAAAATAAGAGTGCCTCCCCGCCCCATGTCACACAAAGTCACACTTCATCGACCCCCTCCCTCCCCCTTGACATGTGAGGTAATTTATGGATGGCCTCTTATTTTAGCACTTCTTGGTAGGGAAAAATGTTTGGTTCGCATCACCAACGTGCCAGCGTAGCAGCGGCGTAGCTTTGGAGCGGCAGCGGAGCGGGACCAGCGCGTTATGGCTCGTCTACACGTCAGCAGATTATCTGCAGATCGAGCCTGCATTACAAACCGAACATATCTCTGTAGGTCCATCAGGCTGTGTTGGTCCTCGAAAGACGCAACACGTACGCACGTAAAAAGTGAAATTGAGAGGTTGAGATTGTAACTTGATCACCCACTAAAACTGAAGCTAAGAGGTACGGTAGGGCGCTTGTCTAGGATTTGCCTCCAAGCCGACGACGATGCGGCCATGAAGATTGCGCGGTGTATCGGGACCGGCGCAACTGAGGTGGACCACATGGATGTGAGGTGGAGGCTACGGCGGGAGAGGACGGTCGGTATTACAGTATCCCTATCTTCTGCAGCCGAAAAGTGGTAGACGGCGGAACCATAGACCTGTAAGACAGACCCGTCGCCGGCGACCAAGGGTATCCAGACGCGGGGCGCAGGCTTAACCATGACTATCCATTGTACAAATAAAACAACTAAGTACCTTTAGGCGAGTTGTCATGACATACAGTGTCAAATTCCTCATCCATTAAGTCTTCCAATACCTCAGCCACATCATCGACACAGACCACATTCTCCACACAATACCTCGCTACATACACTGCCATCAGCTGTGCAGTCTGAAATTTAAATAAAAACATAATTATATCATGTCTTTTCTGTTTTACAGTGTAAAATAATAGCACTTTACCAATAACTTATTTTTAAAAAAATAACACAAATCACAAAAAAAAAATTACAATAAAAACAATTTTGTATCTGGTGTAAGAAAAAATTTAGGGACATTCAAAGTTCCCCATTGTGCTAACAACTTGTATATTTATACTTGACCTTCATATAGTCAGATGAGCAACAATGCGGTCTACGATGAAGATTTTAGACATCAAGATTAGAAATAGAAATATTTATTTACCAAAAACATTGTACATATACAGTAAAGTAATCAAATTAAGTACTTAGGTATAAAACAATGCTTATAATAAGTTATAATAGGTACAATTTAAATTACTCTGTACAGAACAGCTATTACTCTGTGAACCCCAAACTAGGCAAAGCCTGTATCTTGGGGCAAAACAGATTGTAATAAATTGTTATAATAACCTCAGTTTATGATATCAGCATGCAGCAGGACCTTCCAGATGATTAGGGCAAATGCAAATTGCTGAAGAAAATCACAATACAATTGACTTTACATCTTTGAATATAGATTTAACTTGCAGATACTCCTAGACTATTATTCCCCGTCCTATTTCCTTCAAATGTCTCCTCTCCCTTGTAAATACACCATTTGTAAATATTCTGTGTAAATACATTAAAAAAATTATAAAAATATTTATATCTACTTATATGTTTTTAAGTGTTCTGTATATAATATTTGTGTACTGTCCTGTGATCATCTGTTAGTTAAAACTAACAATTTGTGGTGTTTCAGAAAACTAGGAAAACACTAAATTCACCATCCATTACAAATTTGATACCCTTTATCTCCTCATTTGATGGTTTATATTGCTACATGACATTGGCGGAGTTGTGAGGCTAAACCACACTAATAGCTATTAATCAAGAAGTTGAAGTTAGCATCAACGGTGTTACCTGCATAGTTTCCGTTCCTGTTATTTTCACAAGATAGCCTGTGTGTTCTTACAGGCTTTAATCTATCTATGTTCCAAATTTCAACCCAATCCATTCATATATTAGACGTGATTGAGCAACAAACATCCAAACATTGGCATTTATCATATTAGTAGGGTATTTTGTAGAGGTCACTTGAGGTCAAATACCATAAGCCACTTAATAAAACAAAAGGAAGGATATTAGGAACTATTTCATTGGTTTTTAAAGGAATTTGTGTTTGTTTGTAATGGGGGTTCATAGAAAATTGTTGTGGTGAAGATTTAAAAAGTAGTCATTACTTTTGATAATTTAGAGTTACAAACATAATTTGTACATTAATATCATAGATTTTTAATTGGACTGTCTTTGTAAAATGCACAGAAAAAAATATGTTTATCATATTATGTCAGTTTATGCAATATTAGATAGATAGGTACTACTTATCTTTTACTGACACACCAAAATGAAAAGATAAGCAAAAACAATAACACAAATAGAACGACATGTTGGCGGTCTTATAGCTCAAAACAATCGCTTCCAGGCGACCAACAAATACTAAAGTTAGTATGCTTGATACTTTATCTTCTAATTACTGGGATACTTAGAATAGCCTTCTAGACGATTGTTTTACAGCATAAAATTTCAGGTTAATCGTCTATATCACAGGATCATAGTAAAAAAGATTGGGGTAACCTTGCTATCCATGACTACTGATCCAATACCTAGTTACAATACTTTATTGATATAGATTTTATGTAAAATGGGAATATTGCCATTGCATCTACAGTAAGGAAATTGTTGTACACAGAATTACCAAATAGTTTTATACAGAAATTACCTTTTCTCCACCAGGCGCTCCCATGCCATGTTCGACAGCGAGTTGCAAAGCTGTCCAGTTGTTTAACACTAAATCCACAACGGGTTTGAAGTCGTCGTATAGCATATTGGTATCAGACAAATAACTAAACTTCAAGAACTATCAATACCTTGAATATGCATGCATTTTTATTAACCTAGTTGACCACTTTACCAGATTTACCTTGCTTGACATTTAATTTTTTTTGAGCGAAAGCGAAATGTAAACGACCATAGACAGTGCTAATGGTTTTTAAACCCACGTTTGCTAAGTACCTTGTAGGGATGTACTACGTTTTTTTAAGTTTGCTTCCAATAAAAAAAATCGAAATAGTGGAGTTAGTCCTTTAAAATTTTGTATTCTACTGAGTTTGTTATCTGTACAATATTTTTCTTTTAAACTTTTTTTAATTTTTGTAAACAACAACGTCGAAGAGCCGCCAAAAAGCGAATTTCTCATATTTTTAGATGAATTGCTTTAAATATCTAGGGATATCTAATAAAAAACAGTATCTAAATCTATCAAAATGAACGATGATATTAAAGTAACGTTTATCATACCCGAAGACTGTCGAAATGAGAATGAATGTTCGATGGAGATGCAGTTGGCTTTCACGGTGAATTCTAAAATAATACATTCCATTTTACAACCACCTCATACTAGAAATGTGGTATATACTCAAGTGAATCCTCATAAATAGTTAATATTAGTTTTATTGTTGTATTCCTTCAGACGTGCGAACAACACAGCAGTGGAGGCCTGCAGGCTACTTGGGTCCATGAAACCCACTGGAAACAGTTCGAGGGCCTCACCAAGAGAGATGTTTTTGTCTTGACAAAGTTCGAAGGGGAATTGTACGATAAACTAAGAGTTACTAAGTGTCTGTAAGTACAAATAGTATTTTAAGCAAGCAAGAGCCTCTTCCTTGATAACACGAAGTGACATGTTGTTATAAGCCAATTGTCATGAAAATGAAATGGTTTTATTATATTGGGATACATTGTGAATAGTAATTGGTAATTAATCCCCTGTATATTATGATTTGTAAGTTGTTAGGCTACTATCTGACAACTTTAATTACTATTTATTTAATTATTTGTTACTGCAATTGATGTGGTTAAAACATTATATCCATATTAATACATGCTATCCAGAAAGTATAGCGAGCCCCAGAAAGTATAAAGAGCCCCTAAAGAAGTATAGGTCAACTTTTACACACAACACAATCTTAAATTTTTGACTAGATGCACCTTATATGGTGGAAGTCGGACAGCTGATATTTTAGTACATAAAAATCCAGTGTCATAATGTTAACTCTTCATTAAGTCAACCAATATTCACGATAGTTTACATATATGAGTAATATCATTCAACTTAAGAAATAAGATTAAATTGATTAATGGTCTTTAGAATAGAATAAAATAGAAAATATTTATTATCATGTAAGTCACATTCACAAACATTTACTTAAACCTAAACATTTGGAATGATTCTGTACAGACTCATCAATAATTATAAAAATATGATTACATTTTATTATCACGTAGATTGTGTCATAGATAGTAACCACTAGTTTAGCAATATTATAAAGACTTTAAAATAAGAATTAGCTACAAAAATATTAAGTATGTTTCTAATTATACCATTATACATTTTAAATTCTAAAAGTAAATACCAACATCTGAGTGAATCCAGAACAGGTCACTAGTAATACAGATCTACATTTTTAAATACATACTATGTTTATACTTTCACAGGGTTGTTGGTCCAAGATGTCTGTCTTGCTGTCTCACAGAGGGTCTGCCGATACCTTCCGGTCCAGAGCCCGTTTTCACTGTTGCAATGAGAGGTCTAATTGTCACTGCCAGTGGTTTTACAAAACTGCAAAAGGTATATACCACTACAATTAGGAATAAATAGATATTTAACTTGTATTTCAATGAATACTTTTGAATGTTTTTTTATATGTTATCCTTTTTAATTTCAGGAAAATGTTCAGAAGAAAGTGCATTGGATGGGAGGCATCTACAACAATGCATTGACAGATGATACAACACATTTAGTGTCCAACACAGTCATCTCAGACAAATATGTGGTAAGCCATTCTTATATCTAGCTCCCTCCTCCCTGGTAAAAACTAGGTTTTAGGCGTTCACATCAAAATTTTCTGGGCATATGTAGCATAATAAAAATGTTCCCACTGCTGGAACTCAGGGTCTTTTTGTACAAGGCGGTTGATACACATCCTCGAAAGGCTTCGTTCTTGGAACATGGCAGATTCCTCACAATGTTTTCCTTCACCAATAAAGCAAATAGTGGTGCAGATGGGATTTGAGTCTACAACTTTACTGTGAATTGTACATTGTCGTAATTAGGTCACTAGCCTACAAACATACACACATGTTTGGCTTTATTAATTTTTTTGTTTGTACATGAGTTACATGATGTTTCCCGTGATTGTGAATGGTAGTAACTTTGTTTTTGCTACTTTGGTAGGTCATATCTCAAAGTTGGTCTCATTTAAATTTTACCAAAATTTATTTAGTGCATTTGGAGAATTAAAAAAAAACACAAAATATATTTTCAAATAATGTATCTGTTAGTGGTTTCTGTTAGCAAAATATTTATTGATGAGGGTTTTACAGTCACTGTTTTACTAAGCAGACGCCAAAATATTATATATACTTCAAACAAACCAGAACCAACTTTAATTTAAAATTAAATTCAGAGACTACCAAATTTCATAAAAATATCACCATATTGTCTAAATACATGAATGAATGAATCCTCTTTATTGTTCACAACTTAAAATAACACATAAAAAAACAGTAAAACTAGTGAAACAGCTGGTGGCCTCATCGCTGAAAGCGATTTCTTCCAGGCAACCTTGTGGTGGAGAAAAGGATAGGAAAATTAAAAACGTGGTGTGCAATAAAGACTATATATACTTTATAATATACTTATGAAACAAATTTTAGTTTTATGTTAATCGCTACACCAATTTCGGCAAAATTTATATGGGACCACCTCTGAACTATGATCTACCAAACAAAAAAAGATCCATCAAAATCGACTTACAATTGGCGGCGCTATCGCGTAATCATACATACAAAAAAAAGAAGTGCGGCCCTCGGGGACTGCCGCGGTAAAGCTATTGCAACATTATATTTATAACAACGTATGTAACACAGCTTGCTATACAAATATAGTCTGTAAGTCATTCTAACAATAAGATTTAAAGTCGAATGGCCTGGTGTGTGGCAGGTTTGTTCGTTACGGTTTTGTGTCTTCCATCTCTGACTTTCTTAGCGCTTTCTCACAAAAATTTTGGTTTGGTCTCCGCGCTCAAGGCCTGCGATAAAAGCTATGCAATAGCTAACAAACATACAACTGAATTGGTAACCTCTTCTTTTTTTGGAAGTTGGTTAAAAAGTATAAGGTTCTTAGGTAGGCTTTCGGAGAAAATTCATTATGAAATCTACTATCCAATGTTTGCAGAAATCAGTTGAAAAAGGCATTCCAGTAATGTCTCAAACATGGGTCGAAGCGGTGTGGGAGTCATCTCTCCGAGTCAACATCAGCGGTTCCTCTGCGGAGTTTGATCCTCACAAACTACCTCCCTTTGCCAACTTAGAGGTGACCACCTCGGGTATCTCGAAGAAGGAGAAACAGACGATCATGAAACTGGTGAACGAGAATGGAGGGCTGTTCATCGGGTCGTTTCAGAGCGAGACTACTGATGTGGTTGTGTTAAATAAGTAAGTATTGTGAGTTTATAAGTGATTATTAAAAGATTTACTAGTGGTCACTATGTGGTCGAAATTCCATAAAACAATATTTTAATCTATTCTCGATTTGACCACAGATTGTAACAATGTACAAAAGAGTTTCTATGTTGTGTCAAATAGGTGCATGGTATTTTATTGTGTGAGATTATAAACCTAGATTCGTTTATAATCTGTCGTCATTAGTTTACAAAGGTATTTGCAATTTTATGGTGATGTACACATAGGTCTTATTAATATAAAAAAAAATATAAATATTTTTTGTTTCACAAACAAATCAATGTAAAACAGGCACCACAGGCACACAAAAAAAAACAGGCACCACTTTTTTCGATTTCGTGTATGTAATGCCGCAAACTTAAAACGGTAAGGGAAAACATCGTGAGGTAGTCGACATGTACCTCAAATCTTTCGAAGTCATGCGTCACACACCAACCCACTCTGGGCCAGCTTGGTGGATTACGGTCTTGACTCTCTTCCCGCTCTGGGCCGGCGTGGTGGATTACGGCCTTGATTCTCTCTTGGCGAATCTCTGAGTCCTAGCATTGGAAACATTTAGTGGACTGCTTATGTTACAGGGATACGTTGAAAAAAAAAATATAAGCCTAAAAAAAAAAACTAGTACATTAGATTGCTAAAACATATTGTACACGTATTTATTGTTTACTGTGGAAGACCTCGTGAACAAAGTGGAATCACTGCAATCCAAGATAGACTTGCAATCTGAGCAAATTGCAATGTTAACGACACAGAACAAGGAGAAAACTACCCGCAATTTGTTGTTATACACAAAGGACGGCGCTCCGAACGTCGAGGTGACTCAACAACGGCCCGTAAGAGACGCCCGGATGGCTGCAACCGCCGCAATAGCAGACATGGCCAACACTAAGAGGATCACAAAAACGAATACACCAAAGGGGATACCCGGAGGTCATACTAAGGCGAGCATAAGCGTAACGGGTTCACAACCGGCGACTCCGGCGCCGCCTGCAGCACTGGCGGCCGACGCGGCCGAGCCGCTCGCCGCGGAACCGGTTCCATTTGTAAACAAACCGGTAAACAATGACTCTGCCGGGGACTGGCAAACATCCGGGCGGCGGCGGCGACGCGTCGGCAAACCGGCGACTCCCCGTAGCTGTAGGTGTGGCGAAAGATGTACACGGCCTCCAGGCCGTCGAAAGGACTACATATATTCAAGCTTGGCAATTTAAACCGGATACTACGATAGATCAGGTCAGAGGATTTTTAAATAAAATAGTAAAATCCGATTACTTCGTCGAAAAACGGAAAATCCTATCTGATAAACACGCATCGTTTATAATCGGTATGCCTGAAAGCGTGTCTTCTGTCATCATGGACCCGAATGTGTGGCCAACGGGACTTCGGTTCGCGAAATGGTTTTTTCGTATTCGCTCGCAGCAGAAGCAGCAAGCGTCAGACTAGCGGTGCTGGAGGACGCGGGCGTGCCGAACCCGGCGCGCGTCGCGCCGGCGCCGGCCCCGGGCCGCGCGGGACCAACAGCTGATGCGGCGAGCGACGATACTCACAAGCGATCTGATGTTATAACAATTTGTGTGCAGAACGTGCGCTCATTAAGAAGCAAAACTAGCCGTCTTGAAGTACTTTTATTAGATAGTATGAAATGCGAAATTTTATGTCTAACGGAGCACTGGCTTAGGTCGGCCGAATTAAGAAGTGTAAATATTAATAATTTTGTACTCGCATCGCAATATTGCCGGCAGAACGTAGCCCACGGCGGCTCGTGCATTTATGTGCGTCATAATGTTAAATTTAAAAATGTGGACCGCCTCTGTAAACTATCGGTAGAACAAGTTTGTGAAATATCTGCGATCGAGTTGATAGATAGAAGGCTAACGGTAGTATGCTTGTATAGATCTAACTTGACGAGTACTTCATTATTCTTCCCTGTACTGGAACGCCTGTTCGAGACACTAGTAAATGATAACAAGGAATTCGTATTATGCGGGGACATTAATATCGATACCATTAACCCGGTTAAATCTGATTATAAAAAAATTGACGGATATTCTATCGTCATATAATCTATGTAACATTGTCGACTTTCCCACTAGAGTAGACGGCAGTTCGAGCACGAGCATCGACCACGTATACGTGGGGCGCTCGGCGGCCGGCGCGGGCGGCGCGCGCGCGCGACCGCTTGCTTCGCCGCTGTCCGACCACCGCGCCGTGCGCGCCACCGTGCCCTGCGGGCCCGGCCCGGCCCGGCCCGCGCACCGCGCGCGCTGCTATAGCCGCGCCAACAAACACAACTTTGTAACCGCGGTAGCAGGAACCGACTGGGATCAAATCGAACTAAAATACAGGGGATCGCCGGACGACATGGCTCAGGCTGTAGCTAACGTATTGCAGCATCACAACGAAATATGTTTCCCCCCTAAAAGTCATGCGGTATAATACGAAGCAAACAGTGTGGGCGACTAATGAGATTATTACCCTAAATAATTTATTAATTGACATGTGCCACTTAAAAGAAAAATATCCTCAAAATAGCGAATTACTAACAAAATTCGACGAATTTCAGCAAAAATATGACGATCTGTTGAAAAGCGAGAGAAGCGATTACTTTAGTAAGTATATTCAGAATTCTGACAACGTTATAAAGTCGATGTGGGAAGTTGTCAGGATGGAAACTGGTAAAACTTGTCGTCGAGTAGATTTCACTGAAATTCTGATGCGACCCGACGGGTCCAGATTTCGTTCGAAGGTGCAAGCCGTGGACGCCGTGAACGAACACTTCGTGTCCGCGGCGCACCGGCGGCCGACGTCGCCGCCGCGACGCGCGCGCTGAGCTCGGCGCGCGCGCCCGCCGACCGCTCGCTGAGGTTGAGACCGTTCACTGCACTCGAAGTTTATCGAATCATTAGGTACGGAATAGCGCATAAAAAATCGTTAGATATCTACGGCATCTCTGCGTCGTTACTGCACGTTGCTTCTGAGCCTGTAGCGCCTATTTTATCGTGCTTGTACAACGAATGCTGTAGAAAGGGAATATATCCACCAGCTCTTAAATATGTAAAGGTATCTCCGTTGTACAAGGGCAAAGGAAATTTAGAAGAAGTTAATAATTATAGGCCTGTCTCCATTATTCCAGGAATAGCCAAAATACTTGAGCATGGCCTGAGTTCGAGGCTGACGGAATACTTGGATAGCTGCGAGGCGATGAACGACAGACAGTACGCGTACCGTAGCGGGAGATCCACGACCTCACTGGCAAGGGAACTCGTCCGTCGGGTAATCCAGGCGCGGGAGGATCAAATGCAGGTCGCAGTTGTTTTTTGCGACCTCTCGAAGGCATTTGACGTGGCCGACCACGACGTACTGGCGGCTAAGATGAGCCACTATGGGATCCGGGGCGCTGCGCTCAATCTCCTAACGGATTTCATGACTGGGAGACGGCAGGTCGTTGTGGGTGGCGAGACGAGGTCCCAGCCATTGGAGACGGTCATCGGAGTAGCGCAGGGCTCCTCACTCTCAAATATTATGTTCTCGCTCCTCCTCAACGACCTGCCTGAGAGCATTCCTGACGGGCACGTGCTCATGTACGCAGACGACGTTGCGGTCATTGTCACGGCGCCGACTATTGAAGAGTTGGAGCGTAAGTCCAATCGAGCGGTAAATAGTCTCGGTTTCTGGTTCAGAATCAATGGGTTGATGTTAAATACTGAAAAAACGCAATTCATGCATTTCAACCTGGCCGGCCGCAAATATAGACCTCTTATAATCGGAATCGGTGATGTAAAGATTGTTCAAGTTGAGTCGACGCGATTTTTGGGCTTTCAATTGGATAGTGCACTGACGTGGGAGGACCATATTGAAGGAGTTTGTGCTAAGGTGGGTAGCGCGTGCTTCGCTTTGCGGCGTGTGGCGGGGATCCTACCCCAACCCATGGTCCGTCAATGCTATTTTGCATCTGTGCATTCGCTTCTGCAGTACGGGGTTGAGCTCTGGGGGCGCGCCGCCGACTGGGAGCGCGTCTTCAGAATGCAGAAGCGGGCTGTACGAGCGATCGTGCGGGTGTCACAGGACATCGGTCTTACCGTACTTCCGGTCCATGGGTATTGTGACACTGACGAGCCTGGTGTGTTTCCAAGCGGCGCTGTACGCCAGGGACCACCCGGAAGAGTACAGTAATGTGGGGGACACGCGAGCGCGCGGCACGACGAGGCACGCGCACCGGCTGTGCGCGGTACCGCACCACCTCGCCAAGTCTGAAAGACTTGTGCATGTGTTGGCAACAGAAGTGTACAACAGACTACCGAAAGAAATAATAACTGCGTCCTCTAGGGGATCGTATAAACATAGATTGAAACAGTGGCTTGTCGAACAGGCATTCTACAAGTACTCGGAAGTGATGAATTTGAAATTTACATAATATGATAATTTATTTTATTGTTTATTGGTTTTTGTTTTAAATGTGAATTTACTATGTACTTTCGGTACTTGTGACATTGTAATCGTTTATTTATTTTCTGACATTTTCTTTAGTTTGCTGTATTTAATTGATTGAATTGTTGACATGGTTATTTTAATTATTCTGACATTTATTTATGACATTGAATTGATTAATTATTCTAGATAATTAATTTAAATGATATCAGAATTTTAAATAATTACATTTTAGTGTAATTGATTCATAATTATTATAAATGTGTCTATTTTACTATTTAATTTTGTGACGTGTAATATTTTTTATGAATAAAAATGATTATGATTATGATTATGATTATTATTCTTTTCTGTCACAAACAAAAAATGACGAAGATACAGTGCTCAGAAGTTTCGAATGACGTCACTTGTTGGTACGATTTTTACCCACAAGTGACGTCACGAGCCCCACTCTGGAAGTTTGATAATCTATGTATCTTTGTCGATTGTAAATAATTTGATAGAACAAAAAAATATGTGCCCCTTATTTTACTATGATCTGGCTGACGGTCTAATTGGAATGGTTTATTTTTGACCCAGTCAATCCCTATACACGAAGTTCACCTTTGATGTGATGTTTGCAGAGACGGCGTAGGCAGCGAGAAGTACAAGGCAGCGCTGGAGTACGGGAAGGCGTGTGTGCTGCCCGCGTGGGTTCGTGACTCGGCGGCGCGCGGCGCGGCGCTTCCGCTAGCGAGGTACCGCGTCGCCGGCGCGCTCACCTCGTCACCTCTGAGCGTCACCCGCGTCCCCGACATGAGTGAGTCATCACCTCTCTCACCTCGTCATCTCTGAGCGTCACCCGTGTCCCCGACATGAGTGAGTCATCACCTCTCACCTCGTCACCTCTGAGCGTCACCCGCGTCCCCGACATGAGTGAGTCATCACCTCTCTCACCTCGTCACCTCTGAGCGTCACCCGCGTGCCCGACATGAGTGAGTCCTCACCTCTCTCACCTCGTCACCTCTGAGCGTCACCCGCGTGCCCGACATGAGTGAGTCCTCACCTCTCTCACCTCGTCACCTCTGAGCGTCACCCGCGTCCCCGACATGAGTGAGTCATCACCTCTCTCACCTCGTCACCTCTGAGCGTCAACCGCGTGCCCGACATGAGTGAGTCCTCACCTCTCTCACCTCGTCACCTCTGAGCGTCACCCGCATGCCCGACATGAGTGAGTCCTCACCTCTCTCACCTCGTCACCTCTGAGCGTCACCCGCGTCCCCGACATGAGTGAGTCATCACCTCTCTCACCTCGTCACCTCTGAGCGTCAACCGCGTGCCCGACATGAGTGAGTCCTCACCTCTCTCACCTCGTCACCTCTGAGCGTCACCCGCATGCCCGACATGAGTGAGTCCTCACCTCTCTCACCTCGTCACCTCTGAGCGTCACCCGCGTCCCCGACATGAGTGAGTCATCACCTCTCTCACCTCGTCACCTCTGAGCGTCACCCGCGCGCCCGACATGAGTGAGTCATCACCTCTCTCACCTCGTCACCTCTGAGCGTCACCCGCGCGCCCGACATGAGTGAGTCATCACCTCTCCCACCTCGTCACCTCTGAGCGTCACCCGCGCGCCCGACATGAGTGAGTCATCACCTCTCTCACCTCGTCACCTCTGAGCGTCACCCGCGCGCCCGACATGAGTGAGTCATCACCTCTCCCACCTCGTCACCTCTGAGCGTCACCCGCGCGCCCGACATGAGTGAGTCATCACCTCTCCCACCTCGTCACCTCTGAGCGTCACCCGCGTCCCCAGCACCCAGTAGAATAGACGAGACGACTAAAAAAAGAACGAATTAGTTCGTCAGATTATTAAAAAAGATTGTACACAATTATATTTTCCTAGAAGATATGTATAACTTTATATATTTTTTTGTAAAATATGAAAAAATGTGAACCTACAATATTTTTTATAATCTAACTGAAAGACTAATTAATTTCTTTAGTGCTAAGAGTTTCAAGTGACGTTACTCTATGGTGAGATTTTACGATAAAGTGACGTCACAATTTCTACTCCGTATGAGTGATCATCTAAATCTAAATCTTTGTCGATTTTTTAATGATGTGATAAAATAAAAAATACGTGTCCGATTTTTTTCAATAATCTTAGCTTACGATCGAAATTGTATGCTATGTTTTTCACCCAGACGTCATCCCAACCTCTATTCACCGAATTCCCGCAACCGAGACAATATCATAGGTTTACCCCACACGGTGAACTTATAATATTGTCTCGGTAGGGGCCGTTCTACACTGCGTCTGCCGGTTCGTGGTCGCCATTCGAGAACCTTTACTCCCCAGCGGTTATCGGTTCTGCGAGCTATATGGCCTGCCCGTTGCTACTTCAGCTAATTTTAAGCGTTATATCGGTAACCTTGGTTCTTCTGTTCATTTCCTCATTTCGGAGAGCACCAGTTGTAAGCCAAATAATACATGCAAATTATCGTAAATTCATGGACAGTATTACATACATTGTTTTAAAGCTTTCGCGATTTGAACACATAATGTTTATATATTACCTACGGGGCTTACGAATAATTCATTGTTTAAATACCTCGACGTTTCGGCAGCGTTTCGCGAGACGAAAATCGAAGCGGTGAGAAAGGACATGGTCCAGCGGATGGATAAGATTCTCACCGATGTAGTAAAATGGGGTGATGAGAATCGGGCGCAGTTCAACGCTAATAAAACTCAGGCATGTCTTTTCTCCGCAAAAAAGTGTCCTTTCACACTATCTCCAACTTTCCGAAACGTGCCTGTACAATTGGCAGACCACTTGGACATTCTAGGACTGACCCATAGCCCGACTCTAAATTACGGTGGCTACCTGGAGCCAAATTAGCTGGAAAAAAGCTTGGTGCGAAAAAGACTTCAAAGTCTTGAACATCGCCGAAAAATTGCTAGCCTATCGGTTTTTTATCGGATACACTTCGGAGAGTGTGCGATTGATTTGCATGATCTGATACCACCTTGCCCTTTTTTTTATCGGAATGCTCGTAGCTCGAAAAAGCGACATCGTTTCATGCACAGATTTCTAAACAGATGAAACCTTCGTGAACGACACTGTGAGGCCAGTCATTAGTTATGTATGCGTGACAGCTCTCACCGACGTTGTCAAATTACTCACGTTGGTGTGCGTGTAATGTTCCCAGTCTTAAGAAAAAAGTCCCACTATTGTTGTCTTAAGCTTTGGAAATTTTCACGTATAACAAACGCATAAAACATTATTTTAAAATAATTTATTTATTACACCGATAATATATAATGCAAGGATTTCTTGTTAATAACTTGCTCCACAAAAAAAGGAGACAGAAACGTAATTGAAAATTATAGACCTATTAGCCTCATGTCAAACATTTACAAATTTTTTTCAAAGCTGATCTTAAATAGAATATCAAGGACTATAGATGAAGAACAGCCCATTGAACAAGCTGGTTTTAGCGCAGGGTTTTCAACTATTGATAATATGCATTAGACTGCAGGCCCGTGAACAAAATTTATGGGTCACCTGAGAATTTTAAAATTTTAAATTTTTTATAGTTTCAATATTCTAATACATTATTTCGCAATGCCGTACAAAAATCATGCGACAGGGAGAAATGATCGAGGTTTAGAACCCTCCCCTCTTCAACTGCGCTCAGTTGGACAGCTTACAAGTGACGGCATAGTGCTCAATCTTATTACTTTATAGCCTTCTATCATTCTACATAGGTCTTCTGCTGTATCATATGACCCATAAATTTTGTTCACGGGTCTGCAGTCTACATGTATTAAAACAGTTAATAGAAAAATCTCAAGAGTATGGGAAAGACCTATACATTGCATTTGTCGACTACAATAAAGCTTTCGACTCAATCAAACACAATCTGCTCTGGGAGGCTCTAATTCAACAAGGAGTAAGAAAGAAATATGTTATATTTATATTATTGAAAATATATATGCTAACAGCACTGCACAAATCAAGTTAGAATCCACAGGTCATAGACGAGACATTTTATAACGGCGAGGATTTGTTCTTATCTATTCGTTTCATAACTATAGTTTTCATCAACACTATTAGTATTTTTATTAACCCTAGTAACGGCGACGATTTGTTCTTGGCATCGATTCACATTAAATAAAAAAAAAATGATTTTAAAAATAGGGCTTACAATTGAATTATACAATGTTCATCAATAATTAGGTCTACGAGTATCTTCAAAACAAAATCATCATCATCATCATCAGCCTGTATTCGTCCACTGCTGGACATAGGCCTCCCCTATGATACGCCACTCAGCCCGGTCCTCGGTCTTACTTCTCCAACCGCCACCAGCTGCCTTTCGAATATCGTCACTCCATCTAGTCTCAGGACGTCCTACACTACGTTTGCCGATTCGCGGTCTCCACTCCAGAACCCGTCTGCCCCAGCGGCTATCGGGTCTGCGACAGATGTGACCGGCCCACTGCCACTTCAGTTTGCTAATACGCTGAGCTATGTCGGTGACTCTAGTTCTCTGACGAATTACTTCGTTCCGGATGCAATCCTCAGAGAAACCCCAAGCATAGCTCTTTCCATAGCTCGCTGAGCGACTTTGAGCTTACGGACCATTTTCACTGTCAGTGTCCACGTTTCAGCACCGTAGGTCATAACGGGTAAGACGCACTGGTTATACATTTTTGTCTTGAGACTTTGTGGGATGGGTGACGAGAAGACCCGACGAAGTTTTCCAAATGCTGCCCAGCCCAACTGTATTCTTCTCATAGCCTCACTCTCAAAATTACCTCTACCTAGTTCGAGCGTCTGCCCTAGGTAAACGTATTTCTGTACAATTTCAAGAGTGGTTCCACTAACGGCAATCGGTCCCGGAGCAACGAACTCGTTGCACATGACTTTGGTTTTATCCAAATTCATCCGGAGGCCGATGCGTTGAGAAGCGTCAGCCAGGCTGTCCAGCATACACTGCAAGTCCTCCAGCGACTCTGCCATTATGACGATGTCGTCCGCAAATCGTAGGTGAGAGATGTACTCGCCATTGATTTTTAGGCCATGTCCAACCCAATCCAGATCAATAATAAATAATTCAATATCCTCTAGTGCGTTTGAGAACAATTTCGGGGAAATTACGTCCCCTTGTCTCACGCCTCGCTGCAGAGGAATATGCTTCGACTGCTGGTCTTGAATTTGGACCGTCATCGTAGCGGCGTCGTACAAACATCTCATCACCTCGATGTATCGCCAATCGACTTGGCATCGCTGCAAGGACTCCAGAACAGCCCAGGTTTCGACCGAGTCAAACGCCTTTTCATAGTCCACAAACGCTAAGCAAAGAGGCCGATTGTACTCTTTTGTCTTCTGTACAATCTGCCGTACCGTGTGAATGTGGTCTATGGTGCTGTACCCACTTCGAAACCCGACCTGTTCAGGAGGTTGGAACTCGTCGAGTCTTCGGGCGAGACGATTTGTGATAACTCTTGAGAACAACTTATAGACGTGGCTCAGAAGCGATATTGGCCTATAGTTCTTTAAAAGGGTCTTATCTCCTTTTTAAAGAAAAGGATGACTACACTTCTGTGCCACGCCTGTGGAGTCCTCCCGGTGAAGAGGACGGCATTAAACAGTTCTTGGAGCTCTTTAAGAAGTGGGCTCCACCAGCCTTTAAGAGCTCTGTTGTAATCCCGTCCTCACCCGCGGCTTTTCCATTTTAAGTTGCCCAAGAGCCATCACAATTTCGTCTTGACTTATCTCAGGCAGGTCTTCTGTGTAGTGGCGTGTCAGAGTGGCTCTTTGTCCTCGTTTTGTGGGAGATGAGGAGCATGTGATGCGTACAGCTGGCCGTAAAAGTCTTCCACTTCCGAAAGAATACCCGCTTTGGATGTAACGACTGTCCCCGCCGAGGTGGTTAACTTCGTTAGGTGGCTTCTACCTAGTGTCTTGACGAACACTTTTGACCCCGATTTTGCTCAATTGATTTTTCAATCAAAAGCGTGTTAGCTAATCGGAGGTCACGTCGTACAAGTTTGGTAATTTTCTTATTTAGAGCCCCTTGTTCTGACGAAGTTAACGTGGGATTTCGTCGTTCCTCCATGAGTTGCAGAGTTTCCGTCGAAAGCTTTGATTTTCTGCCTTTGCGCCGCATTTTGCAGAATTTTGTGCCCTCATCTCGTAGGACATCCACCACTCTGTCGAGCTTCTGGTCAACGCTGTCTGTGGTTTCCAAGGCAGCAAACCGGTTATTCAGTTCTAGCTGAAATGTTTCAGACCCAACTATGGTTTGGAGAAGGTTCGGACGGAGTGTTGACTTCATCAAACGGGCGCGTTCAAGCTTGTAATCAATATTCAGGGTGCCTCTAACAAGCCTGTGATCACTTCCGGTAGCAAACCTAGAGATCACTGAGACATCCCTGAATATACGCCGTTTATCCGCAATAATGAAGTCAATCTCATTTTTCGTCCGTCCGTCGGGGCTTCGCCATGTCCACCTCCTCTGAGGCTGTTTCTGGTAGAACGAATTCATCAGAAACAGCCTTTCCTTTTCGAGGAAGTCGATCAGCATTTGGCCCCTGTCATTTCGTCTTCCCAAACCATATGGTCCTACTACCGATTCACTGCAAGTCCATACTCCCACTTTGGCGTTAAAATCCCCATAACAACGTTGAAGTGGGCTTTGAGGTGTTATGTAAAGCCTTCGCTATATCCTCATACAAAGCTTCCACCTCTGAATCAGGGTATGCCTCCCAGGGTGCGTACGCCATGACCACTTTGAGGGTATACCTCTCGGTCAACTTCAGCACCAGGTATGCGACCCTCGGAGACACACTTGCGATTTCTAAAACGTTGTTATGGAGAGTTTTGTGGACCAGAAACCCGATACCAGCTTGCGACAGCTGGTGACCTTCACGGTAATACATTAGATGGCCCGATTCCAAGGTTACGGTGTCCTCTCCCTGTCTTCGGACTTCGCATAACCCGAGAATGTGCCACCTTATGTGGGTCAGTTCTTCTTCCAGCTGAGCGAGCCTATCGTCATCTCGAATCGTCCGTCCGTCCGTCAAAACAAAATAAGAATCTATATTTTACCTTAACTTCAGGGAAAATAATTTCAATTTAGTATAGCAACACTGACCTATTTTCGTTGAGGTGTTGTGTTTCTATTCATCAATCGAAATAAAATCGTCTAAATTATATAAATTCCAGTAAAATTATTCTAACTTTCCTATGAAATTTCCTTTTTTTATTTTTGGGAACAATGTTTGCAATGTTTGATGACACAAGACGGCATAATCTTAAACAAAACATAAAATCACACGGGACTCCCATACGAGACGGAAGCCAGTTTCGTACTGACTGGAGTTTGTATTTGCTTTGGCGTTTGATATTTGCTTTCCGGACCTAAGATCTGTGTTCCGCACGTTCCATCTGCCTTTTGTTTTAGAAATCTGTGGTTTCATGGTTGATGTTCCAAAGACACGAACGAAGAGATTTGACTCTAATTTTGTGATAAGAACGTCTAGGCTGTGGAATACGTTGCCTGAGTGGGTTTTCCCCGATGATTACAATCTTTGTGTCTTCAAATCGAGAGTGAATCGGTTATTTCTAGGTAAACACGCTCCATCGTAGACCGCATTGTCGTTTAACATCAGGCGAGATGGCGGTCAAGTGTAAACCTATAAAAGTTAAAAAAAAAAAAAAATTGGTGTTCTCAATAAGGTACAGCAGTATTTCACACCGAATCAACTACTAGCTCTATATCAAGCTCAAGTTCGTTCTTGTGTGGAATACTGCTGCCACCTATGGGATGGATCGGCGCGCTGTTAGGCTAATCGGCGATAGAGACTTAGTAGCTAAAAAACTGCTAAGCCCAGAACGTCGTCGAAAAGTGGCTAGTCTGACAGTGTTTTACAGGATACATTTTGGAGAGTGTGCAGCGGAGTTGCACGACCTGATATTGCCTTCCCCTTTCCACTACAGGACAAGTCGTAAGTCGGCTCACTACCACCCATACACTGTGGATATTCCCAAAATCCGTACTAAACGGTTTGAATCCACTTTTCTCGTACGTACAGCTTTGGAGTGGAATAAGTTGCCGGCCTCCTGAAAGATACAATCTAGAACTTTTTAAGGACAGAGTGAATAGGTACCTTCTAGGTCAACGTGCGTCATCTTCGACCACACCGTCGCTTACCATCAGGCGAGTTGGTGGCCAAACGCGGACCTATATGCGATAAAAAATAAATAAAAAAAAGGGTTCATTCGCACTAGTTCCATTGCTTTGTTCCATGATGGAACTACTGCGAATTTTTATTCGCATTAGTTCCATTTATTCATAAAGTTGAAATGATGGAACTACTGCGAATACTCAAATTAGGGTTCATTCGCACTAGTTCCATTGCTTTGTTCCATGATGGAACTAGGTACTGCGAATGTTTTTTCGTGTTAGTTCCATTTAGGTCCTATGTATAAAGATGAAATGATGGAACTACTGCGAAGGTACTCAAATTAGAATTCTCATTTGTACCATTATGTAAATTAGGTCTTTACTAATGAAATGAAATGAAATGAAATTTATTAGGCATTTAGAAACGTTTCAAGTTCACAGATTAATACAGATTATCTATCCTTGATTAGTAATTCAGGTTGAGAAGCATTGTTACCCAAGCTAGGATCAAACCTGTGTTATGGCGTAACAATACCCTCCTCCGGACATGGTAAATGCGTATACACTTTTATCAAATCTAAATTTTATCTTACATTATATCTATAATTTTACAAATAAAAATAATAAGAAAAAAAACTAACATATAATTGAATTAGGAAAAAAGCAAATATGATTATTATAAATAAAAGAGATGAGTGAGCATGATGAATGTTTGTATGTTTGTGTGGGTGTGTGAGAGAGCGTAAGGGGCTGTATTTGTGTGCATGTGTGCGAAAATGTGTGTGTGCGTGCGAAATAGGGTGTGTGCGTGTGAGTGTTTGTGCGCATGGCGTTTATGTAATGTCAATCTTCCTGTCAAGCATGTTCAATTAGGATACATTCAGTAGCGTCATAGTCCTGTTTTAGGAGCCAATCAGTAAGGGTGATTTTGCAGTCATGTCTGTTCAGGTCGTGTATCTTAATCTTTTTGTTGGTTTTGTTGTATATTTGTGGACCACGAGCTTGTATAATTTTGACCACGTTATAATAAGGTTAGATTTTTTAAATGTTATAGGTTTTTTAGGTAAGCTTAAGCACTTACACATTTTATTATTCTTACTTGTATTGTAACTAAAAACTTGTTATAAATTAGTACTTTGTCACTATGTGACACATATTGCACGTCCGTAATTGGGCACACTGTTTGTACATTTAAGCTACTACTATAAGATCTTTGTAAACACAGTACAGCAATAAATAAATTCTTATTCTTATTCTTGAGAATGTCTTTGAGCAAAGGTTGTGTTACAACGCCAGATAGGGCAAATATTTTTATTACTCGTAGAACGTTCAGGCCGCGTCGAGTCCCTTTCATTAAGCTTAGAATATCGATGTTGAATTAAAGTAAGATTGAGGATGAATAGTTGTCTAACTGTGAGGATTTTACAATTGGAAAAAAGAAGATGCGTAGGGTATCTAGTAGGTTTGAAAGTCATGACCTTTAAAATTAGACGTTGAGCTCGTTCTAATTTATTGATAATCGATTTACATGCACCACCCCACACTGTTATGTACAAAATGGCGAATGTGATTTGTGTTATGTGTTTTGATTGGTTGTGTTAATTAGAGGCGTGACGACAAGTCCTGCAATTATATTAAATTGTTTGATTTAATTACAGTTTTTATATAGAATAAAATATGTCCCAATTTTAATATTGATATTTTTTAGTTAAACTTTATGATCATTCAAAGGGCAACATCATTTTAAAAGAACGAAATTATTAGAAAATGTGTTTACCATTGTATAACCCATTCAAATTTCAAGTTACTTTTGTAATAAAACCTGTTTCCTAAACTCAATATTTAATATAGCTACCATACAAACTTTACGCGTTAGTACAATATAACATTCAGTCCAAATAGACCGCAACCCCATTTATCTGTATCTAAGTATACTCAGTGTTTAAACTAAGCAATGCTCTGTCACCCAGTATTATTTTACTTTATAACATAATTATGTAGGTATTATACGTTATTGATTATGGCGGCCGTATCACAAAGTATGTTTAATTTGAGCCAATGTTTTGTTTTTTTGCTCAACTACTCCTAATATGCATTAACTAATATGACCTATAATACTCCTGGGGCCGTAGGTCAGATTTTCACCCAGTACTTCGTAATTTTTATTGTTAAATAACCATAATGTTGGCTATGTTGTTGTGTTAATAATTGTGGTAGAGTATGTTGTTAATAATGTTGACCTAAATTAAATTAGTAACCAAGCATGCTGAGGTATTTCAGAAGGTGAATGCTTCTCTTAACCTATCCATGTATCATTTACATAATGGTACAAATGAGAATTCTAATTTGAGTACCTTCGCAGTAGTTCCATCATTTCATCTTTATACATAGGACCTAAATGGAACTAACACGAAAAAACATTCGCAGTACCTAGTTCCATCATGGAACAAAGCAATGGAACTAGTGCGAATGAACCCTAATTTGAGTATTCGCAGTAGTTCCATCATTTCAACTTTATGAATAAATGGAACTAATGCGAATAAAAATTCGCAGTAGTTCCATCATGGAACAAAGCAATGGAACTAGTGCGAATGAACCAAAAAAAGCGTGATAACCGCCGTGGTCACGAGAAGACTCACTTAAGAAAATTAAGTAAAGTAAATTAGTATTACATATTTCGTAGTACACAGAGGTGTTTTTTCTTTTCAGCTTTAAATTTTTCCCGGATCACGAACGTGAAAGCATCGAACAACGTTGATGAGACCAGAGCGACAGACATCTCTACAATGTCTAACAAGATGAAGGTATGTTGATAAAATACAGTGGTAACACCGGTTAGCGGCGCGGGCCCACCGGCAAGCCCTACGCTCTTCGGAGAGTGTGCAATTGATCTGGTACCACCTTGGCCTTTTTTCTATTGGACTGTTCGTATCTCGAATAAGCGACATCGTTTCAAAGACACGATCGAAGACGTTTGATTCTACTTTTGTGATAAGGATGTCTAGGCTATGGAATGCGTTCCCTGAGTGGGGGTTTTCCGATGGTTACATTATTGGCGTCTTCAAATCGAGAATTAATCACTTTCCTTTTTTTTTTTTTTTTTTTTCACCTGTGTATGGCAAAGTGTAAGAGTTACGGAACCGCTTTCACACTCGCCCGCGTAACTCTGACACCTCCATCACCCTTTCGGGTCCGCCTCGCGGGGGGGTCGGAACCCCCGCATTTGGCCCCAGAGACGCGCTGAAAACCCAAAACAGCGCGTCTCCGCCTCTGGAGAGAGCGGGACATCAGGCGTTGTTACGCGCCCGATGGCCCAGGCCCTCCAGCGGTGACGGGGTGCGAGCCCTAGTGGCTCGCCCCCTTGTCCGCTTCCTCCTCCTAGGAGGAGCGAGAGGGTCCACCTCCCTCTCTCGCTCCTCCATCTCCCTCTGTGAGACAAGAGTCTCACAGAAGGAGACAAAAGCTTCCCACGACCTCTCATTGTCGAGCATCTTGGACAAGATGGTCGGCAATGAGAGGTCTGCCCCTACGACCGCGACTAAGGCTTGCCGCGGTTCCTCCTCTGCCGGACATGCCTCCAGCGCGTGTTGTGCGGTATCTTCCGCACAGCCGCACCGGTGGCATATCGGTCTCCTCCTTCCGGCAACTCTACACAGATATCTCCCGAAACAACCATGTCCCGAGAGCATCTGTGTAGTCCGGAAGGAATCACTTTCCTCTACGTCAACACGCTCCAGCGTAGATCACGTCGTCTTAACATCAAGCGCGATGGTGATCAAGTGTAAACTTTTAAAGAAAAAAAGTAAAAAATAAATTACCGTGTATTATATACATGATAAAAGCGGTTATTTTAATATTTCAAACAGACACTTCAATTTTATTTATTTGTATAGGTAAAAAAAAACGAATGACAAAGGCCACAGACCGTGGAATCGGTGGACCTGCTAAATTTTAGACAAACAAAGGTTGTCATCGAATAAAATAAAAATATCATCACTTATTTTACAGCTGACTCAAGACTTGAAGAGACCCTGTGAGACATCGTTCGAGAAGGAGATATCGTCGGCGTTTGAGAACTTTGATATGAGCATCGTCAAGAAGGCTGGACCTATCTTCGACGGGTTCTGTGTAAGTTGAACGTTTTTTCACATTTTTTGAAGCGAATACTTCTTTTAGGACACCACACTTAGATTTTTCAAATGCTGTAAATGCTGTAAATGAAGAACAGCGTCACGCTCGGAAGGGAAAGAAATGTCCTGGTGAACTCGGGACCGCCGAGTGTGCCAGAGCGAGAAAGATAGCTGCTGCTGTATACTGCTGTCACGGTCTTTTTTTAATTATTCTTGGCCATGGACTACTCCTTCACCCGCATCTGTCACTGTCGTATCGCTGTGCTATATTCAATTTATATGTAATCGTTTTTTTTAATTATTAATATCATTCAATAGTTTTTAATTCTTATTTTAGTTTTCACTTCTGCCTTGCGATCTTATGCACACTCATTTTTTTGTAATCGAGTGTCCTATATTATACTAGCGGCCCGTTCCGGCTTCGCTCGGATATTGTCATATAAAGACAAATAATCGGAATTAAAACCATCCTATCTTTAAAGTTGGATCAAACTGCACACGGTGTGCAAGTTTTATTGAAATCGGTTCAGTAGTTTAAGAGTCCGTCGCGGACAAACAACGTGATGCGTAATTTATATATATCTAGATTGTATATCTAGATTGGGCAAATTGCGTAGCCCAGTCTACGCAGTTTGGCCAATCTTAATATTTAAAAAAAACTAGCAAACTGGATTGTGCAAACTCCTAATGTTTATACTTATATAGTACGGGGCTTAATCACGATATAAATCATTGTTTAATTACCTCGACAAAACGTTATGTGTTCAAATCGCGACAGTTTAAAAACAATATGTGCAAACCACTACAAATATATGGAAAGGCGTCCTAAACCGATACATCGCGACCTCGGGCGACCGCTAGCAGTTACCTATTGGGAACACAGCCTTATGATGACAACTAACAAAATGTAAAATGGCTGGCCTGGTTAGTTGGTAAGTCTGCCTGCGATGCCATGGGTCGTGGATTATTATATTCCCACATAGTACAAACATTTGTGTGATGAATACGAAATATTTGTACTGTGTCTCGGTGTTTTATATGGATAATAAAAAATTAAAAATATATAAGTATTACTAGCTGTACCCTGCCACGCTTCGCTGTGGCACATTGTGATGTAAAAATTAGATAAAAACAATCCTTGATGCGGATTATATATCATTGTAAAATTTCAGCTCGATCGGTGCAGAACTTTTTGAGTTTTTGAAGCGTACACAAACCAACATAACATTTTTATATATAAGATATTATCATCTGGCTCCCATAGCAAGCCTCCGAGTTAAAATTGTCGAAATTTAAACATTTATTTTTTATTTCGAGTCGGATTGACCGACCGTATATACGTGAGTGTCCCGTTATCCAATTAAATATTTATTTTTTGTTTAGATATTTTTTTTTACTGTATATTTTTTTTATTCACCATTTAGTCCCAAACTTTGCTGCTAATAGATAGAGGATGTTGTGTGTGAAATGTTAACTTGTTAACCAATATTTAGGTTTAATATGTTGCCTGCAGATCTGGGTGACCGGTCTGGAGGGCACGAGCCGCGAGCGCGCCCAGGCGATCGTGTCCCGCGCGGGCGGCGTGCGCTACGACGCGGCGCACGAGCGCGTGACGCACGTGGCGTGCGGGGAGCGCGCGGCGGCCGCGCGCGCCGCCGCCGCGCTGCCCGCCGTGCCCGTGCTCAACGCGCTGTGGCTCGTGCGCAGCGTGCGCGCCGGCCGGCCGCTGCACGAGGCTGAGGTGAGGGCGAGCTAATGTCGATGAGGTTTTTTAATTTTTTTTTCTTTTTTTTTTTTTTTTTTTTAATTGTAATATTTTTGTTTTATTTTTTTTGTAATATTTTAAATAAATTCTTCAATTATTAAAATCGTCAATTATTTTCATTCATTGAACATGTTATTATTAATTATGTATTAGTCTATTATTATAAAATATTTGTGTATTAGGACGTAAAATTGATTTATGTATTCATATTGTTGTATTTGAAATTAATTGTTAGTTAGTATTATCAAATTATCATTCGGAAGTATCTGTACTCCAAATTGCACTCCCCGTCTTCCATTATTAATTTCTTTTTTTACCATTCTACGGTTGCCTGGAAGAAATCGCTCTTAGCGATAAGGTCGCCAATTGCTACTTTTTTCTATGTTTTTGTTCTGTGTTATTGTTATTTTTCTTTATAATTTAAGTGCAATAAAGAGTTTATCTATCTAAATATTATGTAAACAGCATTACAAAATTAACAATTTGAGATGAGTACAAACGCTAAAGCCAAAAACAGATTTCACTAAAAAAACGAAGGTGAGGAAGAGTGCGTGAAGTCGCGGCGGACGAGGGTGTGACGCGTGCGGCGTGCAGGGACGCGTTGCGGCCGCGCGTGCTTAAGTTTACCCGTGAATTTATTACATGAAACTGCACCTTTATATCGGGGACTCGTTTTGCCACGTAACAACGGCGAATTTCCCGTAAACAGTAATACTTTTTGTTTCAGTTTCTAATAGAAACCAGGCCCGGCACCCCGGCGAAGTCTGCCCGCAAGGCGCCGGTAGAGGCCGCCTCTCCGATGAGCAAACGAAACCTGCAGCTGTTGCGTCGCGGCGCCCTCGGGCCGCCGTCGCCGCTAGACCAGCCCGAGCCGAAGGACGACCTAGTGCACCAGTACCTTAGCCGTGAGTGGTCATATCTAGAGATTTAGTCAATCAAAACCCTTAAAATTGGTACCTTGTACTCGGTACCCTAGACTCGGCACCTTGTAATCGGTACCCTAGACTCGGTACCTTGTAATCGGTACCCTAGACTCGGTACCTTGTAATCGGTACCCTAGACTCGGTACCTTGTAATCGGTACCCTAGACTCGGTACCTTGTAATCGGTACCCTAGACTCGGTACTTTGTAGTCGGTACCCTAGACTCGGTACCTTGTAATCGGTACCCTAGACTCGGTACCTTATAATCGGTACCCTAGACTCGGTACCTTGTAATCGGTACCCTAGACTCGGTACCTTGTAATCGGTACCCTAGACTCGGTACCTTGTAATCGGTACCCTAGACTCGGTACCTTGTAATCGGTACCCTAGACTCGGTACCTTGTAATCGGTACCCTAGACTCGGTACCTTGTAATCGGTACCCTAGACTCGGTACCTTGTAATACCTTGTGTCCCCGACCCTAGACTCGGTACCCTAGACTCGGTACCTTGTAATCGGACTACCCTAGACTCGGTACCTTGTAATCGGTACCCTAGACTCGGTACCTTGTAATCGGTACCCTAGACTCGGTACCTTGTAATCGGTACCCTAGACTCGGTACCTTGGAATCGGTACCCTAGACTTGGAGTACCTTGGAATCAGTGCCCTAGTTCGGTAATTTATTTTCAGTGCGTTAGAATTAGTACGCTAGCATCAGTATCTTAGCCTGGGTACCTTAAAATCATTATCGTAAACACTATGCAGGACTTAATCACGATACAATTTATTATTTAATTACCTCGACGTTTTAACAGCATAACCACCGTGGTCACGATAAGACTAAAGAAATTGCGGGTCGTGTCGGTCGTGCTAGTGCCCCAGCATCAGTACCTTAGAGTTAGTAGTACCCTAGGACCAGTACCTTGGAATCAGTGCTCAAGCATCGGAACTTAAATTTGTCACACATTATATATTTGCATTAGTATCGGCTAATGAAAGTGTTTCCACTGCTGGGTCTCGGGGCCTTCTTTCCCAAGTCCAGACCATTATCCACCACGCTGGCCCAGTGCAGGTAGGTGGATCTGGAAATATGGAGAATGTAAATTTGAAAAAATTTACTTAGTAAAGAGAATATCTTCTTAGCATTCCATGGATTCACCGTGGGGGTGCCGGGTCCATCGTCTGGTAGAGAGAGAAATCCCGAGTAGATCCCGAGACTTGTGACTCGGGCGTAGGTTTAAGGGGCCCCTTTCTGACGTACAATAAATAAAAAGAATAATAATATAAAAAGAAATAAACATTTCAGAACATTTACCCGAAGAACCTCCTGAACACAAGAGTCCCAAAAGGGTAGAACCCGACCAGTCTACGAAGATAGAACACCCAGACATCACAGAAGACTGCGATGAACTTACTGAGGAAATTGAACAAATATTCAGAGGTATTTTATGTCATTCATCATCATCATCATCATCATCAGCCACAAGACGTCCACTGCTGAACATAGGCCCTAGATTTCCACAACGAACGGTCCTGCGCAACCTGCAACCAGCGGTTTCCAGCGACCTTTGTGAGGTCATTTATGTCATTACAGGAACTAAAATAAAATAACATTTTTTATAGTATGGAGTGACGAGACGAGCAGGTTTTGCGCCTGATGGTAACCAACAAGCCTGCCCATAACAGTCAAGTGTCTGCCTATGCGTATTTGCACAGCTATGAGTATTTGCACATGCACAGTCCAAATCATTACCTAGCACTGCACTGTGCTCGTCACCCAGAGATTTAAGATGTTTTACCTCTATGTTAATTATCTATTAAGATGTTTTTCCTATGGTGTTGTTGTGTGAAATTTCCAACAACATTTTTTATCTATGCCTAGGAATTTCACTGGAAACATTACCTTTCAAACCGGAACTCAATGGTGTCTGCACACCACTGCTTGATGCTTGACGGTAATAACTGGCAAAGGTAAAGGTGGCACTTCTCCAGGCGGACTCTACCCCTACATAGAGTCCTACCACTACAAAAAAAGTAAAAAAAGTCGAACCGCTTCGATCGAGTCTTTGGAACATCAATCATGAAACTATGTCTCTTTTTTGAGCTACGCAGTCCGATTGAAAATTGGCAAGGTAGTTTTAGATCACAGCACCGATGCACACTTTCTGAATTGTGTCCGATAAGCAAGCTAGCAATTTAGCGCCATTCCCCAGGTATAAAGATCGAAGTTCAGGGGCTGGATGATGAGGCGGTGTGCGAACTGGGGGCGGAGCTGGCTGCGGCCGGGGGGACCCTGACAGCCGCTGGCGCCAGGGGGAGCCACGCGCTCGTCCCCCTGGACTTCAGCACTGACGAGCTGATCACCAAGACGGCGGAGGCGGTCACGGTGTTCTGGGTGGTAAGTTGATAATTCGTAGTTATACATCTACAGAATCTACACCTTGTATCTGCATTAACAGTCCACTAAATGTGCCCACTGGGACTCGGGGGCTCTCTACTGACGAAAGAGTCACAACCGGATTATTTGGTGGATGACGCATGATTTCGAAAAATTCTAGGAACATGTCCGTTTACTCCCGATATTTTCCTCACCATTCGAACGAGGGGCACCGGATCGGCTTTTGCCGTTCTACCGCCTGGTTTAGTCGGTAGAACGGCTTAAATTCAGATCTGCCGTTACTTCAGACCAGCTTATAGATCAGCCATACACCGGTAAATCTATCGGTAATAATTATTCACAATAATCGAAAATTGGATAGGAATCTTCTACTTTCTTTTGTTGGTTTTTGTGGCATTTTTTTTTCATTATTAATGTTGTCACCAAAGAATTTACATATACTACGAATAGAGTTAGAACAAAAACTTTACACCGAAAGCACGGGTGTGATCGCTCTTGTGGAAGTGTCATACATTTGACGCGGCACATCACTATCTCGCCATTGCTAACATACACCTCATCTGCTTACAAAGACAATTACTCATTTGACTGATCGTACGACTCCCCCTCCGTAGCGTTTTATAAGCATAATTGCACATCTAACCTACCGTTTAACCCGTTGATGTCTTTCTTTGCATCCAGCTCTGTCCTTAGAAGTTTGCATAACTCTATCTCGTTTTGTCCAATCATTGGTGGAAAGTAGTGCCACGTGACATGGGTATTCGGCTTATCACAGCGCGATTTTTAACCTCGTCCTGCGCCCCCGCTGGTGACTAATGAATTTAAGTAGATTCGTTTCATGCCCGATCAACAGGGTGCTTAGTCTATGTCTGCTTACGATGGGTACAAAGGAACCGTGCGTAACAACCTGATCCATATACTTATTCTTTATATTAGGTGGCCACAAAGTCAAAGTCAAAGTACTTTATTCATAAATGTACAATTTACACGTCAATTAATAAAAAATAAAAACAAAAGAAAGAGCATACAAATTGTATACATTTTCAAAGTTTGAAACTACTACTTTACTGTATTACAATAATTATTGTACAGAAAACTGTCAAGCATTATACGAGTATAATGTCTTTATAGCAATTGTACTAACCTATGTCAAATTTATTTATTTACATTTTTATGGGAACTTTGCCATCACTCTCTAAAAATTCGCTGTAACTATAAAAAGTTTGATCGATAAGCCACAGTTTACAACGTACGTTGATTTCCAGAAAGACTGCCTCTTCCACCAAGAGATCCTGCCGATCCAGTACTACCACCGGCCGGTGAGCCTGCCGCCGATGGACCCTGACGACCTGCCGCTGCGAGGAATCGTGGCCAGCCTCAGCACCTACAGCGGCTTCGAGCGGTCCTTCCTGGACGAACTGGCCAAACTGCTCGGAGCTACGTGAGTTACCTTCATCTTCACATTTCCTTCTGTCATCATCATTATAGCCTCATGGTAGTCCATTTTGAACGTAGGCCTCTTCTCCTTTATTCCACTTCTGGCGGTCTTGTGCCCGACTCATCCAGTCTTGACCTCCGTGTCGTCTGATGTCGTCCACCCAGCTTTGTGGTCGCCTCCCTATTCCTCTCGTGTCAGCCCTGGGTCTCCACTATAGGACGCGTTTCGATTTCCTTCTATAAAATGGAAGGATTCGCTCAAGGTGATACCGGTTACTCGACCTTGCGACTGGCCTACTCGGGAGAACGGCGACTATCGATCCGGAGCCCTGGGTTCTGAAATCAGAAAAAAAAAAAAATATCCCCATATTTTTTTTTCTGATTTCGAATTGATAATCTCCTCCTTTTCTTTTTGGAAGTTGGTTAAAAATGTTCTAACGAGTAAGTTCCGCGACGCTGTTCCGCTTGATGCTATGCCGCACATTACCATGTCAGTGACGCGAATCCGTAAGATTTTCCTCAAAAAATTAAACTGTACAACTCATCAAAAAAGTTTTCGTTTTAATAATTTCGTATTTCAGCACGCAACTCCGTTTCTGCCGTCGCAACACAGCCAACGCGCTCGCGTCCACGCACCTCATCTGCCCCACGGCGACGGGGGACAAGTACCTGGGCGCGGTGAAGTGGGGGCTGCCCGCCGTGAGGGCGGAGTGGCTGATGGAGTGCGCCAGGGAGGGACGCCGTGTGAGCGAGAGGACTACCTTGTGGGAGACACTAAAGGTATGTTTGTCTTGAAAAAGGTCAAGTGAGTCTCGAAAGACCTACCCGACACCGCCAAGCGGTACCCGGGCGCCTCCGTGTGATTCCGTGTTCTATGTGACGCATCCGTTGACGTTCATACTAAAGTAGTTTGATTTTAACTTTGACTTTTGTAGTCTGTAAATATCTGAGAAAAAAGTACGAACAGCGCGGCACCCGGGCGCCGCTTGGTGTTTTACGGTACAAAATAGTTGCCCATAAATAAAGTGAGGCTCGAAAATGGGGAAGTGGCTTCGTTATTCAAACCCATTCGGTTTGAAATTACATAAATTAAAAATTACATAATTATTGCATTACGCATTAGGAAAAAATGACGAGACTACATTTTTACGATGCGCGGGCACATATTTTCGAAAAAACATTGTAACTAAGTTCAGGTCAATACTTGCGTTGGAGATAATATTATCTGTTCTATGGTTAAAATGTTAGGCTTCTTACCATCGAAAATAAAGAAGAGACGTATTAACTTCTTGGTTGCGTACATAAAGCACACTGACAATAAAATTTATTTCTCGTTCTTGTGTTTTTAGCGCCGCCATCGCCACAGAAACCGTCGATTCCGATAGAACCCACTCGCGCTGAAAGTCCGCAACCGCAAATCCCGACGGAGAAGGAAAACGCGATGCTACCGCCCCCGGAGACCGCCGCACCGCGGCGCGCGTCCGTACCGAGCAGGGAACAGACACCTAAGGGGAACGCTCCTGTTAATGGTACGTTGGATCTGATTTTTAAAACTAGACGAAAAAACCGATGGGTGCTGTAAGTTTGACGTGGCTGTGTGTCTGTTCTCTTAGTGTGTGTGAGGGTGTGTGCGGGAGCGCATGTGCATGTGCGTGAGCGTGTGCGTGTGTGTGTTGTGTGTGTGTGTGTGTGTCATTGTATCTCGAACGGATGAAATGATTTAGATTTTGGTTCAAAGATGAATTAATAATTATGGTTAACTAGCTGTACCCTGCCTCGCTTCGCTGTGGCACATTGTGATGCAAAAATTAGATGAAAACAATCCTTGATGCGGATTATATATCATTGTAAAATTTCAGCTATCTAGCTGAATGTGTGTGCAGAACTTTTTGAGTTTTTGAAGCGTACACAAACCAACATAACGTTTTTATATATAGAGATTGAAAATAATTTTGGTGATGAAAATCTCTATAAAATGGCTGTCGGCGGATGGCGGATTACATATTTTACACAACTCCATAAGTACCTATATGGTTGTCTGTTGTCTAATTAAAGGGTTTTATAAGTAAAATATATACATGGTGATCAATTTGAAATCGAAGAAGTCTGTCACCACAAAATGGCGGATTACCTTTTTCACAATATAGGTGAGGTTTTTCACTACGCTGGCTCATTGCGGGTGGATGACGCATGACCTTAAAAAAAATCTATGGACATGTCGGTTTCCTCACGATGTTTTCCTTCAAAGTTTTTAAGTTAGCGGCATGACGCACATTACTCAGGCAGTGGTGCGCGTGGGATTCAAACCCACGCATCCGGAACGGCAGTTGTCATTCTCCAGAATAGACCAGCCGTAAATTTGCTGTATATAATATAATATTAAATTGATAGTTATGTTTCATGTTCTACAGTGGAGGACATGTCGCCTGCGTCTCGATACATCGCGATGGCTCGTCAGGGGTTACTCGGTTGCGATTCCCAGGAGACGCCCAAACGACTGACAGAATTAAAGGATGACGACAAACAAGGTAAAAAGTTTTTAATTTAAATTTGAAAGTAATCCTTATAAAAGATACATTTCCAGATATGTGAGGTAACAAATGTAAATAAATAAATATTGGTAGACATTTCACAAACAAACCATCTCGCCCTAAGTTACAAAAACTTGGGAAATGTATTGATTGAGTTTTAACAAAAGTTGAGACGATCTTCTCAGCATTCCATGGATTCACCGTGTGGGTGCCGGTGTGGCAGGGAGAGAAATCCCGAGTAGATCCTGAGACTTGTGACTCGGGCGTAGGTTTAAGGGGTCACTTTCTGACATACATCAACACTTAACTTCAATACTCGTGTTTTCTCCCTGCCCAGCTAAATCTGATATGAGCCTACTAGTGCAGCTTTAGATACTCGTTCTAGTATAGAACTTACTGCACTTCTGG
Organism: Ectropis grisescens; assembly: GCA_017562165.1. Lineage (NCBI taxonomy): Eukaryota > Metazoa > Arthropoda > Insecta > Lepidoptera > Geometridae > Ectropis > Ectropis grisescens. Next base: position 28,991,254 of record CM029781.1, on the reverse strand, counting down.
ATAAGCCAAGGTCTATCAGCAGGTTATAGAGAGATTTTGCTGGTATACCTCTCTCGCTCCCACTATAAATGTAAAATATACTGAATATACGTACTTGGACATTATTAATTACTATAGTTTTTTTCTTCTGATCTTCTAATGTACTGCCCCAGATAAAGACACTCTCCGCACGCCTCCGTTGGACGACGCTCTCTCGACTCCGAACTTGGCAGCACTAAGCCCGAGCACCCGGCGTCGCCTGCAGGCCGTGCGCCGCGGGGAGATGCCCTCCGACCCGATACGGACGCCGCAGGACCCCTGTGAGTCACGTCTTATCATGTCGCCATACTCTACTGCCATAACACATAATGTCACAATCAATTTTTCAACACACTTGCTCATAAAATGTATCTAATTTCACCGCAATCAGGCATATAATGACACCCATAATCAAATTGTGACTTTTCATTACTATTACTCACTAGTGAGTTATATAGTTTTTTTTTAATTGTTTGAGTTTATATATTTACTGTACATTTAAATAAGACCAACAAATGTACCATAATGTTGGCAATAAAATGATTGAGTATTGAGTAGCTTTGTTCTCAAAAAAGTGTTGATACAAAAAAAGATCGTGTGCATTAGAACAAATGAATGAATGTAGCTATTTCTTGGTCACTTCATGCAACTTCGTATTGAAATAGATAAATTCAACTTATATGTGTTAAAAAAAATCACTCAAATATTATTTTTTTATTTTCTTTGTAATAAAGAAAAGTTTTTTTGTATGTGGTTGAAATGTTTTTTTATTATTATTTTATTCACAAGTGTGTTGAATAACGTTGTATGACACATTTGTGTATAGATGATTACCGTCCATGGCTATCTAAAGAACAATAGAATCTCTCAACACTGAGCGCCTCAGTGGTAATCCCCAAGTTTACACACTTGTGCCATAATCTACTATTATAGTATAGAATAGAGTAATGAGACGAGCAGGACATGTGTCTGGATGTTAGCAACATGAATGCCCATAACACAGCATAGTAACACGAAGCTATTGGATCCAGAACAGTCCAAATCATTACCTAGCACTGCACTGCACTGTATAAAATGTTTTATTTCTTTGCCCTGTAATTTTACTGGATATATTGTATAAATATTAGTGTCATCTTATACTCACTACTATTTCAACCTACACTCATCATTATGTCACTCTACGCACATAAATAATAAATGTTGGTGGACAATTCCCACACAACACCATCTGACCCCAAACTAAGCAAAGCTTGTAATATGGCGGCCAGATAGCTGATATAATACTTAAATATAGTTGTAAATACATATTAATTATACATAGAAACACGCAGACTCAGTACAAATATTTGAATTCATCACACAAACATTTGGACTAGGTGGGAATCGAATTCACGACCCTCGGCTTCGCAGACTGAGGTACTACCCAGTAAGCCACTAATGTTATACCATTGACCACAATGATCGTCTACTACGCTCGTGATCGCAGTCGACAACAACCCCCCGACGCCGGACAGCGCGTTCGGCGCGGCGCTTCGCCCCGGCGCCGGCCGCCTGTCCCCGGAGGCTCGCAAGCGGCTCTGGAGGATGGTGCAGGACCTGCCCGGGAAACCGCCCGACACCGTGCCGGATAAACACACGGTCAGTTAATATTATATTATATCATATCGCAACACCATCATCATCATCAACATCACTGTCATCATCATCATATTCATCATCATCATCATTACCATAATCATCACCGTTATCGTTTTTCGCGGGGCTCTGCCCTGGCGACAGCCCAGTCCCCGAAGGCCCGAAGTCCCCGAAAGCGGCTCTGGAGGATGGTATTATATCATCACCATCAACATAATCACCATCAACATCATCACCATAATCATCATCATCATCACCATCACTATCACCATCATCATCATTTCGCCCTGTCCGACAACAACTGAAAAAAAAAACAATCTTAAAATATAGTAGCAAATGGCGACCTTATCGCTAAAAGCGATCTCAGCCTATGATGTCTTTGATTTCAGCCTATGTCCGAGATCCGCAACAGATTCCTGGCGCAGTTCAACAACGGTGGAGCTCCCACGCCGCCCTCGGAGCACCACGCCGCGCCCAGGAAACTACACCTTCAGGTACATCCTTACACGCGTTTTAGTGAATGAATCCAGGTTTAAGTTTAAAAAATAAATGGCAGTCATAGGGACTGCCGATAGAAGAGAAAACTAATAACTCTAGAATTTGATAGCTCTCTTTGGAAACTACGCGGGTGAAACCTATAATACCACATTTTACATACCTAAAAACCATTTTCAATCATTAAAATTTCCCCCGAAAGAACAAAAACGGCACGCTTTTAATATTGTACAATATAATATAGATACGATAATGTCATTAATTATAATTATCGAAATATTGTTTCTGTAAATTTATTTCTCATTTAATATTTTATTCAAATAAATTTGTAGGAGTGTATATTACACTTAAAAACTTTTATTTTTAGGATCAAGAAGACACACCACCACCTAAAATGGCGAAATTATCAGAAAACCAAGTAAGTGAAACTAAGCTATGCAAACTATAAAAACTATTTGAATCTTTTTACGTTTTTACCCGATGCTGGTCAAGTATAAAACATATAAAAGTAAAAAAAAGCGACTATGTGGTCTAAAATGAAACGCGTTTTATTTAGAAGCTTAGAACCGTAATACGATCTAAACTACGTAAACGACTACCAACGGTGTTTTTTAACGTCGCCTACGATGCAAAAACGATCGCGTGATCGGACTTTGACGTGTCTCTTTCTGTCTATGGCCTCGTAACTCCCGAACGGATAGACCGTATTTGAAGAAAAACAATTTCGTTGAATTAGGCGGAAGTATTCCTGATGTGATATTTTTTGTATTATTTCATCAAAATCGGTTCAGCCGTCGAAGTTGTCAGTTCTCTTGTTAGCTGTAGTAAGGATCTTAGACGCTGTATAATTGGTATTTGCTTTACTTGCAATTGTACGTGTCTCCTACATTTTGAAACAACCGCGTTTGGAATTTTCAAAATTTTAATTAAATATATTCGTGTTCATAAAATACGTATCTAATATATCGTTAAATAATTTTTTAACTATACTGTAATTTTTTTTTTCAATGATGTCATGTTCAAATGCAAGGGTATTTGTGACGTATTACAAAATAATGTTTTAGTAATAAAAGATTTTTTTTATTTTATTTATAAATTAAGACTAACAAATTGTCTTGCCAGACATATTGCATGCCTCTCGCAGAGGCCAGTTTGTATGGGGCAACTTTTGAAATGTTTTGTATCATCTTATCTTACCTACAAACAGCAATAAAGAATTTTGTATTTTGTATTTGTATATAAATAATTATATACCGGTCTATCTATTACCGGTTAGTTATTTTTGTCATATAAGGCTATCATCTATTTTATCTTCTTGTCAATTAGTGGTATGTATGTTTATGTATGTATATGATTAAGTTTTATTTATTAGTGTATTTTGATTTTGTATAGCTTAAGTATTTGTATGTAATATTATTAAAATGTACGTTTATCTCGTAGTAATAGTCTTTGTTGCGCACCACGCTTTAAGTTCTCCCAGTTTTTTGTCCATCCCAAGGTTGTCTGGAAGGAATCGCTTTCAGCGATAAGGCCGCCAGTTGTTTCACTAGTTTTACTGTATTCCTATTTTTATGTACTATCTTAAGGTGTGAACAATAAAGAGTTATCATTCATTGATTTATGTACTTGTGATGTACTCAATATTAATAAATGACGTGTAAATTACTCTAATTTATTAATTAATACGAGGGGTGATCCAAAAGTAATGATAATCAGTTATTTCTAGTGCACACAAAAATACAAAAAAATTACAGTCACTTGCTCAATTACCCACTAGTTCAGGAAAAAAAATCATATAAATAGGCCACGATTCCCGGAGCTACATTCATTTGAATACGGACTGTCAAGGAGTGAACATCAAAATGGAAAACACGAAATCAGAGCTGTCATTAAATACCTCTGCTTGAAAAAATGTCTACCAAAGACATACACAGCGACTTGGTGGAAACATTAGGGGACTGTTCTCCTCCATATTCCACAGTTGCACGCTGGGCTAAGGAGTTTAAGCTGGGAAGAACATCGATGGAAGACGAACACCGCGAAGGGCGCCCATCGACGTCCCTCACTGGAGAAAATGTGAAAAAAGTTGAAGAAGTTGTATTGGAAGATCGAAGAGTGACTATCAGGCATGTAGCTGAGGTCACAGGGATCTCATATGGCAGCATTCAAAGAATCCTTGTGAACGAATTGCATATGAGAAAGGTCTCCGCGCGTTGGGTACCGAAAATGTTAAACGACGAGCAAAGAAGAAACGAGTCGACATGTCAAGAGCAAATCTCGAAAAGTTCCAGGCAGACAAGGATAATTTTTGTCACGTTTTGTGACCATGGACGAAACCTGGATCCACCATTTTGATCCTGAAACAAAACAACAATCGATGACATGGAAACGATCCGATGAACCGACGCCGAAGAAATTCAAAGTGTCAAGCTCAGCAGGGAAGGTTATGGCGTCTGTTTTTGGGACGCTGAAGGAATAATCATGGTGGACTACTTGGAAAAGGGGCCACTATTACAGGCTCCTACTATGCAGAACAAATAAGAAGATTGCGGGAGGCTATTAAGGAGAAAAGGCGAGGCAAACTGCGGGCTGGAGTGCTGTTCCATCAAGACAACGCACCGGTTCACAAAGCTGCAATTGCCATGGCTGCCATTCAGGAAGCGGGCTTTGAGCTGGTGGAACACCCCCTATTCACCAGATCTAGCCCCAGTGACTTTTATCTCTTTCCACGACTCAAGGAACACCTCCGTGGCAAGAAATTTGACGATGATAGCGACGTGATGGCCGCGGTTGAGGACTTTTGAGACTCAAGATAAAGATTTTTTTTCTAAGGGAATTTTAGGTTTAGAAAAGAGATGGACTAAATGTATAGACTTGCTAGGAGACTATGTTGAGAAATAAATTTAGTTTTTGATTTTATTCATTGTGTTTATTATTGATTATCATTACTTTTGGATCACCCCTCGTATAAGTTTGTGTCGACTATATCTGTAGTTAATTCATATTTAATTACAGTCCAGTCCAGGGTCAGCGTTAAGAAAATTCAACGCAATAGACACAGACGAGTCAAAGCCACATGATTCGATCGAGTCAAAGTCATACAACTCGACCGAGTCAAAGTCACATTATCCGATCGAGTCGAAGTCCCACGACGAGGAGGAGAGTGTGAAAGCGTCGAGTACATTGCCGTCGGTCGTCGACGCGCAACTGTCGAGGTTGAACGCGGTCTTGAGCAATAGACTAAGCTCTCAGAGACCGAAGCGGGCGAGAGAGTCCAGTAATCTACAGCCACGTAAGTGCCATACATTTTAGACATACAAATTTAATATTGCCATGTTTTTCCATGTGAAAACTTTATAGGCGCGTTGGAAATTGTATGAGATGTGAAGTGCCACACAGAGTTTTCTCATATCTCATCTATCTTTGATATGTGGTGTGTTTAACGTGTTGTCCAAAGGTGCGCCAAGGATGATTTTGCTCAAGAATGTTGTCAAAATAATAGACTTGGCATTTTTGAGTACCTAAAGTTTTACACATTGTTTTTTTAAAATAAAATAGAGTGTCGAGACGAGCAGGCTATGTCCCTGAAGGTAAGCAACATGCCTACCACACAACAGCACAGTGACAAACTGTTATTAGAACATGAAAAGTCCAAATCATTACTAGCACCGCACTGTGCTCGTCACCCGGAGATATAAGTTCAGTTCAGTTCAGTTCATTTATTTCTTCAAATGGGTACAATACATGCACACTTATGAAAGTCAATAACAAAGAAAATATAGTATTACTTAATGTAAAATAAAATATAGGCATGACTTACATACAATTTCAATTACATTCCAAACTCAAATTACGCAAAGAGGCTTTGTCACATAAAAGTCATTAATTTTGTAATACGCCTTTTCAATTAAGAAATCCTAATATTTTCTTAAATATTGTGTCGTTTTTGTTTACAAGATTTTTAGGTAGCAGATTATAAAAGACGATGCTATTCATTACAAAAGAGTTGCCAGTTTTGCTAATCTAATAGTTGGCAGAACAAGCTTAAACTTGTTTCTTGTTTTACAATCGTATATGTCACATATTTTCTTATAACTATTAATATTTTTACGTACATGCATGATATTCAAATAAATGTACAAACAAGGCAATGTCAGAATTTTCACACGCACAAAAACCTCACGGAGAGACTGCCTACCGCCGAGCCTATAAATAGCCCTTACAGCACGCTTCTGCAAAACAAATATTCTATTTACATCGGCTGAGTGGCCCCAGAGCAACAAACCGTATGACATGACAGAGTGAAAGTAACTGAAGTAAACAATTCTTGCAGTATTTATGTCAGATAACTCTCTTATTTTGCGAACTGCATAGACAGCCGAACTAAGTCTACTCGCTAATTCATCGATATGAGCGCCCCATTGCAGTTTGCTATCTAAAATGAGTCCAAGAAATTTGGTGGTGTTCGAAAGAGTTAGTTCATCATCGTTAATCATTATGCTTGGCAAGGTAGTATTGTTTGTTAAGGTGAATTTTACACAATTTGTTTTTTTGGCGTTGAGTTTTAGATTGTTTATGTTAAACCACTTATTAACAATGTTTAGACACATGTTGACTTTAGTCGTGCTATACTTCTTCCTATCAATTCCAAATAATAAGGATGTATCATCAGCAAACAAAGTAATCTCACAATGACGGCGCGCTAAGAAAGGCAGATCATTTACGTAAACCGAGAAGAGAAATGGGCCTAAAATAGATCCCTGTGGTACGTGTGGTACGGTATAAGGTTTATCTCTAAGCCTAGTAATTTCCCTTCAAACCGGAACGCAGTCATGCTCCTGCTTGGTGAATATGCAAAATAACTGACAAAGGTGTGGTACTTCCCCAGGCGGACTCTGTAAAGAGCCACAGTCTACCACTACTGAAATGAAAAATTTAGATAGATAGATAAACTCTTTATTGCACTTATTTAGAAAACAAAATAACAAAAATATTCAAAACTTAAAAAAAACAAAGTAGCAATTGGCGACCTTATCGCTAAGAGCGATCTCTTCCAGGCAACCTCAGTATGGAAAAGGAGATAAGAAGACGGGGAAGTACAAATAATGAGTGGAGGATACTTATAATTCTACAATTAGGAAAATTAACTATACTACTTATAATATATAATTAAACCACAATACCAATACCACTAAAACATGCTACATATACTTACATATAAATAACTGTACACACAGATGTATCGTTGTATTAATCCAGATGTAGCGCCGGAATCAGAGCCGGGTCCGGAGTCGCAGCCCAACACCGTGGGCTGGGACGACACGGCCGCGCCCGCCGCCGCGGCGACTCCGCCCCCGCCCGCCGTCAGGCGGTTCATGCTGTCCTCCAACGTCGACGTAAGTCGTCTAAATATATTTTTCAACATGCTTGCTCATAAAGTGGCTCTAATTTCACCGCAATCAGGCATGTAATGAATGCTATCATCAAACTGTGACTTTTTATTACTATTATTCACAAGTGAGTTATAGAGTTATTTTTAATGATTGCGTTCTAAAAAAGTTTCGATTTAAAAAATATCGTATTTAGATAGATAGATAGATATATATACTCTTTATTGACACACCAAATAAAATTAAACACAGAAAAAAAAGAACAATACATTTTACAGTAGTGCGACAATGGGCGACCTTATCGCTGAAAGCGATCTCTTCCAGGCAACCTTAGGATGGAAAATAATATTTGGACAAGTATACGGGGTGTGCAAATAAGAATTAAACAAAGCATAAACATATATATTGGAAAGAAAATAAGAATTATGATAAAAATTAAATAGAATAATTAAATACCTACATATAATACATACTAATAAATACAATATAAATACAATTGTAATTGCAACTGGAGAAAATCGACAAACAACAACAAACTACATTTTCAAAAAATAAAATTGTTTAATATTGGTTTTGAATGTATTCAGAGAAGGAGAATGTCTGATGTGATGTGATGAATTACCCAATTCATTCCACAACTGAGTTGCCCTGTATTTAATATATATTATGTATTTTATACGTATTTAATAGAACAAATAAATTAATATATCAATTGCTTGCTCACTTCGTCGTCTCGATACGCACACGTTCTTTTGTTTATCTTTTGAATTATTACAGTCCACGTACTACTCTTATTAACAATTATTTACATAATAGTTAAAATCATAGACGACGAAGGTTTCTAATAAAAATAAATAACTTTCCAAATTTATCCCATTGCAATCCAACACGATTGAATGGTGGAAAGGTGGTTTGAGAAACATATTTATTGTAAGGCTATTATAGAAGACGTCGTTTCCCTCAGAATCGTGAGGAAATAACCGAAGCGATCCAGTACCTCGGCGGCGAGGTGAGCGACGGGGGTGAATTAGACCCGTTGGCGACGCACCTGCTGTGCGCGGCGCCCGGCCGCAGCGAGAAGATGCTCGGCTCGGTGGCGGCCGGGCGCTGGGTGCTGCACCCCGCGTACGTGGCGCGCAGCCGGCCGCGCGGCGCCTTCCTGCCCGTACGTACCATGCCTTTATCCGGCTCGAAGGACCACATGTAGGGGCAGTAGCCCTACTTTCATGTTAACATGTTGATGATGTTGGGATGTTAGAATGTTGTTTGTATGTAATGTTATAATAATGAGCGACACGTGTGTTACACTTAAACGTTTATTTGTCTGTCTGTTTGATGTATAAATTATTGTAGTCAGCAATTACGTTATTGCGTAAATGTACGAGTTTGCACGTACATGAATATATATTTGTGCGTGTGTTTGTCTTTGAACTCTTCCTAAACAGCTGGACCGATATGAACGATTTTTTTTGTATGCGTTTGGGTGGCGCCCTGGGTTAGATTCACAAATCAGCCCGGCAGATGGCGCTGCAGTTGGTATCGAGCGAAGCCGAAACGGGCCGCTAGTACACTCCGCGAGGCATAAGCTGAGCTTTGCATTTGTGTGAGTGTACATGGATAGTGTAGGTGTGACAACCGGCCTTAGGCGCGGCGCCATTCTGTCTCGCCGCGCTCCTGCCTGATTGGTGATCACTCACACTAATGCAAAGCTCAGCCTATACCTCGCGGACAAAATTTCAAGCTCCTGCCTGATTGGTGATCACTCACACTAATGCAAAGCTCAGCTTAAACCTCGCGGAGTGTACAGTTATTATATATCTTTTGACGCACCACATACAGATTTTTCGTGGCCTGTGATTTGAGGTCACGCATCACGCTCGTAAATGAAGTAAATTTTCGGATGAACTCGGGAACATGGCCGTCTAGCGTGGGCGTGTTACCACGGTTACCATTACACATTTAAACATCTAACCATGCCTTATTATAGCCACTTGTTTAGACGATAATGTTTAATTAATTAATGAATAAATCTTCAATTCCAGACTAGCAGAGTCCTCCGGTTTCACCCGCGTAGCTTCCAAAGTGAGATATGTAATTCAGAGTTACAAGTTTTCACTTCCATTTCTTCTATGACTGCCATTTTTAAGCTATTGCATAGATTTTATCGCAGGCCTTGAGCGCGGAGACCGAATCAATTTTTTTTGTGAGAAAACGCTAAGAAAGAGAGAGATGGAAGATATAAAACCGTAACGAAAAAACCTGCCATCCCACTAGGCCATTCGACTTTAAGTTTTATTCTTATTATGACTTCCATACCATATTTGTATAGCAAGCTGTGTTACATACGTTCTTATAGATATAATGTTGCAATAGTTTTACCGCGGCAGTCCCCGAGTGCCACGCGTCTTTTTTTGTTTTTGGTGTGTACATAAATCTAATATAAAATTAATCACTATTCGCGACATATATGCCGCGAAAATGGTATAGGTACTTGTCATATAAAAGTGGAAAGTTGTTTTTTAACCGCGTTGTCAATTTATAACTTGAAAGGATCAAGCTAGCAGGCAATTTGTGTCTTTCTTTGACTCGAAGAGAATCGTGGATCCACTACAGAAAGGTTTCTTTACGACTTCTAGGAAGAAGAGTATGAATGGGGTAACCCCGCCGCGACGTCTCTCCCCGCGCTGTCTGGCGGCGAAGCTGTGCTGGCCAGAGCTGCGTATCGCTGGAGACAGGTTACTATGGCTTACAATACTAAATTAATAATAAAACATAATTTTTACAATAATATATGTAAAGCTTTAAAGCGAAAAGCGTCGACGAAGCGCAACCTTAAAAGGCTTTTGCTATAAAATGGAGACACAACTTCTGAATTGCGAGTTGACGTATTCCAAAACTAACATGAATAAGCACCATGGCCAGTAGATTAATTTTAAGGTAGTCTTAATATGAAGACTAGCAAAATAAGCCCGTTAGTAAGACTAACTTAAAATTAATCGACTGGTCTTGGTACTTGGTACCGAAACTAGTCGATTTGTGGGTGCTTTCACAAGTATACCCCTCTTCTCTTCTTCATGAAATTTCCACTTGATACTGTGGTGGCAAATCGTTTACAATTTTGGCTGGAAAACGGGTGTCAGGTTACCTAAGTGTGTTGTTTACGCTTTGTCATATGAAGTGCCGCCATACTTGTACCTGTTTAAGTCCATTATTCTCAAAGGCGTTTCGTCCAATTGAATTGAATTGAAAGACGCTTCTAGCGGTATCGATTGTTTATAATTAATGCGCTTTAAATGTAGACACGCCCCATCGTAGACCGCATCATCGTTTAACACCAGGTGAGATAGCGGTCAGATGTAAACCTATAAAAGTAAAAATAAAAATGTTAACTTACAGTTTTGACACTTCAGTCAGAGATTTTGCGAGTTCTCAAGTGGTCCAGGAACCATTACATGTTTGATTATAAGAAGAACAGTAATTTTATGTTTTGAATTAATTGCATACGATATAATGAACCCAAAAAACTGCAATCGGTAGCATAATTTGAATTAATTTTTTTTTTAATTTTACGACATGTTTATGTTTGTAATTTGTTTTGTAATTTTAATGTAGTTTACGTCAAAATAAAAACTGGTTCAAATAGACACCATTAAACACACATTTATGGGTATAGCTTACCAAATAACAATACCAAAAATAAATATTTCCCTCCATAAACCCTATCGCAATGTTAAGTTAAGTTACGCAAAGGTAAGTTGGTTTTCGTAATTTTGTGTGATATATTTATTTACTTCGGTGTATCAAGCGGATACAGATAATTTCGGAATATGCCATTTCGTAGACGGATATCATACCAAATTTGTTTTACAGTCTTAGTAACATATGTATCGAAACACACATATAGACGGATAGTAGTAACATTTGCCAAACAAACGTTACTATGGGATTGCTTCTGCTTCTAATTTCGGGAGAGGAGACAATTCATGTACTGAAAATTTTATTGAGAAAATTATCCTAAATATATACACATTTAATATTAACATACAACATCACATGTAAGCAGTATGATTCAAAATCTTACGATTACTCTAAAAAAATCTGACAAGGATGCCGCATGTCTCCCGTTGCACTCGCACAATATAAATATATATTTTAGGCGAGCGCCGCGGTGATCGCCTCAGTCCTCAGTAGTTTCCGGCGCGTAGATGCGCGTGCGATGCATGTATGTTCCGCAGCTCACTATACACGTAGTGTGCATGAGTTACTTTACTATTGTACAACAAATTTGGTATAAAATCCGATTACAAAATAGAATGTTCAATATTCACTAGAACAATCAATTTTTTTTTTAATAAAGAGTGACGAGACGATCAGGACATGTGCCTGATGAACATGCCTGCCACATAACAGCACAGTGACACGCAGCTATTGGAACATGAAGAGTCCAAATCATTACCTAGCATTGCACTGCGCTCGTCACCCAGAGATCTAAGATGTTATATCTCTAAGCCCTGTAATTTCTCTGGACACATTGCCCTTCAAACCGGGGGGGGTCTACCGCCTAACTCTAAAGCAGACGGAAAGCATGAGCTGTCTTCATAGCATTTGTCCTGTCATGCTTTCATTTCAGAGCGATCGCCTAACTATATCTTCTTGCTAAGGGCACTCATGAGGAACGTGGCTCAGTCTCCCAAAGAGTAGGCGAACCAGGTATGCGTTTCATTCAAGCAAACCTGCAGCGCTCCCAGAATGCAACAGCAGAACTCCTGAAGGTCGCGAGAGAAAGGGGAGTTTCAGTTGCCCTTGTTCAAGAACCCTATGTGGGAAACAAAGGCGTAATGAAACAATATCCTGGAACTCGTATTATTCAGTGCAGTTTAAATAGGCAAAAACCAGTTAAGGCAGCCATAATAGTCTTCGGTGACAAACTGGAGGTAATCCATGACCCGCAACTTGTTACCGAAACGGAAGCGGCTGTCCTGTTGGTCGGCACAGGCCTAAAACTGGGAGTTATTTCTGTCTACTTAGAAGGAGACCAAATAGTCGACCCCTACCTCAGCAGGATTAAAGTATTCAGTGAAAACTAGCGACAAAAGATCTGATTGTTGCTGGTGACGTGAATGCGTGGTCCCACTGGTGGGGAAGTACATCCCAAAATGAAAGAGGAGAAGCCGTAAACTCTTTCTTCAACGAAATGGACTTATTTATTCTCAACTCTGGCGATACACCAACCTTCGAGATCGTTAGGGAAGGTAGACTCTGCACAAGCATAGTAGATGTAACAACGTGCAGCGAGTCTCTCCTGGGAAAAATCGAGGATGGAATGTTGACAAAAGTATTACAACATCAGACCACAACGCAATTACCTTCACTTTGCGTCTAGTTAAAGCTCTCGAACAACAGATACCAATAACAACACGCAAATATAACACCAAGAAGGCACAATGGTCAAACTTTATGTCACAGTTAAAATCCTCCCTTGTAGAAGGAAACATCTCGCCCGAGTCAGTGGAGAAATGTGAAAGTCCATTGGAACTCGAGTCGATGATTACGAGCTACACAGCTAATATACATGAAGCCTGCGAACAGACCATCCCACTGGTAAGCTCGCCGAAGGAAATCCAACCCCCCCATGGTATACGAAAACGCTCGATAATCTGAAAAAGGAAGTTCTCAGAAGAAAGAGACGGATCAGGAATGCCGCCCCCGACAGAGTTGAACTTGTAGTCGAGCAGTATCAAATTGCTCGACAAGACTACAAGGAAAAAGTCAAACAAGCTCAGACGGTAAGTTGGAAGGAGTTCTGCACGAATCAGGAGAAAGAAAGCATGTGGGACAAGATCTACAGAGTGATGAAACAAACTTCGACAAGACAGGAAGAAATACTCCTAAGAGACACCGAAGGTAACACTCTATCCCCGCAGCTATCTGCAGAACTACTTGCCAAAACCTTCTATCCCGACGACTCTGAGAGCACAGACCAACCTTGTCATACAGAGCTACGGGAGCGAATGACAGAAACGCCTATGGGCTTACCGGAAAATGACCCACCATTCACATCAGCGGAACTGGAATCAGTACTGAGAACTCTGAATCCGAAAAAAGCTCCCGGTACAGACGGGCTAACCGCTGATATCTGTGAAGCAGCCATACGTTGCGAATGGGAGGTTTTCTTGGCGATAGCAAACAAATGCTTGTCGTTGAAATACTTCCCCAAGCAATGGAAAGAAGCGCACGTGGTCATATTACGCAAGCCCGGTAAGACAGATTACACATCCAAAATCATACCGCCCCATAGGTCTTCTGTCCGTTCTAGGAAAAATCGTCGAAAAGCTTCTGGTAAATCGTCTCCAATGGCATCTCCTCCCAACCATTAGTAGGAAACAGTACGGTTTCATGCCCCAGCGAGGCACTGAAGACGCCCTCTATGACCTGGTAGAGCACATCAAAAAAGGAGTAGACAGTAAAGACACCGTACTCTTAATCTCCCTGGACATAGAAGGCGCCTTTGACAATGCATGGTGGCCCACCCTCAAAAATCAATTAGCGAAGAAGAGGTGCCCAACAAACCTCTACGACATGGTAAACTCTTACCTCAGCGACCGTAAAATCAAGGTCAACTATGCAAGAGCAGTCTACGAGAAGGAAACAACCAAGGGATGCGTCCAAGGGTCCATCTGCGGACCGACCTTTTGGAATGTGATCCTAGACTCGTTACTGCGAATGCTAAAGCAGAGGGAGTGTACTGTCAAGCGTTCGCAGATGACGTCGTTCTCGTGTTTACAGGCAACTCGAATATCATCGAACAGCAGGCGAGCAGGGCGCTGAGCATGACAGTGGAATGGGGTAAAACTAACAAACTCAACTTTGCAGCGCATAAAACCAACGCGATGCTTTTCACAAAAAAGTTGAAATACGAAACTCCAAACATAGTCATGTCCGGCGTCCGGATCGATCTGGTCGATGAAGTCAAACTGCTAGGCCTACTGATCGACCGCCGGCTCAACTTTAAAGCACATGTGACCGCCCAATGTAAAAAAGTGGCGAACATTTATAGACAGCTCGCATGTGCGGCGAAGGTGACCTGGGGATTAAATGGCGAAATCACGAGAACAATCTACGTCGCGGTGGTGGAACCTATCATCATGTATGCCTCAAGTGTATGGGCGCAAGCGGCAGACTTCGAGGAAAATAAGGCTCAGTTGAACGCTATCCAAAGAGGTTTTGCCCAGAAAATCTGTAAGTCGTACCGTACTGTTTCTCTGAAAGCAGCACTTGCCCTTTCCGGTCTGCTCCCCTTGGATCTGAGAATACAGGAAGCGGCAAATTTGTACAGAGTAAAAAAACACCTCTCCCAAGACTACCTCCCACCAGAAGTGGAACTCGAACGAAATGTTAACTGCCTGGACCAACCCCATCCGTCCACGCAGTTATCCGTAGAGTACGAGCTCCTAGAAGACACCTCCAATCTTCCACAAGGACCTCAAATTTATACTGATGGCAGTAAAATTGAAGGTAAAGTTGGAGCTGCTCTAACATGGTGGGAGAATGGCAGAGAGGTCAAGAACTCGACCTTCAAGCTCCACTCCGAATGCACAGTCTTTCAATCGGAACTTTATGCTCTGTACCGGGCAACTCAAATGGCGTTAAAGAGCAAGGACCCAGAAGTCAATGTCCTGAGTGACTCCCGATCTTCACTCGAACTGCTAAGTAACCCAAAACGAGCCACCCCTTGGTTAAGTGCGTAAAGGAAAACATTGGACAGATAAATGCTGAAGGAGATCTCTTCGTCTTTTCTGGGTGAGAGCGCATGTTGGCACCGTCGGCAACGAAAGAGCCGACGAACTGGCCAAATCGGCGGCACTCACGGAGTCACCAGGGACTACGAGGGATCCCTTGTCCTACGTCAAAAGAAAATCCGCGAAGAATCGGTCAAGAAATGGCAGGATCGATATGAGACCTGGGACACCGGAAAAGTCACCCAGACGTTCCTCCCGATATAGCAAACGCATATCGGGTGATGAGAACCACGAAACTGACTCCTTCCAGGTACAAGCGTTGACGGGACACGGAGGAATAGCAGATTACCTGTACAGATTTAAGCTCAAGAGCAGTCCGGCATGCGAGTGTGACCCCAACCAACCCGAAACAGTCTGGCATGTGCTGGTCGATTGTCCCCGATTCATGGTCGCAAGACATGAGCTCGAATCTATGATCGACAGAAGACTGGTTGTCTCGGATCTCCACAACATCTTAGTAGATCCAGATAACAGAACACGGCTCCTGTCCTTCATGGAGAGCTCATTCCGCATAGCGGCCATGAGAAACTCCACTAATTCAAATACGCGCCCCCATCACCACCACACCCCGCCCCGCTGTCTGTGGACGCCGCGCGGCATGCGGTTCCCGCCAACATAACTCCTCGAAGAGCATCTCCGTCAAACAACTACTGGAGAACGCAGACCGAGGAGAAGCAGGGATCCGTATCCGCGGGTGGCTCTCTTCATGGACAGCAACAAAGAAAGATTCGAGTAAGCTTTTGCTTCGCTTGGGAGCGGAAACGAGCCCGTTTGTCGCCTGGATTGTCTTGCCTGCTCAATGGGAGTACCGCAAAGTCACGATGAAGCGGAAAACCTACGACGCCATGCCGGTGTGCGAGGTAGACGGCCACCGATTTCGGTTGGTGCGATCGAAAAACAAAACGATTGCACTAATAGAGTACTCGGAAGGTCGGACGCCTTTCACACAGGCAAGTGCGCTGCTCGCACATCTGAGCAGAAATGCAGGTGAAACACACCCGGGTGATAAGCGTGGATGCGATGGCAATCGAATATTCAAGAGCGAGAGTCGCAGACCGGCTGGGTTGCATTGAGGCCTCTAAACATCATGAGGTTGTCGTATACGAAGACAGGGAAAATCTGAGCTTCCTCAGAGCCCCTTCGCACGACCAAACAAATGCAACTGACAGCTGGGGACATCCTGTTCCTAGTTCGACCATCCAAACCGGCTCCGAAAGAGTACAGCAGAGGGCAGCCGCGGAAAAAGCCTCAGCCAATCTAACTAGCAGCCGAGGCACCAACACGGCGTTCGTGACTGCTTTCAACGCAGCAGCAAGGAGCGTACTCCGAATCACATCCCATTCATCGTCCCCTCGACGTCAAAGACCCCAAAGCAGCTTCACAGCAACAACCAGCCCGAACGAGAGCCGACATGGGACAGGTTGAACCGCCCCGCTATGTCACGGCTTCGGAGCCGCGGAGCCATGCACGCAACGCCTTCATCGAATTCATAGCCACACTGAGCGCGACACGACAAGTCAACCTCAAGACCTGCGAAAACATCATGCAGTCCTATAGGCTAGGAAGTGAAAGCCTTTTAAAGGCGAAACTCGAGGAGGCCGAAGCAGCCATTTACAATAATGTCACTTCCCGGGTCATCAAGGGAACCATGACAGGACAGTATATGGCAGCTTACAGTGCAGAAAATGGCTTCGTGACACTGAACGAGAGAGAGACAGAGCGCGCGGGAGTGCCTGTTTATGCGACACCACCAAATGACCCAATTGTAGTTACTGCCCGATGCACCAAGATTATGCTGGACGATAAGATCCTAGAGATGGCCAAGACAATCGAAGGGAACGTAAACGTCAAAGCAGATTGGGAAAATTGGGAGGTACCGAGAATACAGTGGGTCAACGGAGTTCCAGGATGTGGAAAAACAACATGGGTGATTAGACACTTCGACGTGGACAAGGACGCCATCATCACTACAACAACTGAGGCAGCAAAGATCTAAGAGAAAGCTATCGCACCGAATCGGAAACCTGGTCAAAACCAGAGTGCGAACCATGGCTTCTGCTCTGGTAAATGGTTTCGGTAGAGAAAGTTTCAGTCGCCTCATGGTGGACGAAGCTCTCATGAACCATTTTGGAGCCATTGTGATGGCTTCAAGGCTGTCTGGTGCTGGTGAAATTGTCCTCATTGGAGACGTCAATCAGTTGCCTTATATCGACAGGGAAAATCTCTTCGAAATGAGGTATCATCGCCCGAACCTGGTAACAAAGATCAGCCAGGAGTTGCTCTGCACACATCGAAACCCAATGGACGTCGCATATGCACTGAGGAAATATACTCCGGTATGTACTCTTCAGCGTCCCGTATAAAGTCCCTAGAACAGAGAAGATATAAGGGAGCGCAAATACCCAACACCCTACCAAATACCCTCTTCTTAGTTCACACTCAAGAGGAGAAGGAGACCCTGACAAACCAGGGTTATGGATCAGGCACCGGGTCACGCATCCTTACTATCCATGAAGCTCAAGGACTAACATACGAGTCGGTAATCGTAATCAAAACCAAGGCAAACATGAAGCTGCACGAGCGTGCCCCATGCGGTAGTGGCAATCTCACGGCACACGGGGACCTTCACATATTACGCTGACGACACCGACGACGCCATCGGTCGGTTCGTGCGGCGAGCGTGGGCTGCATCACCGAAGACCATCCGCGATTTTAACCTACAGATGGCCATCAGGGACAGAAATGCGGCCGTTGTGGAGGCTCTGGGCCGGGAGGAGGCAGCTTAGGCAAATGACAAGGCAAACACTCGATGTCGAGTCGATTACTAGCGGAATCCCAACCGGTAGTGATCGGCTCTACAGACGAGCACTAGAATTAGATTTTAAATGTACCCAACTCCTCCTATTTTCCTCTTCTTCTCTTATCCAAGATATGTGTAAAAACGATAATTGTAATGACAAAGATCACGGACCCCGGAGTCTGTGGAGTGGCTAATTTAAATAAAAAAAAAAAAAAAAAAAACTATATCTTCTTTCAAAAATTGCTCGTGCGTTGACAGATTAAAAATAAGTGAAGAAATGCGTTCACCTAATTACGTTTCAACACCACGTAATCGGTTTCGTGAGACTAGTCAATGCGAAAATATTTTATAAGTTTCATCAACAGTTAAAACATCAAAAGGTATTTCAAATTACTTAAATTGCTATAACTCTGTTTTATTTATATTTATTATTCATTTATTTAGGTAATTATCAGAAGAGCATTATCAGCGTTACGATTAACCGAAGATAGGAAAAAACAAAAAACGGAACGCGATATTTGACAAATAATCGAAGTGTTCCCACCTTATATTTAAATTTCTGCCTAGGTTAAATTGTATTACTTTATGTAAACCTCAAATATCCGTAATTGATACGAAATAATCGTTATTTCTCAAATTTAATGAAACCTTTTGTTTTAAATGAAGTTTTCTACACAAGAAAGTGTTACAAGTTACCTATTAAGTTAATTGAAAAGTTAATTGTAATATTAAAAATATCCACGCAACCCTAGCATTTTTTAGATATATTGGCTGGCAGCATTGATAATTGATTTTGTAAATATGTAAAATATTGTTTACATTTTAAATAACCTCCATCTGAGTTAAACATTTACAATTTAATTTATGTAAAACAATGAAAACATAATATGAATATCGAATATATTATTTGTTAGTTAGTTTTTAGTCATGCAGTTTGATCACTAGTAGATTACCTACAAAAGGACTTCGTCGATGACAATAAAAGTATTTGAATACTTTATTTTATGATGTATGTAATGATAATAGGCAAATTTGAATAGTGTCTATCGTTGCTAATAATTATAAGCTTGTTTTCACATTTCGTGAGGTTGTGAATTCGAATCCCGCTTCCACCACTTTAGAGTATTTTTCTAAGAGCTGATGTAAAGTCTGTCATGTCATGTGAAGGCGCAGAGTCCCTGCAGGAGACGCGCATAAATTGGGCTGCCCATGTTTTATAATTTTTGTATAGATATAATGTTTATCGAGACGGCGGCTCAGGCGGACTGGTGTGTTTTATAGAAGTGGTGGGAAGAGCAGCAGGACATGTACCACTTGGTAAGCAACACACATGCCTATAACAGCACAGTGTCACAAACCTATTGGAAACCTATAGAGTTTTATTAGAGTCGAAATCATTAGCTACGCTGCGCACATAGAGAAATTAAATGTTGGTGGACATTTCACATACAACACCATCTGACCCCAAACTAAGCAAAGCTTGTACTATGGAAGCCAGATAGCTGATATAATAGTTATATATTTTTAAATACATACTTATTATACATAGAAAACACCCAGGATCAGTACAAATATTTTTATTCATCACACAAACATTTACACTGGGTGGGGATCAAACCCACGACCCACAGCTTATGATTAGATGATTATCTCTAGGCCCTGTGATTTCTATGGACACTATATCTTTCAAAGTGATACTCAGTGAACTTATAAGTAATAAAGGATTCTGATTCTGTTTGCACATTACTGCATGGCTGTAGAAAAACAGGCAATGGTGTTGATTTCCTCAGGGAGACTTAGCAAAGTCCTACCAATATATATATACAAATATAATAAATGGCATCAATAAGTTGCATGTTAAAATATAAGTGCTTTGTTTCAGATATATCAATTGTTATGCATCATGGTTGCAGTGGCTGATATATCAAGCTTCTCTGAGACCATTTCAACTTACAAAACACATTCCTGAAGTGATGTCGCTGATTGATTAAAACGAAGCTTGAAGAGTGATTGTCGAAGAACCTATAGTTATTTACAAGAGTGTGATGTAAAAAAGTATTGAAAATTAAATGTATCTGTTGCATCAACAATAAATATTGTGTTTTAATTAATTTTTTGGATCCTAAATGAGAATTTTAGTGTAGCACACCAATGTAATGATTTATTAATGATCCATGAATCTACACATATTGATATTTATGTCTAGATTCATGCAGCAGATGATTGAGCTGAGATAATGCATGATGGTAGCAACCATACAACTATTGAACAGGAAGAGTAAATAAATCACTGCCTAGTACTGTACTTCACTCAAAAGTGGTGTGCCCCAGGTGTCTCCAAAGAGTCCTAATAATACACAACTGACACCTTGAGATGTAACAATAACAAGGTTTTCTAAAGTCAAAGTACTTTATGTCCTTACAATGCATAAGTGTCCAATTTATACATCAATCTATTATTGGTGGTGGTGGACATTTCACACACAACACCTTCTAGCCCCAAACTAAGCAAAGCCTGTACTGTGGCAGCCAGATAGCTGATATAATAATACATACTTATTTTCTCACATAGAAAACGCCCAGCCATAGTACAAACATTTGTATTTGTCACACAAATATTTGCACTGGGTGGGGATCGAGCTCTCAACCCATGGGTTCGCTTGGTCTACAGCAGTGGCTTGGCACACTTACTATCAGTTCGGCCAGCCAGTCTAGCTATTCAAACTGAAGATCATGTGTGTTCTTTGGTCGTAGGATAACTTAGGCAAAGGTTTTCTATTTCCCCATCCAGATTATAAGGAATCATAACACAAAAGAAATGTGCGTGTATTTATTCTCAATAATTTTTTTAACAGTTCTATGGGGTTGTTGACTTGGGGTTGGGTACTCTTCTGAGACGACTTATTGTTTTCTTGTAAGCTATGGGAGCAGCCAGCAGTCAATATTTCTTGTAACTCCTAAAACAAAAACAAAGTTTAATAATATTGATATGAAATATTAACATTTCATTACATGACTAGCAGCATGTACCTACATTTCTATATTTTCATATGATCTGTTCAGACACCCCAAAGAGATTAAGCAACAAACACAAAAGAATCTTTCACATTTATGATATTAGTAAGAGGTAATATTAGGTGGCTGGTTCATAAATTACCTATGTAGGTTTATAATATGGAATCTAATACTTGCTAATTATTATTTTGAAGCACATTCTGCATGTTTAATTTTGTATAAGTACATGTCTTTTATAATTGGGAGTTTTATATTCAATACCCACCATAAAAATATGATTAATGTACTGTACTGAGACTGATAACAAGCCTCTCACAATAATATTGATCTCAAGCAGTTCAGAATGTTTAAAATAATAATTCATAGTAGTAACTTGGCCAGTTTCTGAGACAATTTGTGAACGTAAGTACCTACCTTTAAATCGCAAATGATAATAAATAAAGCTAGGTATTATTATCAAAACAAAAAAGGTAGGTATAATTGTAAGTTCCTGCTTACCTTTATCTCAAGTTTGATGTCCCGTTTTCGGAAAGATGCCAGAGGAATTATGCCCTTCAAAGTGTAAATTCTGTGATTTACTTATTTTTAGTAAAATCACCGTTTCTATGACGAATCTTGGGAAGTTATCAGTGTTCCCGCAATTGTATATATTCACCACACAATTATCTATCTTGATAAGCCAGTTTAATTACGAAAATACTAGAAAATTACACTACAGCAATCGCAAAGCAGCATCGAATTTGGCCATGTCTTCATGACATTACTTGAAAGCAGAAAATGCTTTGCTTGAAAGCAGATAAAAATTAGGCGGTCGCTATTTCAGTGCAAATGTATGAGTTTCGTTCATTCATCTGCTTTCGGCTTTACGGAAAGCAGATGTTGTTTTCGGCTTTCATCGGCGGTACCAAATTGACAGATGACGTCACAAATCAAAGCATAGCCGAAAGCAGTAGCGTTAGGCGGTAGACCCCCGGAACACAGTAATGTATGCACATTGCTGCTTGGCGGTAGAATAACTGGCAAAGGTGTGGTACTTCCCCAGGCGGACACTGCCAGTAGTCCTACCACTACTAGTGGTAAAGTGAGAGGCTTATAATAATTTTTTTAAACGCCCTTGTCTCAGTAAATTTGTTTATAGTTAGAATAAGTAATATGTGTTGTGTTGTGTAGGCGCGTGCCAACGGTCTCCCCGGTCCGTTCCACGGAGTGACGGCGCTACTGCACGTGCCGGCCGCGCGCCGCAAGCTGCTGGCGCGGCTCGTGAGCGCGGGCGACGGCGCCGCGCCGCCGGACCTGTGCGTACCGTGACTTGTGTGCTGTGTGACGCGTGTGCAGTGTGACGCGTGTGCAGTGTTACGTATGTGCAGTGTGACGCGTGTGTAGTGTGACGTGTGTGAAGTGTGACGTGACGTGTGTGTAGTGTGGCATTTGTGTAGTGTGGCGTGTGACTCGTGTGTAGTGTGACGTGTGTGTAGTTTGACGTGTGTGTAGTGTGACGTGTGTAGTGGGACGTGTGTGTAGTGTGACGTGTGTGAAGTTGACGTGTGTGTAGTGTGACTCGTGTGTAGTGTGACGTGTGTGTAGTATAACGTGTGCGTACCGTGACGCGTGTGCAGTGTGACGCGTGTGCAGTGTGACGCGTGTGCAGTGTGACGCGTGTGCAGTGTGACGCGTGTGCAGTGTGACGCGTGTGACGTGTGTGTAGTGTGACCTGTGTGTAGTGTGATATGTGTGTAGTGTGACGTGTGTGTAGTGTGACGTGTGTTTAGTGTGACATGTGTGTAGTGTGACGTGTGTGTAGTGTGACGTGTGTGTAGTGTGACGTGTGTGTGTGTGTAGTGTGACGTGTGTGTGTGTGACGTGTGTGTGTATGACGTGTGTGTGACGTGTGTTTAGTGTGACATGTGTGTAGTGTGACGTGTGTGTATTGTCACGTGTGTGTAGTGTGACGTGTGTTTAGTGTGACGTGTGTGTAGTGTGACGAGTGTGTAGTGTGACGTGTGTGTAGTGTGACGTGTGTTTAGTGTGACGTGTGTTTAGTGTGACATGTGTGTAGTGTGACGTGTGTGTCGTGCGACGTGTGTGTAGCGTGACGTGTGTGTAGCGTGACGTGTGTGTAGCGTGACGTGTGTCTCCCCGGCCCGTTACACGGAGTGATGACGCTACTGCAGTAGGTTACTTGACGAGCCGTAACTTACTACACCAGCCTTACTAGAATACCCGCAGGTTACTTGACGAGCCGTACCTTACTACACCAGCCTTACTAGACTACCCGTGTAGGTTCATTGACGAGCCATAACTTACTACACCAACCTTACTAGACTACCCGTAGGTTACTTGACGAGCCGTACCTTACTACACCAGCCTTACTAGACTACCCGTGTAGGTTCATTGACGAGCCATAACTTACTACACCAACCTTACTAGACTACCCGTAGGTTACTTGACGAGCCGTACCTTACTACACCAGCCTTACTAGACTACCCGTGTAGGTTCATTGACGAGCCATAACTTACTACACCAACCTTACTAGACTACCCGTAGGTTACTTGACGAGCCGTACCTTACTACACCAGCCTTACTAGACTACCCGTGTAGGTTCATTGACGAGCCATAACTTACTACACCAACCTTACTAGACTACCCGTAGGTTACTTGACGAGCCGTACCTTACTACACCAGCCTTACTAGACTACCCGTGTAGGTTCATTGACGAGCCATAACTTACTACACCAACCTTACTAGACTACCCGTAGGTTACTTGACGAGCCGTAACTTACTAGACCAGCCTTACCAAACTACCCCTAGGTTCCTTGACGAGCCATAACTTACTAGACCAGCCTTACTAGACTACCCGTAGGTTCTTTGACGAGCCATAACTTACTAGACTACCCGTAAGTTACCAGACCAGTCGTAAATTTAATTGTATCTTTCCCCAGGCCACCGTACAACAACGAGAGTATCACAGTTTGCTTCGCGGACGTGAAGCGTCACCCGCTATCGGAGCGCGACGCCGCCTGGCTCAAGTCGCGAGGCATCCCAGTCTGCGCGCCGCTTCTACTTAGCTCATATCTCACGGAAGAGACGACACCTGATCCGATGGCACATTGCTTGCCGGAATTCAGACCTACAGTCTGATTACGGAGCGTTGCATGCCAGAATACTGGCCTTCAGTGTAACCATGGATCGTTGCAAGCCAGAATACCGGCCTTTAGTGTAACCATGGGTCGTTGCAAGCCAGAATACCGGCCTTTAGTGTAACCATGGGTCGTTGCAAGCCAGAATACCGGCCTTCAGTGTAATCATGGGTCGTTGCAAGCCAGAATACCGGCCTTCAGTGTAACCATGGGTCGTTGCAAGCCAGAATACCGGCCTTCAGTGTAACCATGGGTCGTTGCAATGCAGAATACCGGTTTTCAGTGTAACAATGGATCGTTGCAAGCCAGAATACCGGCCTTCTGTGTAACTATGGACTGTTGCAAACTAGAATATCAGTCTTCAGTGTAACCATAGATCGTTGTAAGCCAAAATACCGGCCTTTGGTGTAACCATGGATCGTTGCAAGCAAAAATATCGGTCTTGAGTGTAACCATGAATATTTGAAGCCAGAATCCCGGTATTCACTGTAACCATGGTCGTTGCAAGCCAAAATACTGGTCTTCACTGTAACCATGGTCGTTGCAGGCCAGAATATCGGTCTTCGTTCTAAGTACAGAGCATTGCTACTGGTCTTGTAACAAACGTTAATATTGTAAATAAAATCTGTTTCTAGATAGGTTAGACCTAGATGTTTTCAAATTATCACGATCTGACTCAACTAATTTTATTTTACAACTCATGACGAGTAGTTCACAACCACTTTGGCTGAAGATGCGTGTTCTGCTTAACCCTGTGCAAGTACCCTTTAAAATAAACATGTACAAATAATACGTACAAAAGTATTTGTTTGTTAATATAGTTAGTTTAAGTTACTCATGAATTAGGTGAGGGAGCCACAACCATAATTTTGTCAAAGTTTCGCTATCTAATTTGAAAAAAAAACACGGCTATTTAATATATTAAAATTTCTTAATATGTAGTTGAATTTTCGTTGAGTGTGTTTAAGTTGAGACTGCTATAGCGGCTCGCGTATATACGAGCTTAGAAGCGCGTCGTTGATCGTACGAGTTGCGCTTGTGATAAAAGGCGCGCCTATACGCGTCTACATGCGTTTCAAAAACGAGATTAAGCGAATTATGCGCGTATAAATCGCTGGTCTGGCGGTAGATGAGCGACAGTGGGGCGATGCGATAGCGGGGCGGCGGCGACATGTACAAAAATAGCGCAGTACAGAGGCGGGCACGAAACGGGTGGAAGGCTACGAGTACAAGCTAGCGATGGACGACCGATGGCGAGCGGCGGTGACTTATTAGTAATAGACTACAAACCCGTGTACAAAATTGATGTGTCAACAATTGAACCACCAAGAGGTCTAAGTAGAAAGATAGAAGGGTATAAAATAATAAGATTTAGCACTATGTTGTTATTGTAAGCTGTTCAACTGAGTGAAGAGAGGGAGGAGTTAATTTCCCCTTGTCGCCTGATTTTTATTACGACGTTGCGGAATAATGGATTAGAAGATGTATTGAAACTATGGAACTAATGCCGTACACAATCAAATGACCAAATTTACCCAGAAAATCGCCGAAAAATCAAACATTTTTCCGATAATAAAAATAACTAAAAACATTTTTTTATACAGTTTCAATACCTCTAATAATCCATTATCCCGCAACGCCGTAAAAAATCATGCGACAAGAGGAAAAGATCCGAGGACTGCAACCCGCAATCATAACCTGCACTCATTTGGACAGCTTAAGAGTGACTGCATAGTGCTGAATCTTATTATTGTATACCCTTCTGTCTTTCTACATAGGTTCCTGGCGGTACAAATGATCCATTTATTTTGTACATGGCCTGTAGTCCATAAGCACGGCACCGCTCGCCGCCCCGTATCACGCTATGTCTACACGTCGCTACCGCCCCGCCGTCGCGTCGCCGTCGCGTCGCCCCCCGCCCCGCCGTCGCGTCGCCCCGCTGTCGCTCGTCCATCGCTAGTTTCGTGTCCTTAGCCTAAGAGTCTCACGTATTTAATAGATATATATTCCCTATGTACATACTCGTCTGCGAAATAATTCGTAACGGCCTAATACTGTTTTATCTTTCTGACATCAGTCTTGTATATAAATCAGTCTCATGTTAATGTACTTATTTTGAATGAACCTTGAGTTTTATGTACGCAAATGGGAGAAAATGTATTTAAACGTTACTAAAACAGATAATGATTAAAGACTGTTACTATCAACTTTGCCGTTTTAATATTATAACGCTATTTTTTTATAAAGGAACTTACCTACGACATTTGCCACAGATGGTTTATCGACGAAACGACTGAAATAACCTAAATAGTACGGTAGACCCGTTGCCTTCGTCTATGGGAGTACCGCAGGGTTCGTCAGTCTCTAATATTATGTTTTCTCTCCTACTAAACGATCTACCCGAAGCCGTGAAGGGTGCAGCCATATTCATGTATGCGGATGACGTGGCTGCCGTAGTCACAGCTCTTTCAATAGAGGAATTAGAAGAGAAATTAAATATTGTAATAAACGGCTTAAATTCATGGTTTAGTGCCAACGGTTTTATTCTAAATTAAAAAAGACTCACTATATTCACTTTTGTCTGTCGGGACACCATACAAAACCGCTAAAAGTCTCGCTAAATGGTGTTAGGATTGAGCAGGTACAGAACACCGCATTTTTGGGGTTCGAGATTGATCGCAGCATGACGTGGGAACATCACATCGACAAGATGTGTGCTAAAGTTAGCAGTGCGTGCTTTGCGCTAAGACGAGTATCCCGAGTGGTGTCTAAGGAAGTGTCACGTGCATGTTACTTCGCCACGGTGCATTCACGGTTACAATACGGCGCCGAGCTATACGCGCGCGCTGCCGACTGGAAGCGTGCGTTCCACGCCCAAAAACGTGCCGTACGTGCCATTGTTGGCGTATCGCAATGTACATCCGTCAGACCATATTTCAAGGAGTATACTTACTTTACCTGCTATCTTGATCTATCAAGTGGCTGTGTATGTCAAAAATAATCTAGAATCGTACAACACGCGAGGAGAGAGACATTCTCGCAACATACGCAACGCCGACAAGCTGGATGTTATACCACACTCTCACGACGTCACAGAAGTTAACTCACATTATGGGACCGGAAGTTTATAACACTCTTCCCAAAATAGTTATATCGGCCCCAAGTTTCGGCAGCTTCAAAAACAGATTAAAGTGCTGGCTTATCGATCAAACTTTTATAGTTACAGCGAATTTTTAGAGAGTGATGGCAAAGTTCCCATAAAAATGTAAATAAATAAATTTGACATAGGTTAGTACAATTGCAATAAATACATTATACTCGTATAATGCTTGACAGTTTTCTGTACAATAATTATTGTAATACAGTAAAGTAGTAGTTTCAAACTTTGAAAATGTATACAATTTGTATGCTCTTTCTTTTGTTTTTATTTTTTATGAATTGACGTGTAAATTGTACATTTATGAATAAAGTACTTTGACTTTGACTTTAAATATTATATAAGTAAGTTACAAAGTACAGTAGTAAAAATATTGTACACATATCTTTTCTTGTGTTTTATATACCTACAACAAAATTACAAAGATACAGTGATACAGAGCTTAGAAGTTCCGAGTGACGTCACTTTAAAGTACGATTTTCACGATAAAGTGACGTCATAATCCCCACTCCGGAAGTTTGATCCCTATCTATATCTTTGTCGACATCTTGGGAACACATCGAGGTCAGCTATGTAGGTGTTACCGTTATTGGAGAGGGAATGAAACCACGTCACTTTATAAATTGCTAATTTTATTGACCTGAATTGTACATGTGATGCCGACGTGATGCCGTTAACTTAAAACGGTGAAGGAAAATATCGTCAGGAAACCGACATGTACCTACCTAGAATCTTTCAAATTCATGTGTCGTCCACCAACCTGCACTGGGCCAGCGTGGTGGATTATGGCCTTAACTCTCTCCTTGCAAGAGAAGGCCCGAGTCCCAGCAGTGGGAACATTTAGTGGGCTATAGATGTAGATGTACAAGTGATGTGGGGGCGAGAGGCCGTTATTCTCCGCTGCAATCCGCTTATATATTAAAATCGTACATCATAAATAGGTACATAACTACAATTTTTAATAATTGACACACTGTAGCCCTCAACTACTATATACCTAGTAATTTTATATCACGAAGCGACAAGAGCTCTACTTGTGGTAACGCTATTCACAAACACGCTGCGAATGCGTGCGTGATCGCAGACGCTTTCAGTGCCGCCCGAGGTGCGGGCGATGGTATTTTCTGTTCACGCACACATACTTATGCATACGGTATTTATTTGTTTTCACGCACCATACTTAGCGCGTTTTTACACTTGATCACCACAAGTAATACGCACGTCGCTTTGTCAGATATAGGTACTATAGGTAACGTCTTTAATTGGTCTTTAACTATACTTACGCACATAAACTGCGGTATGATTGATTGATCTGTTTTTTTTCTATTTATTCCACAAATCCATCGTAACTGGGAGGTTTCATAGTGGTCATTTTTTTTCACATTGATTGTAATTATAAATAAACTAGCGGCCCGTTCCGGCTTCGCTCGGATATTGTCACATAAAGCCCATTAATCGAAATAAAAACTATCCTATCTTTTAAGTTGGATCAATCTACACACGGTGTCCAAATTTGATTAAAATCAGCTAAGTAGTTTAGGAGTCCATCGCGGACAAACATCGTGACAGCAGATTTATATATATTAAGATTTAAAAAAATTGCCATCAACATTGTCCGCCTGTACCTACCTCTAATATACAAACTTGGGAAAACAAATAAAACTGATTTTAAACACAAGTAAGCCTTTGTTAACCTTAAACTTAAAACAAAATAGATTGATGCACTCGTTATTCCACTTAACAAGACAAACTTACAGAAAAAAAACAATCTTAAAATAGAGTAGTTAATGGCCACCTTATCCCTAAAGCGATAATACCATCGATCTAAATCAAAGATGTGCCCGGAGCCCCTTCAAATTGTTAACAAACTGCGTCTGTGTGTGAAACGTGAGTGGTTTACATACCACTATTCTACTTGACCCCTAGAATCACTAGCGGAGAGGTATGCTGTGGTTCTACTTATTTTGGTTGTTGACAACGAAATAACAAGACATCTATCTCGCTCTCGCTGGTTAGAATTGTTATTATTCGCCCTCTGTCACGTCGTGTGTGTAATTAGATAATATTCAAAAATAATGTGAAATAAATACCGTACTCACACATGAAATGTAATATTCCCTTATTTGATACCCTTGGATTTTTGTTTTTCTTGAATTATTAGAACACTGAAGACACTGGAAGGTATTTTTTTATATTTATGTATACCTATGCTCGTAATGATCAAAATCAGTGATAAGTTTTTACCTATTACGTCCGGTGTTCACCGCTTCCTACAACCGACTAGAACGGAAAGAGTGGTGAGCTCATCCCCCCTCATCTCCCCAACGATCACATAATTCCGTGCGCCTGAAGTTTGGTAGGGCATATCTTTGATTTAGATCGATGTATAATACAAATAAAAACGAAATACTGATAAATTACGAGTACTTTGCTACTTAGATTGTAATAGGTCAACTGCACAGTAGATTACAGATTCGAGGCTATCTCTATTAATGTTTTAAAATTATTTTATAAATTAAGTAGGTACAATAAAATACAATAAGATAATATGTTCATTACGTTAGTTTCAAACTACTAGCCCCGTTGAACTATTAAATGTTTATTCCATGTTTAAATTGTAAATAAATAAATTAGTAATAAAGCATTTTCAGAAAAGGAGTTAAATATGGGTAAAAGATGCGTAAAACAATTGTTTTTAATGGCATAGAGCGACAGGACGAGGAGGATATATGCCAGATAGTAAGCATGACGCCTGTCCACAGCGACGTAGTGTCACGAATCTATATAAACATAAAAGAGTTCAAATCATTACCAAGCAGCCTAGTACAGCACTCTGCTCACCAGTGAGACATAAATATGAGATGATTTATCTAAATACTATGATAGAAAACTCTGGAAACATTGCCCTTTGAACCGGGCACAGTGTGATGTTTTTGACATTACTGGCACATAGCCTTAGAAATGCTTATCAATATTTATATTGTTCCTTTTTCTACTTCTTTGTAATTAACTGTTATATCTTGTTGCGTTCACAAGCTTAGGGACGTTTACCAGTTAACTATTTTTAACAACAGACATTTAACAATTGAGATTAGTTATCTTTGTATTAAATTGAAAATGTCCTGTTTTGTTTACCATAAATAAATAAATCCACGCCTGAGACCCGGGGTAACTACATTTCTGTTGAAAATAACTACATTTCTGTTGAAAATAACTACATTTCTGTTGAAAATAACTACGTATCTGTTGAAAATAACTACATTTCTGTTGAAAATAACTACATTTCTGTTGAAAATAACTTCATTTCTGTTGAAAATAACTACATTTCTGTTGAAAATAACTACATTTCTGTTGAAAATAACTACATTTCTGTTGAAAATAACTACACATACTTCTTAACCATGTACTTGATGGTCCTAGAATCGTCTTTAGGGTAGGGTAAGCCAGCTTCCCCCAGCTCGCCGATAGAGACTTCCACGATGGTCTGGTAGCCAGACGCCGCCGCCAACTTTTGCGCGGCGATACTGGTAAACACTGTTGCCGTGCCTTTTATGCCTTGCGTCTTGCATAAGGGCTCTCTGAAAGAATACACAATGTTAGGGATTTAAATATAACTGCAACATTTCTCTCTTCTGCCTATTTGGGGCCATCCATAAATTACGCCTAACAAATTTCATAATTTTTATACCCCTCTCTCGTCCTAGTCATAGATGGTTGTGTGTGATTTAACGTCACAAAATTATGGACCTTTCCCCGTCCCTTGTCACACAACGTCACACTTCAGCAACCTCCCGTCCCTCCCCCTCAATGTGTGACGTTAGGGAATTCCTGTACCGGGTTGAAGGGTGAAATTACCTAATCTTATATCTCTGAATGAAGAGCGCAGTGCAGTGATAAGTAATGATTTGGATTTTTCATGTTCCAATAGCAGCGTGATACTGGGCTGTTATGGGCAGGCATGTTGCTTACCATCAGGCAGATGTACAGCTCGTCTCCTCACTCTACTAAAAAAAGCCTCTTTGCAAAGCCTTCGAGCATGCGTTACTCGAACCAAAAACCTGACAAATTTGTGACCCAAGTCACATCGGTGTAGATTTTTATAGGGTGACTAGGTACTATACTATATTATAAGTAATATATATAATATACTTGGGTCACAAATTTGTAATACTATACACAGCTATCTGGAACACGAAGGAGTCCAAAACTTTGCTCTGAACTGCTCTGCGCTCGGTACCCAGATGAGTTATCTTTATGATCTGAAATAGTTGCTCTTCAAACTGGGAGATAGTGCTGTTTACACATTATACCTTGACGCGAAGGCGGCGAAGGTAGAATAACTGGCAAAACTATGGTACTTGATCACAACATGCTGACTGCAAAACGTCACCATTACATGAAATGTTTACGATATCAAAATATCAAAGTATTTTTTATTGACCATAACCGACTTTTTACGACAAACGCACTTAAAAAGACAAAATTGAACTTTAATCATCAGGTTTTATGGACCCGTGGTGTTAGAGTGGCGAAAACGTTTGATTCATTACCTTAGGTCATGTCAGAGTCACGTCTCCATTAGCACATTACAGGCTACTTTTTATCCCGAGAAAATAAGGAGAACGAGAACTACGCGGTTAAAACCGCACATCCTTGTTGGGGAGAGTAGTAGTAACTACCTAGTAGTTAATAGTTATGTGACAAGTTATCAGCTACCCTCAAATACCTACTCCAAATTTGGTACCAATTCTCGGAATCTGAGAAGTGTTAATATCTACTAATTTGGTACTAGATGTCCGCCCCGGCTTCGCCCGTGGTGCATATATAGCAGTCATCGGGATCCCGTACATATCCAACGATGAAAGAATGACTGAAATCGCTTCAGTCATTCCTGAGAATATCGCTTTCAAACAAAAAACCTCTTCAGTTACCTGCTACGCCACCTGTCCGAAATTGGTCGTACCAACTCAGATTTAGAAACAAATTAGCAAAGGTTCAATGACGCAATCTTATACACTTGCTGTCATGTCAAAGCACGGAACGAAAACTCTCAAAAAGGAATATTTTTCCCGTTTTTTGTTACATTCTTGATTCATGCTCCGCTTCTATTGATAGTAGCGTGATTTTCTATAGCCTATAGCCTTCGTCTATAAATGGTCTATACAATAGAAAAATAATCTTTCAATTCGGACCAGTACCTACTTCCAGATGCTAGCGTTCAAACAAACTCTTCAGGTTTATGATAATATTATGTTCTACTTATTTGGTATTTCTCATTAATGTTCGTTTTCGCAACTAATGAAATACAAAATTGTCTTGTTACCTCCTCGCAATTAGTTTCTAAGAAAAAGTAATTTTAGAGCACAAGCAGACAGCTTGACTAATTCGTTTCACCGAAATAGGTATGCCCTTGACCGCCATTTCTGCGATAAGGCATATCTAATAAGTCTCCAATAAAGTTCACCTTGGACGGAATGAATTTCATGAACACAGATTTCTAAAACAAAAGGCAGATGGAACGTGCGGAACACTGATCCTTAGGTCCGGAAAGCAAATATCAAACGCCAAAGCAAATACAAACTCCAGTCAGTACGAAACTGACTTCCGTCTTGTGCGGGAGTCCCGTGTGATTTAATGTTTTGTTTAAGATTATGCCGTCTTGTATCATCAAACATTGCAAACATTGTTCCCAAAAATAAAAAAAGGAAATTTCATAGGAAAATTAGAATATTTCTACTGGTATTTATGTAATTTAGACGATTTTATTTCGATTGATGAATAGAAACACAACACCTCAACGAAAATAGGTCAGTGTTGCTATACTAAATTGAAATTATTTTCCCTGAAGTTAAGGTAAAATATAGATTCTAATTTTGTTTTGAAGATACTCGTAGACCAAATTATTGATGAACATTGTATAATTCAATTTTAAGCCCTATTTTTATAATCGTTATTTTTTTTTAATTTAATGTGAATCGATGCCAAGAACAAATCCCCGCCGTTACTAGGGTTAACAAAAATATTAATAGTGTTGATGAAAACTATAGTTATGAAACGAATAGATAAGAACAAATCCTCGCCGTTATAAAACGTCTCGTCTATGACCTGTGGATTCTAACTTGATCTGTGCAGTGCAGTTAGCATATATATTTTTAATAATAAGAATATATTTCTTTCTTACTCCTTGTTGAATTAGAGCCTCCCAGAGCAGATTGTGTTTAATTGAGTCGAAAGCTTTATTGTAGTCGACAAATGCAATGTATAGGTCTTTCCCATACTCTTGAGATTTTTCTATTAACTGTTTTAATACATGCATATGATCAATAGTTAAAAACCCTGCTCTAAAACCAGCTTGTTTAATAGGCTGTTCTTAATCTATTGTCCTTGATATTCTATTTAGGATCAGCTTTGAAAAAAATTTGTAAATGTTTGAAATGAGGCTAATAGGTCTATAATTTTCTATTACGTTTCTGTCTCCTTTTTTGTGGAGCAAGTTATTAACAAGAAATCCTTGCATTATATATTATCGGTGTAATAGTAAATTATTTTAAAATAATGTTTTATGCGTTTATTATACGTGAAAATTTCCAAAGCTTAAGACAACAATAGTGGGACTTTTTTCTTAAGACGGGGAACATTACACGCACACCAACGTGAGTAATTTGACAACGTCGGTGAGAGCTGTCACGCATACATAACTAATGACTGGCCTCACAGTGTCGTTCACGAAGGTTTCATCTGTTTAGAAATCTGTGTTCATGAATTAGAAAAGCAAATTACCTGTCCAGACCTCCTTTAATAGTGTAGATAGATCGCTTTCAATGGTATAGCGATTTTGTACTATTTTGCGAATTCCTAAGAAATTGTAAATTTAGTATTTTTGCAGACTGAGTGAATCTTTTGTTTAGCTCGTCTAGACAGCCCCGAAATTCCGGTGATGGATGTAACGTTATATTTTTGGCCTTTCGTCGATTATAGCGAAAACCAAGCAATAGTGAGAGCTAAAATAGGTCATACTGCTATGATCATCATCATCAGCCGCAAGACGTCCACTCCTGAACATAGATCCCTAGATTACCACAACGAACGGTCCTGCGCAACCTGCAACGAGCGGTTTCCAGCGACCTTTGCGAGATCATCCGTCCATTTAGTGGGAGGCCGTCCAACACCGTGTCTTCCGGTTCGTGGTCGCCACTCCAGAACTTCACTCTTTCACGCAAAAACTACCGAAGGGATTTGAATCAAATTTGATACATAGATAGATAATGGGATGCAACAATAAATAAGCTATTTTTTTCCTGTGAAAATAACATGAGTGGGAACAACGCGCGTTAAACCGCAAGGTGTTGCTGGTAGGTATTTCAATTCAAAATATTTAAATCTCAAATATTCAAGCCGTGATAGAGTAGCGGCAAAAAAAAATCACAACTCGTCAACTTTAAAATTAGTGAGCTCGTAGGTTTGAATCCCGACTGCTCTTCTTAGTATTTTTCCAAGTGCAGACCTTTGATTATATACTTGTCTAGATGGAGCGTTACACTGTAATTGCGACGAAATTAACAGGCCAGGTTTCGAACCCACACGTGTCACGCACACAAGTGTTGAAACCTTGAAACACAGACACTTGTGTTTGTAACATGTTTTTAAACATGGCGTCACATAACGCTGCCCTGAGACCAAAGAAATTGGAAAAGAAACATAATTTTGTTTTTAAATCAACAATCAATAACTAAATGATACTGTAAAGGTTACTTACCGATGATAGCTAACGTTTTTAGTTATTTTAATTAAATCGCCCTTTTGCGAACTCCTAACATAATTAAAATTTAGCGTCTTTGTAGCCTGAATGAATCTTTTATTTAGCTTGTCTAGACAGACTTGAACTTATAATAGTGATTGATGTAACAAAACATCTTTTTCTGTCTCTTGTCAACCATATCAGTGAGGAAGTATAATATTATGTTAGAGAGCTAAATAATTGAATATTCAACAAATATTTCTTAATACAGAGAGTTTATAGAACATAGAGATATTCTACGTTATAGAGATAGAGATACGTCTTATATTTCTGGGTGACGAGCGCAGTGCAGTGCTAGATAATGTGTAGAGTGCAGTGATTTGGACTTTTATGTTCCGGTAATCGGAATTCCGTTAAGTTTTCTCGTCATTCACCAACCCGCAGTTGCCCAGCGTGGTGGATTGTGGGCTTGATTCTCTCCTTGCGAGAGAAGGCCCCAATTCCCATATGTGGGAAATATTATGCTTTCATGTTCCAATAGCTCAGTGACACCGGGCTATTATGAGTAAGTGTGTGGCTTACCATCAGGCAAATGCCCTGCTCGTCTCTTCACTCTATACCTAGTATAATAAAATATTTTATTTGATAGATAGATAGATAGTTTAATTCTTTATTGCACTTATTTAGAAAACAAAATAACAAAAATATTCAAAACTTAAAAAAACAAAGTAGCAATTGGCGACCTTATCGCTAAGAGCGATCTCTTCCAGGCAACCGCAGTATGGAAAAGGAGATAAGAAGAATAAGAAGACGGGGAAGTACAAATAATGAGTGGAGGATACTTATAATTCTACAATTATACTACTTATAATATATAATTAAACTACAATACCAATACCACTTAAAACATGCTACATATACTTACATATTAATAACTGTACACTCTTATACATAAATACGGATATAACATACACTAATAGATACATAAATATCATGTTTTACCGATGGAGATTTATGAAATAGTTTTAAATTATATAAAATTAAATAAAAGTAACGATTTCAAGTAATTGATCACGTAGACAAATATAGTTCATTCACCAGTTTCTTGAAGGTGGCTAGCAATGGAGCTTGTCTGGTTGATACTGGCAAAGCGTTCCACAGATCAGTAGCCCGAAAAGCAAAAGATTTGCCGTAGAAATTTTCACTGCGTGCTGAAGGCATTTGGAGCACCAAATCGTTCTTGGATCGGAGAGGCAAGAGTGTGCATCGCTCCAGAAAGTAAAACATCTTTCAGATAACGAGGTGATGAGGGGTTAAATAATACATTATAGAGTAGAGACAAAGTATGAGCATTCCGACGAAGGCGAATGGGGAGCCACTTGAGCTGCATACGAAACTGAGATACGTGATCATATTTGCGCCAGCCAAATATAAATCTTATGCAATAATTTTGGAGACGCTCAAGTTTATTAAGCTGATCTTCATTGAGGTCGAGATAGCAGATATCTGCGTAGTCCAAAATGGGAAGAAGAAGAGATTGTGCAAGCGCAACTTTAGTAGTAGTGGGTAAAAAATTACGTAATCGTCTCAACGATCCACCAGAAGCAAATAATTTGCAACTGATAGCTTTCAGGTGAGGTTCCCAGCTTAACGTACGATCGAAAATCACGCCCAGGTTTTTGACTGATTCGTTGTATGGTATAACTATCCCGTTAATAAAAACTTTTGGAACGGAAACCCAGTCGACTCTAGAGATCATGTAAGGACTCCCAATTACTATAACTTGAGTTTTGGAGGGGTTAACATTCAAGCCAAAAGAGTTTCTCCAGTGGACAATTTGTCGTAAATCAGCGTTCACCAGTTCAATGGCAACATTAAGATCAGAGAGCCGTGCTTGAGAATAAATTTGAACATCGTCTGCATAAAGGTGGTAGGAAGAATTAAGGTTTTTAGAAATCGAGTTTATGAAAATAGCAAAAAGAAGTGGTGGTAGCACGCCGCCTTGAGGGACTTTGTACTGCACCAAGACGATAGTACATCGTCGAGGTGAATACGCTGTCGGCGTCCATACAAACACACAAACTATGAAACCAATTGATTACTGATGGAGATATGTTAAAAGAGCGCAGCGTCGCCAGCAAGAAATCGAAATCGACGGCGTTAAAGGCATTACTGAAGTCTAGCAGAGCTAGAACAGTAAGCCTGCCGTCGTCCATACCTTTGCGAATGTCATCGGTGATCTTAACAAGAGCGGATACAGTGCTATGCCCTGGACGGAAACCGGATTGTAAAGGGTTTAAGAGGTCTTGCCTGTTTAGGAATTAGTTAAGTTGTGAGTGGACAAGACGCTCAAGGACTTTGGATAGAAAAGGAAGAATAGATATAGGGCGGTATTCGGAAAAGGAGATAGGATTAGGTTTCTTCGGCAAAGGAATTGAATGTGCATCTTTCCAGATTGTTTGATGACGTCAAGGATGGGC
This sequence comes from Ectropis grisescens, assembly GCA_017562165.1. NCBI lineage: Eukaryota > Metazoa > Arthropoda > Insecta > Lepidoptera > Geometridae > Ectropis > Ectropis grisescens. The sequence continues at coordinate 28,953,591 of CM029781.1, read as the reverse complement.
AATAACATGTTCCTACTGATACTATCACCGCCAACAGCGTTGGAGGAGTTCGACACAACACTCTTCTTAACATCACTTTCAGTGAATCGATTGAATGTAAATCGAGAGTAGTCAGGAGATGGGATGGCAGATAGATGATTTATAGTAGAATTTTTGACCGCTTCCGATATAGAGGAAGCAGAGGAAAAATGACGATTGAGGGCATCTAAGTCTAATTTATTAGGGGTAGAATTTGGACGTAATTTGCTGACTCCCATAGACTTCAGAAATTTCCAGACTTTGCCTGGATTCTCATTTGCAACATAAAAGAGACAAAGGGTCTCCTTACATAAGGGTACATGGTTGAGGAATGACCAAAAAGAAATCTAGAGGTAGGTAACGATTAGGTTGGCGTACAAGTGAAATAAATAACCTAACATTTGCAAAAGCACTAAAACACATAAATATGTAGATACATACCTACTAGCATGACTAATAACGGGAGGTTTAAATACTGTGGCCATAACGTGGTCTCACGTCCTACCGGCCTAAATAAAACACAGATTATATAATTTTCTTTCAGTAAACTGTGAATTAATAGAAAACTTTTTTGTAAGTCCTCGAGGATGAAGGTCTGAAGATACCATACTTACGATGAAAAAAATATGAGCTGAGCAAATTCTTCCGATACCTACTGAACTGTTTTTCCTATCTTATCGATTATCGCTTTAGTCAAACCCTCGACTAGCTAGACTATAGGTAACATTAAAATAAACAATGTTGGTGCTAAACCTTGACGATGTTTTTCCTTTTAAGTAAAATACTGTTTTGATGTTGAATATTATGCCTTATGGCGATAGCTGTAAAGTTTATTAGATACGCAAGTTCATTTGTTTGTCTCAGTGAAAGTTAGATAATAAATATGTAGACTGCAAACTTCTTTTTAAATGATTGGCATATTGTTGCTTCAAAGAGCACGATTGCAGCTATAGGTACATGTTTAGCTTTCGTAGCTATATTTGAGGTGACAACTTAAATCTAACGTGGAGGAATAACTTTTACGAAAATTGCGCAGACGGCGGAATGTTAAGTTTCCCACAAGTTTGAATAACTAACGAACGCATTTTTTTAACTATGCATAAAAATACAATGATTATTTAAATAAACAAAACTATGTTTGCTTAAAAGAGATCGCTTTTACGATAAGGCCGCTGACTTTCGGATTCCTTTACTACAAGCAATACTTTTACAATACTTTACAAATAATTTATAATCTCCCAAAAAAAACCTACTTCAATTTTACATCTAAATTCAGAAACATTCGACCATGCGCGGTCCGAGGGGGGTCACAGGGGACATGATGTATTTCTACTTGAGACCCCCCCCCAAACCTGAGGCTGCGTACTGGTGACCCACTCGAAAATTCGAGGCTGGGACCGCGCCTGCATTCGACTAAATTTCATAAGAATCCTAAGTCATCTAGAAGTAGATACCTAAATGAAAGGAAATGTTATTTCAAAAACAACACTATCGATTTCCATCCCACCATCCCATCTGAACTATCTACCAAAGAAAAAAAGAACTAAGTATCAAAATTGTTTCACAATAGCTATCGCGTAAAATACTGACAAAGAAATAAAAACGAAGTGAGAACCCCCTCATTTTTTCAAGAAGTCTGTTAATAAAAGGTTAACTGGCTAAACATGATATCTAGGTAGCACCGTAATTATATAGTTTTCATTAATTATGCAGCACATGTGCAGAATCCATTGTAAACCATGACGCATGTACTGAGGTGACTACAGTTACCGTAATCATTGTAAACACCGCTTTGTACATCGTCCCCTTCCACCTCGCACCGCGCACCGCATGCCTCTCAACCAACATTCAACTCGCTTTTCATATGGCGTTTTCAAAATGACAGATGACAAAAATGACAAAAACGGTCAAAAATACAGTTACAATTACGCCACAATCGGTGTTAATGTGTCATTTTATTGTGTGTTACAGACACTGAGAAGCATAGATATGTCAATCAAGGGCGGATCCAGCTTTCATGGGGATCATGCTCCCCCTGAGCTAGGTCCCGTACCTAGGTGGACCATAGTTTCGTGTCTTGACCACGACTATGTGACCCCCCCGACTTAGAAAAATAGACAAATTGGGGACGAGTTAGGAGATAGCAGAATTGGACTAAAAAGCTCAAGAATTAGGTCGCAAATGTTGATATTTTATGTTTAAAAAATACCTCAAATGACAAAGGTCTGTAGCTAAATAAAAAAGAGCCTTAACATTCTAACACAGGCGACGAGACGACACGTTTACGATATCTACTTGTAATAGGAGAAATTTAAGCGGTTGTATTGCGGTATGCCGTAGGTGTTTGTAGTAGGTAGGTATATTTACTTGTATTTCAGACAAACAGCCTGAAGCAAATAACAATTACTTAGACAAACGTTGAGTTTGAAAGGCATAATTGGTAGTTTGTTACACTGTGGGTAACCACATCACTATCAAACACTGCTAGTATCTGGCAGTATAAACACTTTATATTAATAGATAGATAGATACCTACTCTTTATTGTTCACACCAAAAGAAAAATAGATTTACAGACAAAGAAAAACAATAACAGCTAGTGCTACAACAGGCGGCCTTATCGCTGAAAGCGGTTTCTTCCAGGCAACCTTTGGTTGGAAATGGTTTTTGAAATTTTTAATAGCGGGGTGTGCCAATCCAGACTACCTACATCAGAACGTAGATATATACGCTAACAATAGAACAAAATAAACATACATGCTAATAAAATTACATGCTAATACATACTTCTATGATATACTAATACATATAGGTATTAGTAGGCAAAATATTATTGATACTTATTTAAGACAAATATCTATAGCTAAAAGTAGACGGTAAATAATGACACATTATGTAACAGGGAACTAAGTGGAATAATGGCATTTTATGATTGTAGTTTTGACATCTTTCGACAAGAGTACGTTTGCACTTGAGTACTATCACGTCTGATGTTAAACAACGATGCGGTTCGCGATTGAGCTTAACAGCCCAGAAAAAACCGATTCACTCGCGACTTGAAGATTTGACGATTGTACTACTGGCAACGCAGTTCCCAGCCTTTTTTTTACGAAAGTAGAGAAACGACTTCGCTTTTTCGAGTTACAAGCAGTTGGATAGAAAAAAAAAAATGTAAGGTGATTTGAGACATGCAGCTCAGCTGCATACTTTCCGAAATGTATTCGATAAAAATTGATAAGTGTTAGCACCTTAGCAACGGTTTTCAAGACTTTGAAGTTTTGTTTCGAACAAGGGTTATACTTATAACATGTCAATCCAGAAACAATGTCGTTTTTTCGTGCAACAACTGGTCTCATAAATAAATAGTAGTATTAGATCATACAGATCAATTGCACATGTTGAATTTGGTGCTTACAATGCTGATACCTCGCTTCCATCAGATTTTTCCCCAGCTTGTCCCCCTAGTAGCTCCTGTGCACGACAAGTCCCATCACGTACATGACCACCTCCAGACTCATGTGATTAAGCAAAACACACCCGAACTTTCTCCTTTATGATATTAGTAGGTTCTTTCTTCGAGGTTTTTATTCTACATCAGGTATCAGGTATCAAGTACTTGATGACAGCAAGTAAGTATAACGATGCTAACTGGCTTCCAGCGGTCGATTCCCCAGCTTGGCACCCCGATAGTTCCTGTGTACGACCAGCCCATATCATCGTATGCAGGATCCACCAGGCACATGTGATTGAGCAACATAAGTACATCCAAACACCCTTACTTAAGATAAATAAATAAATAAATAAATATTGGTGGACAATTCACACACAACACCATCTGACCCCAAACTAAGCAAAGCTTGTACTATGGATGCCAGATAGCTGATATAATACATATTTAGTTTTAAATACATACTTATAAATAGAAACACCTAGACACAGTGCAAACATTTGAATTCATCACACAAATATTTGCACTGGGTGGGAATCGAACCCACGACCTACGACGATAACGACGAAGATATTAGGAGATTCCACTTAGAGGTTTTTGTTCTGAAGGGGGTAAGTATAACGTAATGATACCTGGCGTCCAGCAGTCTCTTCCCCAGCTTGGCCCCCCGGTAGCTCCTGTGCACCACCAGCCCCATCGCGTGGAGGATCACCTCCAGGCCCAGGTACTCGTACACGTCCAGCTTGGTCTCCGCGTACATCATGGCGTCGTACACGTGCTTCCATTTCTCCCCTTTTACCTACACGTCAATGAGATAGGTTTAAAGATAGATACATTATAAAGGTAAACAATTATTGACCACCAAATAATAATTGTTTTTTTTCGTAAAACAAACTTCAAGATCATTTTTGAGAAATCCACCAAACACAACTGTTCTAATGAAACAGCGAGGTAGGACGAATAAGTCGCCCGGAAGGTACAAGCAGAGCCGGATTTAGGGGAGGGCAAACGGGGCATATGCCCCGGGGCCTCCACAAACGAGGGGCCTCCACAATACAGACTTAACATGGGTGTGTATTTCAACGTACGAAGTTACAGACAAGATTATTACCCCCTGCCCCGGGGCCTCCACACCTCTAAATCCGGTCACAAGTTCGTGCTGAGACCGCGACAGGAGACCGCGACCGGAACTGAAACTCAACATTGTTTTTCATCAAAACCATACGTGTGGGTTATCTATGAATAGGTCTTCAAAAATGATATTGAGGTTTCTAAATTTTTTTTATAAACTTTATAGTTTGCGCGAGAGACTTTTCCAAAGTGGTAAAATATGTTTGTAACCCCCTGTAACTTTTAAAATAAAAGAATGACAAAACTAAAAAAATGCATGATGTGCATTACCATGTAAACTTTCGACGAAAACTAGTTTGAATGAGATCTAGTAAGTAGTTTTATTTTAATACGTATTAACTGATTAAAGTAACAACGAACTACAAGAACTTTTATATTATGTTACTTGGTGCTACGGAAACCTTGACTTGACCACTTTTTATTTGAAGTAGGAAGTTAAAAAGATTTACAAGTTAATGTAATTAGCAATTGTGACGTTATCGATAATAGCGATTTCTTCGAGACAACCTTAGAGTGGGGAAAAACTGTGGATACAAATGTGTTTCATAATCTAAATCATGTTATATCACTGGGTGATGAGCGCAGTGTGGTAATAAATTTGGGCTCTTCATGTTCCAATAGCTGAGTGACGCGTGACACCGTGCTATTATGGGCAGGCGTGTAGAGTGAACACGCCTGCCTAAACCACATAAACATTTTTTTAGCTAAATACCCAATGATCAAATCTGACTATTTTTATCTCACATCAGTGAAGACAGCAAAGAACCAAACAAATAATTTCCTTTTCTAAATTCCTCTGATGTTTAAAAGAATATGGAAATTGATAGGTACTCATGATTCTTATCCCGTCACTCAATAGCTACAAAAAATATAAAAAAAGGTGTGGTGTCGTGGGACACCTGGTATAATAAAGAAGCAACCCAATTTGTCAAAAAAATGCTTAATTTAACTATTCATGGTACGGTCACCTGAAAAATAAAGTTGTCCGCACTGGTCACGGCCAGTTTTTAGACATTTTTCTCACGGCTTTAGTCTCACATTTTTTTCAGTACAGTTCCGCAGCAAAATCCCTATCTCCACCAAGCTTGCCGTAAAAAACTTCGTTCCATAAATCTCCATTTTCAGGACATTCGCTCACCTCTTCCTCAGTGTCATCATCAGCGGTCGTCACGACGCATACGTTCAGCGCCACGAGAGTCTTCTGCCCGTCTTTCTGCATGTAGCAGCCCAGGCTCATGCGCTGCTTTAGAACCTCTCGCCAGTACTCCCAGATCCCATCAACACTCGCTTGGTCTTCCACCAGCTCTGCGGAGAAAATGTTGCGAGCCATAGAATCTTATACTAATATTATAAAGCTGAAGCGGTTTTTTGTTTGTACGCGAATCCAAGGAACTATTGAACTGATTTCAAATTTTTTTTCACCATTGGATATGCACGTGATCTTCGAGTGGCTATATTTTAGGTACCACGGGCGAAGCCGGGGAGAAGCGCTAGTAATAACTAAGATAATACCTCTAGAATACATTACTCTCAAGGCTAATCGCCAATACTTTGCTCCCAAGTGGACTGCGTTGTAATGTAGGTACCTACTTAGATCACATGATACAAATTTATAGGTATGGTATTTTCAAATAAAAAAAATATTGATTAACCTTCCCTACGTTAATAAAATGAATTACCCATACCTCTATTAATATAGGTACTAATTATTTTCTTTAACCCCTAACGCATTCAAATAATGTTTTTTTTCTTCTTTCAATTTAAATCTAATCTAAGTACTAATAGGTAGGTACTATAAATGACAATATTCGGATGTTTGTTACTCAATCACGTCGTAACATCTGAACCTCTGAACGGATCTGATTGAAATTTAAAACACAGATTATACTCTGCAAAAACTCACAGGCTACTTTTCGACCCGGGAAAATGTCGGGAAAGGGAACTACGTGGGTAAAACCGCGGAGCGCTCGTAGTATATTTTTTATATACTCGTGTTATTCACGTATTTATTTCCTTTCTTAAGCCTAAGTTTTTACAATATCTTAAAATATATAAATCTCGTGTCACAATGTTTGTCCTCAATGGACTCCTAAACCACTTATCCGATTTTAATCAAATTTGGACACCGTGTATAGATGGATCCAACTTAAAAGATAGCATAGTTTTTATTTCGATTAATAGGCTTTATGTGACCATATCCGAGCGAAGCCGGAACGGGCCGCTAGTTGATATATAAAACAACATAAAAACATTATAAAAACTTAAACCTAGATAACCGTCAGCAGCGGGGCAGGGCGCAAGCTACCGGTGGTTAGGGCTGCAGACTGAGGAACCTCCTGACGATGCTGATGCGCCTTGTCGAGGATAACTGCCTTCTGCATCTTGCCCTTAGCCCAATCGTCTAGCGAAAGTCTATATTATTTATTATTTTCTTTAGTAATTTTTAGTTAATTTTTACGATGCGCACGCGCACGGGTAGATCTACCTACTCATTTTTGAAATTCTCTTCGATCGGCTATCTAAAGTTCTTATTCCACTTAGCTAAATTTATTGTCTGAATTCAAATGAGGAAAAAACGTAATTAAAATTAAATATTTAAAATTCGAATTTAGAAGGAAGCAATCTTCGCTTCTTAATTTAGTGTGCTAGCTTACTGAATCCCATTATACTTAACTGAATGCAGTAGTGACTAATTCAGTGTACTAAATTTAGCCAAGTGTAATAATGGCTTAAATCGCCATTGGATTTGACACTGGCGTCTCTATGATTTCAAGCGAAAATAAATTGTATTATATTAATATACGTTAGACCATCATTCTGGCGTGTCTGATGACTTAGTTGGTAGTAAGTCTGCCTGCGAAGCCGTGGGTCGTGGGTTCGATTCCCACCCAGTGCAAACATTTGTGTGATGAATTCAAATTTTCTTTTGGGCGTTTTCTATGTATAATACGTATGTGACTGCCCTAGTGGCTTAGTTGGTAGTAGCTCTGCCTGCGAAGCCGAGGGTCGTGGGCTCGATCCCCCACCCAGTGCAAATATTTGTGTGATGAATTCAAATGTTTGCACTGTGTCTGGGTGTTTCTATGTATAATAAGTATGTATTTAAAAACTATATAAGTATTATATCAGCTATCTGGCTACCATCACACAAGCTTTGCTTAGTTTGGGGTCAGATAGTGTTGTGTGTGAATTGTCCACCAATATTTATTTATTTATTATTTATGTATTTAAAAATATATAAGTATTATATCAGCTAACTGGCTTCCAAGCTTCAAGCTGCCTTTCAAACAAGCTTAGTTTGTTTGCAAGTTTGGGGGCAGATGGTGTTGTGTGTGAAATACGCACCAATATTTATTTATTTAATCAAGAACTTATTAAAAAACTGATTTATCCTCATCAGCCTGTGGTCGTCCACTGTTGGACATAGGCCATTCAGCCCGACCCTCAGTCTTACTTACGTCTTACGTATTCAAAACATTAGACTCGTATCCTACAATCTAAGAAAAACTATAATTAAATTGAATACTTCTTCTGCCTCTTGAAGTTTTATAATAGCTGTTATTTTCCTCTGTCACCACGTGTACATGTGATGTTCCCACGTGATTCGTTCATACATGCACTTAACAATGTAGGTACTTGGTGAAGATAAGTGGATGCTTGTTCACTTCAAATTATCCTACAAGCTACGCCCCACTAATTCACATGCTGTAGATAAATAGTAATTATACATATAGTTAAACTAGATGTTCGCCCCGACTTCGCCCGTGGTACATTATATAGCACTCATCAGGATCCCGTGAAAGAATGACTGAAATCGGTTCATTAATTCCTGAGAATATCGTTTTCAAACAAAACACCTCTTCAGCTACCTGCTACGCCACCTGTCGGAAATTGGTTTAATCTGTGAGCAAAGGTGAGGTTTGTAATCTGTGGCAAAGGTTTATGTTCAATGACGCCATCTTAGACACATGCTGTCATGTGTCATGTCAAAGCACGAAACGGTACAAAAACTCTCAAAAAGGAATATTTTTCCCCGATTTTGTTACATTCTTGAGTCATGCTCCGCTTCTATTAATAGTAGCATTATGTTCTATAGCCTTCCTCGATAAATGGACTATCCAATAGAAAAATAATCTTTCAATTCAGACCAGTACTTCCCGAGATCCTAGCGTTCAAACAAACAAACTCTTCAGCTTTATAATATTAGTATAGATATATACCTACTTAGATAAACCAACAGAACCTTGCGATTTTACCCGCATTGTTTTCGTTCCCGTTATGTTACAGGGGCTAAATGCACCTTTAAATAAATTAGGAATAATAAATAAAATGGTAAAGAAAAATAAAAAAGTAATCTCCGAATAACCCACCCCTAACTGCTTCTGGCGCAAAAATGCCCATGATGCTCGCCGCGTCCCCACGCTGAATGGCAATGGCCGACCTATGCTCCAGGAACGCGCCAGAGCGGGAATCACCCGTATTCTCACTGAGCCTGCGCCCTAATTCCTTTAGCCTCTGCCCCCAACACCCCAAGGTATCCACGGCAATAGGTACAAATCCGTACTGCGACATCAACATACCATACTTTCGCTTCTTTAAGCGGCATCTTTAAGTTAATCCAAACCATAATCTAGTTGTCATTGTGTTCCGACTTGCATGCTAATGCGTTTAGCAGTTTCGACGCGATTGAGCAACAGACATACACACCTTGACATGTATAGGTAATATTGGTAGAATACATTTTATTGACACACCAATGGAATAGACAATTTAAAGAAAAAAGTAGCTTGTTTAAAATGCACCTACGTCTGTTGGGCTCAAGTGGCTGTACTCTCTGTACATATATAAGTTGTTTTTTCAACTTTCCATTTAACGTTCAAATGTAAGAACAGTGTTTCACATTTATCGCTTCCAAAAATAAGTTTTTTTAATATAGACTGACGGAAAGGAACTGGTCTTAAAGATAATAAGATAAACTGTACAAATTATTGCATTGCCATCGGTCCTTGATAATTGTGCAAAGTTTCAAAACAATTCGTAGTTTAGAAAGTGGTGAAAATCACATTCAAAGATTCCATTACATACATACCAAACGAATAAAAGCGTGTTAAAAACAGATGTTTTATAGAAAAATGTAACCTCATTCATTATAATAATTCTAGACTTGAATTAACGACTTCTTTTTAAAATCATTGATTATAGTTATATAACATTTATAGGTTTATGCGTGACGGCTATCTCGTCAGATTTTAAACGCGCCTGTGGTACGAGTGTATGCTCGTACTGAGGTCCTCTTTTGAGGATATGTATTCAGTTTGGTTTTCCGTACCACGGGAGCCCAAGCTGAGGTCAGCTGTTTTGTAGTGGTAGGACTCTTTGCAGAGTCCGCCTGCGGAAGTACCACTACCATGCAGTCATGTGCAAACATTATCTACTGTGTTCCGGTTTGGAAAACAATGTTTCCAGAGAAATTACAGATCTTAGATATATAATATCTTGGATCTTTGGTTGACGAGCGCAGTGCAGTGCTAGGTAACGATTTGGACTCTTCATGTTCCAGTTGCTGCGTGTCATCTAGCTGTTTATGTACTTAGCTAGGTTACGTATTTGTCAATTTACTTTTTGTTTGATTACTTCCGTCTTCATTTTTATGATGCTCCATTTCACGGTTGCTTCGAAGAGGTCGCTTTTAGCGATAAGGTCGCCATTTGCTATATTTTAAGATTGTTTAAAGTTAAGATTTTTAAACTTTGTTTTGATAAATGCAGTATTGTTTATCTATCTGTCTATCGCTTTGCAATAGTTGATTGTAACCTTGAATTTCATCTTACGATAGTAGGCGTCGAATCCCAGCAGTGGGAGTATAAAGTGAACTTTATTTTGCACAGTATTTTTTTTCTGAATGCTTCCTTCGGTATACAAGTCTGACACATAAACAAGATGACCGATAAGAGTCACCTTTTTAAAACCAAACATAATTACGTTAAACCAACGATTAGATAAAAAGTTTTAAGATAACGAATCACGCAACGGCCGCACCAGCTATGCTATACAGGGTTATTGGACCAGCCTGCATCCTTTTCAGGGGATGTTAAGTACCTACTTATACATTCAACTTTTGTTTTACAGTTTATAAAAATCGCATATTTTTTTACCATACAAAATAAAAGTATTTAAAAAGTATTTGCCCGGTCTACAAGCGTCGAATGCAGTCTGAGTACCAGTAACTCTGTATTACATAATTGATGCTTACCTAAGCTATTAGTAATTAGTAATCAACAAACTATTTATGATTGTTTGTTAAATATATACCCTGCTTATCTACGCGTCAAAACAATCAATAACATTGAAAATGATTTTAATAACTATTCTATATTCAAATTATCAGCTGTTCCATTTGACCTTTGGAATCGGAAACATAAATATACTACGTAGTATATGTAAACTCTTTGATAAATACACAGAACAATTTATTGACTGTCGAGCTCAGGGTTAGCTTATCGATGTTTTATCGCATACATTGCGGGTAGTGTGCAACTAATATGCATGCACTAATACTGTCACCTTTTTCTATCCGAATGGTCGTAGTTCGAAAAAGCGATATCGTTTCATGGTTGATGTTCCAAAGACACGAACCATCGATATAAATCAATGGATGTCCCGAACTTCAGGCGCACGGAATTATGTTATCGTTGGGAAGAGTGAGCTCACTGTTTCCGTTTTAGTAGGTTGTAGGAAGCGGTGAACGCAGGACGTTTATAATATAACTATTCGTTGTCAACAACCAAAATAAGTAGAACCGCAACATACCTCGCCGCTAGCGACTCTAGGGGTCAAGCAGATTGGTAGTTGTAAACCACTCAATACGCTTATACCTAGAGCCGCAGTTTGTTAACAATTTTAAGGTGCTCAGGGCACATCTTTTGATTTACATCGATGACGCGAACGAAGAGGTTGTAGAGAAGAATGGAGTCTTCTACTTTTGTGAGTGTGAGTTTTCCCGATAATTACAATCTTGGTCTCATCAAATCGAGAGTGAATCGGCTTCTTATAGGTAAGTACGTTCCATTGCAGACTGCATCGCCGCTTAACAGGCTTAACGAGATGGCGTTCAAGTGTAACCCTATAAAAGATAATATATATTTGGAGCTACTCACTTTGTATCTGGCACAGAGTCTCGTCCGTGCAGAGGTTATCGACCAGGATCTTAATGGCTTCTTCGTCATCCTCCGGTCGCAAGTCCTGTACGACCCAGGTGCAGTCTTCAGTATCCCACGTCTCGTACACGTTCGGGTACGAATCGTTGAAAATCCTCTTGAAAGGCATGATTTAGCTGCCAAACAAAATTTTACATCACAAAATTTATTAGCAAAAATGTCATGGATAAAATATTTTTATGACTTTTTGAATTGAATAATTTTTTTTTATGTCTTTTAGTCCGTGTTGAATTGAATAAAATATTTTTATGTCTTTTAGTCTGTGTTGAATTGAATATTTTATTCATCCATGGCAGACCGCATAGTCGCTTCACATCAGGTAAGATAGCGGTCTAGTCTAAGCTTAGGTAAATGTATCCTCTTTGAGTGTTCTAACCTAAGCCTTTGAGGACGTGTATTGTATAAGTTTTGTTGTTCAAATAATTAATTTTCTCCGAAAAAACAAAAAACAACTTCAATGTAAAATTTTATTATTGTCTAGATAAATGAGGCGTTTTCCAGACGCAAAAAGACTTATCAAAGATAGTTCTAAATATTGTCAAGTGCCGGACCACTGTTGGTTTTTGTGAAATTTCTCTAACAAAATAAAATAGTGGCGCCACCTACAGTGAAATTGGGAACTGTATTTGACAGGTCTTTTTTACATCTTTAAACGTCCCATTAAAAAAAAAAGTTTTATATTGATATTTTACAATCCGCCGCACCAATTTCGGTAAAATCAAATAATAAATAAATAATAAATAAATATTGGTGGACAATTCACACACAACACCATCTGACCCCAAACTAAGCAAAGCTTGTAATATGGCGGCCAGATAGCTGATATGATACTTATATAGTTCTTATATAATACTTATATAACTGATATAATACTTATGGGACCATCACTGAACTATGATCTACTAAACAGAAAAATAACCATCAAAATTGATTCACAATTGGCGGAGCATGCGAGTACATTATAGTTAAAAAACCACACAGCCGAATTGAGAACCTCCTCCTTTTTTGGAGTCGGTTAAATTAATACTCTATATTACTTTAAGTGGCCAAATTACTGAACTTATGCCAAAAATGAACTTATGCAAAAAAAGTTTATGCCAAATGACTGAAGCTACAAACTCAAATATTAAAAAATAAATATTACCTTAATTTAAAAAAAAAAGGCTCTATACTTGTCCACTCGTCCACTGTTACCAAAATACTAGAATGCGCCGATTATGCAGGAAAGTAGAAATTTTAACTATGCGAGTGGAGGGGATATCGCGACATGTGGCCTAGATGCACATGTAAATTACTTTAGCGTGCTCAGAACATAAATTGATATCCTTTTATTATATTTGCCTTTCTACCAGATAACTGTGTGATATGTTTTGTCTATCTGATAGCAAACGCATAAGCAGTTCGCATGGGCCGTGATAGATGTCATTTTAGGAACACGACAGTTTCCGCACGACATTTCAAAAAAATAATAAAACAAACAATTGTTTTTTCTCAAAAAAAAAAAACGAATTCAATTTATACACTCGACCAAGTTGCATAAGAAACTGTCGTCAAGTCCTACTTAAAAAAAATAAAGATGGTAAAATTAAATAAGTTCTTGTGTGGAAAAACAAATTCACTCGGTTTTTCAATGACTACTTATCCAAATATTTTGACGTACGATACTTACAACTAATGTATACGTCGGTAACATCTGCTTACGCGAACGACGTAGCGGGTTCAGCTAGTACGTAATAATTATTAATCCAAATTTTTGCGGGTAGTGACGTCATGCCAGTCGTTAGTGTTTTAGCGGGAAAACCAAAATTACATTATTATTGCATATTTAAGAAATACTCATACTAATATATTAAAAAAATATGGTAAAAGCGTGTTGAAATTTCGAACACAGTTAGATTTGTCTGGAATAGCACAAGGGCCACTTTTAATTGCAAAATAATAACGGAAATGGGGAAATGCGCAGATAAAATCGCGGGTTATAACACATACTCGTAGATCTAAATAATAGCAGACCTTGAAGCAAAGTGACATTAGTAGATTTATGCTTGCACGGAATGAGTAAAACATCTATGTTTAACTAGCGTATACCCGCCTCTTTGCCCGCGTAGAAATTAAAAATAAAACCGGAAATTTCAAATTTGTGTGACAATTTAAAAAAAATGCATGGCTTTTAGGCTGATAGGCAACATTTTATTTTATGATCTTATTTGTAATCACAATTTTTAGCGAATAAAATAGGTACTTTGAGTTTTGAGAAAGGCTAAGAGTAAGACCTCTTTATTGCCAATACAAAAATCGTATGAGTATGTGGTATGTAAACGCATCGTAACCCTAAGATATAACACAAAAAATCAACAAAAAATTCAAACAATTTTACTACCTTCCTACGTACTTTTGTGTATGTACTTGGAGTTGTGAACGCGAAATTTAATATATTAACACATTTTTTATAAGACATTTAAACGAAGAGTAAGAAAAGAGGAGTTACGCGATTGGATAGAATGTTAATGAATTGGTCAGAGGGTTATTCAAGATAGCGTCAGTTACTGAGAAACTTAAAAAATGATCAAATCAAACCAAATCTAATTATTTATTTGTCAAAACATGTATGTGTTATCATATACATACATTAACAGTAGTGTACAGATGCAATTCTTGCCTGTTTCGGCGTACACATTTTGCTACAGGAATGAAAACTTAATCATGCTTATAAGTAAATAAATAAAAATGCTTAGACTCTTGGAAAATGTGAAAAAGGGTGTGAGGAGCCTGACCCAGCCAGTAACGACAACCAAAGACAGAGCGTCTTGCCGCCGAGGAACAAGGAGGCCCAACCCCAGATGTACTAGAAAGAGGTGCAGAATAATAAGAATAAGAGAAGAAATTATTGGTGGATTATCGCCTTGACTCTCTCTCTTTGCGGGAGAAGGCCCCGTGTCTCACAGTTGGAACATTTAGTGGGCTGCATAATGCTTATTTTATTACCGGACTACCAGATTTTCCAACCCAATAAGACAACAAGAACAAAATTAAAATGTTTGATTTACCCCCGATTATAACGGATGTTGTAATCTGTACAAGATTCTATTAGTCAAGCCCTTTCATTTGATACCTATATTGAGGGGAGTAGTGCAAAAATAATGTAAAGAATGTATTTCGCCATTTTGTGGTGGCGGCCATCTTAAATTTAAAATTTGTCAATGTATTGTATTCTACTTGTCAAACCCTTTCATTTGATGCCCATATTAAGATAGATTAGGCAGAAATATTTTGTCCGCCATTTTGTGGAGGCGGCCATCTTGAATCGATATTAACCAAGCATAGCTAAGAACATCCGCAAAGAAATTAACCTTCAAATCCGCTAAAAAAACCGCATCGAAATCGGTCTATCCGTTTTAGCGGTGCCACAGACAGACGGACAGATATACAGACACACAGACAGACATCGATGTCAAACTTATAAAACACTTTTGGTCGGGGGTTAAAAAACGAATCTGACTGTGATTAACCCATCAACCCGTTTAGAGTTTTTCTATGGAAAGTACGAGTCATTTTCGTTTCGTTACGATAAGGCATTAAAGTATTCCAGTTGTGGAATAAAGCTCCCTAATTCGCTTAGAAAATCTCGCACTTATTAGAGTTTTTTAAAAGTCATGTCAAAGAAAATTATCTGTCGAAACTGCAATTATTGTTCTGAGATATCATTTGCAGCTACATTTATCTATATTAACCAATTAACCTTCTATATTAACATCTTTGGATATGTGTCATAATAGGTAATTATATAAAATTGTTTCCACTTATTGCATTGCATGTCTTGTTATTTATTCAAATTGGATTCGTTTGTATTATTGTGCATTGTAATTTTATTAACATGTACCTATTTATTTATGTATATACTGTCGAGATTCTATTATAGTACCTATATACCTACTTAAAAGCAAATCAAACTATCAGAGTTGTTATACATAAGCACATAAGCAGCCCATTAAATGTTCCCACTGCTGGGTCTCGGGGCCTTCTCTCGCAAGAGTTTAAGGCCATAATCCACCACGCTGGTCAAGTGCGGGTTGGTGGACAACACCTGACCTCGAAAGATTCTAGGTACATGTCGGTTTCCTCACGATGTTTTCCTTCACCGTTTTTAAGTCAGCGGCATTACGCACATCACTTCGAAAAGACAGAGGTGCGCATGGTGGGATTCGAACCCGGGGGCTCCGGATCGGCAGTCGCCGTTCTCCCGACTAGACCAGCCGTAACTTAGAGTTGTTATACATATCTATTCTTCTATTCTAATATTATAAAGCTGAAGAGTTTGTTTGTTTGAACGCTAGGATCTCGGGAAGTACTGGTCCGAATTGAAAGATTATTTTTCTATTGGATAGTCCATTTAGCGAGGAAGGCTATAGGCTATAGAAAATAACGCTACTATTAATAGAATGAATACATGAGCATGAATCAAGAATGTAACAAAATCGGGAAAAAATATTCCTTTTTAAGGTTTTCGTACGTTTGACTGAACCGATTTCAGTCATTCTTTCACCGTTGTATATGCACGGGATTTTGATGAGTTCTATATAATGTACCACGGGCGACGCCGGGGCGGACATCTAGCAGTAAATAAAATTGAGTTGTTTGTTTGTGATATTAAAATAACAGCTTTATACTACATGCATCGGAATGTCACACTCATACGCATTTAGTATATATACCAAAATACAATCACACAATTTTTGTCAGCCTGTCTGTCTGACTGTCTGTTTGTGCCGGCCAATCTTCGAAACGGCTGGGCCGATTATGACGGGGCTCTACTATAAAGCTGATGTTCTAATGCATAACTTTGCCCGAGCGACACGAGGCTAGTTTTTCAAGCTAGGATAGTAAGCTAGCTTCTATCTTCGTGTAGATGTCGCAGCCGGATCGTATAATCCACTGCATTACATTACGGCTAGCCGTTTTGAAAAACAGGGCCGTTTTGTAATGCGGCGGTTCAACGATTAGCCGGATTGTCATCGCGGTACGTTCTTCAATACGGCGGCCAACGTTTAGCCGCATTGTACTACTGCTTAAATTGTAGGGTGACTATAGGTACTTCCAAAATAAACTATGAAAATTAATTGTTTTAATCAGAAAAAGCTGACAGATTATCTCTTGCCATATTTCTTATACTTTTTTTTTAAACATCTTAGGTACCTCTCAGATAAAACTTGAAAGCCCCTAACTTGATATTGTTGATGGTACACCTAAGAAATATGGTGCACTTAGACAAGGGTCTATCCTTGAGATTTGACCCTGGGTGGGCTCTCCCCGCCAGAAGCTCTGCGGTCAGCCCTGAGTGTCGCTTCTCCATACTCGGCCTACGCTCCACTATGGAAGTCGCCGGCTAGTCTTAGCAAGGTGAACGGTGGTAAACCACCCCAATAATATTGTACAGGATTCCGCCGAACACCAGAATCCACCACGCCGAACACCAGCGCCATCAGTGTTAAGAATCGGAACTAAAAATTGTCAAAGCGGCGGCTAATCTTTCGCTTTATTACATTACGGCTAGCCGTTTTGAATGACGTATAGCGTCGAATACATTCCGGCTGTTTTTTAATCAGCCGCATTAAATCTGGCTAATCGTTAAACCGCCGCTTTACAAAACGGCCCTGTTTTTCAAAACAGCTAGCCGTAATGTAATACGGCGAATTATACGATCCGGCTGCGACATAGACATAACTAGCGTTGCGTAGCGTTTTCCACACGAAACTAGAAGTACTAGCTTACTAACACTAGCTTGCTACCCTTGCTTGAAAAACTAGCCTCGTGTCGCTAAGGGCTTCTCTTGCTGGAAGAATAAACAGGGCTCCGCGAAATAAACAAAAACCCCCTTAGGACTTGTCTGAAACCGCGGGCACAGTTAGTATATGAATAAATTAAAAGAAAGAACATGAATGAAACTTTTGTCTGTTTCTTGCAAATTTTGTTCGTTGCATCCCTTTAACGTTAACAGTAATCATTGATTTGCGCGTCCACCCCTTATGCCCTTCAGAAAAAATCCTGAATCCACCCTTGCTTATGAATCGTAAATACATACTTATTATACGTAAACATACTGACACATAACAAATATTTGTATTCATAACACAAATATTTCTCGTAGTTACCCGTAGCATTAGTATAGTATCGTTATCATAACATTCCGTCACTCGAAAAGTTCCACTTCAATGCGTACAACTCTATCAACAAGCGGTAATGTATACGGTATTAATTAGTAAAACATGTTACATCTAAATCCTTTCGTGGTCAAACGTAAATATTTATTTTAAAAAACTAACTTCCCGCGTACAAGCGTAGTTCCCGATCCTGTAAATTTATCGGGATATAAAATAGAATGTGTATTATTCCCGATCTATCTATCTGTGTACTGAATTTCATCCAAATCTCTTCAGTAGTTTTGCGTGAAAGAGTTCCATTGATACATCCATACACTCTTACAAACGTGTTCGTTTATAGTGAGAGTATTACTATAATTCTTTCACATATTCATAGTCTAGAACTTTTTATGGGTGGTATTTGAGTGAGCACAATTTTTTAAAAATAATGAGTGACAAGACGAGCACGACATGTGCTTGATGGTAAACAACATGCCTGCCACATAACAACACAGTGACACGTAGCTATTGGAACATGAAGAGTCCAATTACCTAGCACTGCATTGCTATCGTCACCCAGTATCTCTAAGCCCTGTAATTTCTCTGGAAACGTTTCCCCTTCAAACCGGAACACAATAATGTTTGCACATTACTGCTTGGGGGGTAGACAAACTGCCAAAGGTGTGGGACATCCCCAGGCGGACTCTGCGAAGAGTCCTACCACTACATCAGTAATACAATTCAGTATTTAGACTGTTTATATGGAAAAGATACTAAGTAAATATGTAAACTTACCAGTATTACAATGTACACGTCTTTCTCGATATAGAGCTGGTTCTAATAATGAGTCTACTGAGTCTAACGAGCATCTGACATAAGTGTGCAGTCCAACCATTGCTTCATCTGTTATCGCGTGGCGTGCTTGTTGTAATACTGTTTGATACTAGATAGACTTAGTTACTAATCTCAAAATAGTTCAAGGTTTTCGCCGGAAGCGTCATATGGCGGCGTAGTCTAGGGTACTTTATAATATAAGGCGTGTTCTCATTGGCGACTGGACGTGTTGTAGCCAGTTCTTGTTGCGTATTGATTTGAAGGTGAACTTGTGAAAACATAACTGCAGTTGAACCTCGATTATCCGAATTAATTGAATCCGATACTAGTCCGGATTATCAAACATTCGAATAATCAAAACGTGGCTCATTTGGAACGAATTTATGAATAACACCTTTTTTCATAAAATCAGTACAAACAAAAATATGTTAGATGTATTATGTATTTATTATACTAAAGTTTGACATGATTTTAACGATAAAATATATGTATTTCCAACACTAAAAAAATTACAAATACTTTTTTACAGACTTCTAAGCAGAAGAAATAAGGGTTTCGATTCGGTAGTATTTTTTATGTTGTATGCTTGTTACGGGGTTTTATTCATAGATTTAATTTTTTTATGCTACCGTCTTTGGGTTTTGCGAAGCCCCGACCAAAAAAAAGGGGTGTTATAAGTTTGACGTCGATGTCTGTCTGTCTGTGTGTTTGTCTGGGGCACCGTAGAGCTCATGGGATGGGTGGGCCGACTTCGATGCGTTTTTTTTTATTTGAAGGTTATTTTTGGGCGGGTATTCTTAGCTATGTTTGATTAATATCAATTCAAGATGGCCGCCTCCACAAAATAGTCGACAAAATATTTCTACACAACCTAACTCAATATGAGTATCAAACGAAAGGAATTAACTTGTAAAATACTATACACCATAATTCATTTCAAATCCAAGATGGCCGCCACCACAAAATGGCGAATTACGTTATTTTTTTCACTACTATCTCAACATGGGTATCAAATGAAAGGACTTGACTAGTAAATACTATGCACTATGACAAATTTCAAATCCAAGGTGGCCGCTAACACAAAATGGCAAATACGTTTCTTTTTTCATAACTCCCTCAACATGGGTATCAAATGAAAGGGCGTGACTAGTAGAATGTTGTATAGATTACAAATCCGAGGTAGTCCGAGTCCGAGGATTTTGTTCATATTTGATAGATAGTATAAAGGTGGTCCCATTTAATTGTATTAAAATGTATGTGGAGGTTTTTGAAATATGAACAAAAAACTAAAACTTGCTTTCTTTTATCTAGACGAGGCGGCATAGTGATAGTTTCTTATAAGATTTGGTCGGGTGTAATTTTAAATTGAAGTTTTCGTTTTTTTTACTGATGATATAAATTATTGTTATTATTTTTTATTATAAAATCGTTAATTTTAGCGAGCAATAATGTAGGTACCACCTTTCGCAGCAATATTCAGATAGTTTAGCTTTCAGATAAGTTATTTGGATAAATAAATGAACTCGTGCGGATGATTGAGGGTTCGGATGATCGAGATTCGGATAATCAAGGTTCTACTGTATAACTAAACTCTCTTGAACTCTAGACCTTTAGTGGTATGCAGATAATTCGATAACGTGTTATACGTGTTTAAGTAGGTCTAGTACCTACTAAATAGCCTAGTTTACTAGGTAAATATTGTCGATCTGCCTAGCAGCGTTGCTGCAATACTGAATCTACACACTGAGTCGTAGATCAAACATTCATTTATCATTCACACAGGATAAACATTTATTTTGAAAGCTGTTTCCTAAACGCAATATTTAACATATCTACCATACAAACTTTACGCGCGACGCATAGAAAATACGACACTATCGTCACGCTTCTGTAGTGTTTTTGTATAAAGCGTTTTTGGGAGAGAATCCAAAATTGTGATTTTAAAATCGTGATATCACGGGAAGTTTTTAAGATGACCAAGTCAATTCCAAGTCCAATTCTTTCAACTATGTTTCAGTTATTGAGTAGCCTTTTGACGGCATATTAAATAAAAAATGAGTCGTCATGCTTATTGCGAAGAAAGTTTGTGCTTTTTCAAGCTAAAATGATTAAGGGGGGCCGGCCCGGATGAAATTTGGTAGATACATATTTTATACCTCTATAAAGGCTACTATTTATATAGGCTCCCAAGTAGGACAAAATACAGTAAAACTGCCTGTAGAAATAAAAGACCTACCTTTTGTAATGGTCCGTAGAAAATTAAAGATGTGGCTGGTTGAAAAATGTTTTTACAGCTTAAATTAATATATAAAAACTGAAAATAAGAGATGACATAAGCTACTAAAGAACATGAAATGTATAATATATTATAACCTTTGTATTGACATCATAAAATTTTATTACTATTATTTTTTAACTCAAGCCATTTGACTCTCCTGTGACTCAATGATATAAAAGCTATGAAAATGTATTTAATTTTGTATTAATGTTCAAAAATATTTCTTTCTTTATTACGTATGGATAATTTTTATTAGACATATAATTTTATATCAGACATATAATTTATTCTACAACAACATTTATGATATAATTCCATAGGCATGCCATTTGTATTAACTTTGGAAAAAATAATTTACCTCAAACCATTTTGACTTGACTTGACATTGACTTGCAGGTGACGCAATGTTAAAAAAGCTATTGAAAATGTTGTATGATACATTTAAAAAAAATAACCATTAAAAAAAAAAATCTTTCTTTATTGCCTATGTATAATTTTTAAACTGACATATAATTTACTCGAAAGCAATTTTTATAATTCCATAGGCTAGAGATCTTGGCAAAATAGAATGATCGTTTAATTAAATTTTATAAATATCTTAATATTGGACTATCTTTTATATGGAATAAATTTCATTTCATTTGTCCCGGTAAAATAACTGGAGCTTGAACTACGCGGGCGAAGCCGCTGGATGGTACTAGTCCTACTAATATTATAAATGCGAAAGTTTGGGTGTTTGCTGCTCAATCACGTCGTAACGGATGAAAGGTACGGGTTGAAATGGTCTGGAATCTGTGTCTGGAATAGTATATGACAAGATCGCGGGGCGCTGCGATTGTTTCATGAACTATTTTACGTAAATAAAGTAAAATATGTACGTTTAAAAATAAATACATGTCATCGACACGAAGTAGAAAAACATTTAAAACTAAACGAGTAGGTATTATAACAGCTATTTCGCTTCTAAAGTAGGTACAAGCTTTTCATTGTTGAAGGTCATGTCTAGTCTGAGATATTGATCACTTGGTACACTGCTCTTCCACGCTCCTTTCTCGGCCTTAAAGCTTCAGCTATTGTTAAGTCAGTAATCGTCTTTACTCGATCTGAACAACGGGTAGGTCTCTATCTACTTGGCCGACTACTATACCTCTCGAGGCCGTCAGTGTTTGTACGAGCGACAAGTCCTAAATACTTAAGAATTCGATAGAGAAAATAGAGGTTAGTTTTGTGGTTGTTTGGAGCTCCCAAGAACTGACAAGTTCGTCCGGTTGGTTGGTTGTTTGATTAATTAACAATCGATTTCAATAAATTTTAAATGGGACTACCTTGGGTATCCAGATAAACCTTTTCAAATAAAAAAAGCAGTGGCGCTCCCGAAGCGCTTCTAGCTAAACTGAACTAACTGAACGAATACAGTGAAAACTTGAACAAGTTTTATGTCACTGTACAATTGTATATAATACGAATATATTGTCAGTTTGTAATTTAATGACGTTATATTATGAAAACTAGTCTAACCTATTGTATACTATAAACTGATGGTGTATACAATTTTCGGAAACAGCGGCCCGTTCCGACTTCGCTTCGCTTCGTGGCCTGGTCTCCCACGGTGAAGCGAAGAGGAACCAGCAGTGGGGTGCTCATCTAGGCTTTGTCTCTAAGCCGATGATGATACGTCCATGTAGGTGGCGTGGTGTATCGGCGCCGGCGCAGCTAAGGTGGGCTGAGATGTAGAATCAGGTGTCAAAAAATACAATTAGAATAAATAAACATGTCTTAAAATTAGAAATATTGTAGTTTACGCGGTCAAGTCGGTGCGACGAATGAACGCAACTTCTATCGCCAGCCAGGTGGTCCGTATGACGTCCGGGAAAGAATGAAATCTAACCGTTTATCCGTTAGGTGCGCTTTCACGCTTGTTTAAGGCCAGGTATTTCTGTCAAAGTAGGCGTTTAACATTTAAGGGCGTGTGGGCCGTAATTTTGAATTTTTAAAACAACTTTAAGACCTTTAAAATAGTGTTTTAAACTCTGAAAAAAATATATGTATTAGTTAAGGATCTAATCTAGTGCAATTCGCAGTCATTAACACGATTTAATGAATTTTACTTGATAGAAAAAAATCCCAAAGTTACCCCTTTTCAAAAAGTTGTTTCAAGTTTATGACTAAACTAATGAATTTTTTTACTAAATTTTTGTACTCAACGAAAGCCACTAAAAAGTTATAGATGCATTCGCAGAGTTTGACTTCATAAAAAGTATCAGTTATTCACTATGTTTTAATATCTACCATATATATAGCGCGCCGTTCGGCCAGCCTGATCAGTCGCGTTTCGGCGCTCACGGACGACGGGCCTGTGCTTGATTTTGCAATTTTGACAACCGATAAATTTTAAATATTACGATCATAGTGCCACAGTATAACAATATCAGTAGGTATTACTAGTGAAGCACGCTATGATCTTGATTTTTGATACCGTTTTCATTGCAATTGCAAATAGACGCTGATACTAATTAGTACGCTGTTTACTTTATGTTGTGGACCAATAAGGGAGTCTCAAAAAACTGACGTCGATACCACATCAGTAAAAAATTCAATGCGGATGCAATGGAAAATAGATAAGCATCGGTAAAATATTCGTCCGTTAAATCAGAGATCGGGATAAGGAAATAATGAGAGGGAGAAATCCCTGCGTAAATCTAATATAAATGCAAGTAAGGTATCATAAATGATATCTAACTTGCATTTATCTACCATTTAGGTAAATTCTTTGGTAGTAAGGTACTTAGTACGTGGAAGAAAAGTCCTCACATACAGATTTTACCACTTTGGAAGAGACTTTCGCGCAAACTATTCAGTTTAGTATAAAAATGTTAGGAACTTCAATACAATTTTGAACACCTTTCCATAGATACACGTATTGTTTTGTTAGAATTTTTATTTTTGTATTTCTTTTCCAAGTTTGTGACACCACCAAAATTTTTTGTTTTTTCTTTTTTTTTTGTATGAAAATGTTAATATTGTTCATAGAAATTTAGACACTCGACCAAATTTGATAAGAAGCCTTTTAGGCAGTAAAATTACTCGTAGAATTTAACTCTGCACTAAATTTCCGATTCATATTTTTTATATAAGGTTTAGAATCATTTCCTGAGCATAAAATCACAAAATAATAACAAATCCAGGTGGAGCTTCAAGCGCCAGCTTGAAAAAAACGTTTTTGGCTGATATTCTGAAAAGTTATAAAGCCTATTATTATTGTAGAAAATAAAATTTCCCATCTTTTGTTGCCAGTAAACTTTTTTTTTCGAACTTACCGATTACGATTTATTATGTCAAATTTGATGATAACAATGTAAAAATAATAATATGTGAATTCTGTTCCGAGTAGCATAAACATGTCCCTTTTTACCGGAATGGAAGAAGGGTTATGTTTTTCGCGCGTATCTTTTATATTTGTAAATCTTTTATTTCCACATATCTTCCAAACGGCTGGATGGATTTTGGTAACTAAGATATTCTAAGACTAGTCTGGCTCGCCAAAGTGTCCTTAGATAGTAGGTAATATTTTTTACTTGTAGATTTTTTTTTGTAGTCGGGGTTTTTATATTAAAGTTATTCTATCATATTGCTCGTTGCTCGAATAAACAGCACCGTTCATCATCATGATTGAAGAGTTGAACGAAGAGTTTGGTCTCCACTTTTGTAATAAGAACAACTAAGCTGTGAAACGCATTGCCAGAGTGGGTTTTGTCGAACGTTCGAACCTTGGGGTTACGAGGTACACTGTGCTTGTTTCTATTAGAGAAACAAGTTCCATCGTAGACAACATCATTTTCATCCACTATTATCGGCATCATAGCAATCGTATCATTGATTGGTTATAAATCGTAAACGGTAAGTTTAACAAAAACAAAAGTTTACTAGCAACAAAAGATGCAAAATTTTATTTTCTACAATTATTGTCAAAATATATAGTTTCCAAAATATCGGTTAAAGCAGTTTTTTTCAATTGGCGTTTGAAGATCTACCTGGATCTGTGAGAATTTTGTAATTTTATGCTCAGTAAGTGATCTTTACCTCATAGAAAAATTGGATTAGAAATTTAGTGCAAAGTTGAACAAAAATCCTTCTATTTTACTGGCCTTTCATTACGTTTTAGCACATTTTTTTTAATGTTTGACGAAACTTGGGATTTATTAGGAAACATTTAAAAATATGCATGAAATTGGAAAAGCCGTTCTCAACTTATAGTGTGACCAAAAAGAAAAGGTTGAATTTTGTATATCTACGAGTATAGATAAATTTAATATTTCTTCGTTCATATATCAAAAAAACTCTTATCACTATTCACAAAATTGTTATCACTAGTATAAAACAAATCTTGAACAAAAATGAGTTTAAATTACATAGTCAAATATTGTAATGTTATTTCTGCACTGTGGCACTGATTCCGCGGTCGGTGACGGTCGCGAGAACAAGACAGCGTTAAATGCCTAATTTGACAGAACTACCTGGCCTTAACGTTGTCTTATTATCGCGACCGTTCTTTCTGTGAATCGGTGCCACAGTGCAGAAATAACATTAAAATATTGGAGTATGTAATTTCAACTCATTTTTTGTTCAAGATTTGTTTATACTAGTGATAAGAGTTTTGTTGTTATTTATATATTAATATTTCTTGGTTTACCAATTAGTAATTTAGTATTATTTTTTATACTTGTAGGTATACAAATATAAAACTTTTATTTTTTGGTCAAGCTATAAGTTGAGAACGGCTTTACCGATTTTTTTTGTAAAACTTACCGTTTACGGTTTATGGCCCATTTAATGACAAGGTTGCGATGATGCTGATGATGGTTGATAACCCCAAGGTTTGAACCATCGAGAAAAATCTACTCCTGGCAATGCCTAAGCAGTTTCACAGCTTAGTTGTTCTTATTACAAAAGTGGAGTCTTCGTTCGACTCTTCAATCATGATGATGAACGGTGCTATTTATCGACCAACGAGCAACACGATAGAATAACTTTAATTAAAAAACCCCGACTGCAAAAAAATTACACGTTAAAATTGGTTGCCTGTAAAGTCGGTATACGGGCGAAAGTTTTACGTGACAACGACTTTGAGTGGTAAAATATTTTTACGGAAGGGACGCGTACCTCTCACTCGCTCTCGTTGTGAGCGCATAACGTGAGCGGAGCGTAACGCAGTTTCTTGAAATGTCACCCGGCAAACCAATTTATAAGACGTTGTCACGTCAAAAAGTATTATGTACTATCTAAGGACACTTTGGTGAATGTTACTAGTCTAACAATATCTGAATTACCAAAATCCATCCAGCCGTTTGGAAGAAACGTGGAAATAAAAGTTTTACAAACATAAAAGATACGCGCGAAAAACATTTTTCTATTCGGGTAAAAAAATAAAAGACTACTGGGAACATAATTCTACCATTAAATAGGTTATAAATCGTAATCGGCAAGTTCGAAACAAAAGTTTACTGGCAATAAAAGATGTGAAATTATATTTTCTACAATAATACGCTGGATGCCTTTTTCTCTAAAGTGCATAGTTTTCGAGATATCGGTCAAAAACGTTTTTTCGAGATGGCGCTTGAAGCTTCACCTGGATCTGTCATTATTTTGCGATTTTATGCTCAGGAATTGATTTTAAACTGTATATAAAAATATATAATAGGTAAGTGTTGATGTACGTCGAAAAGGGGCCCCTTAAACCTACACCCGTGTCACAAGTCTCGGGATCTACTCGGGATTTCTCTCTCTGCCACACGGACCCCATATCTCAAAATTGGCCGTCTAAGCAAGTTAGCGGGTAAGCATGTGTTCTTAGTACGTACTAACTCTACTCAATCGTCCACATTTCGTTCATTAGAAAATACGTGACGTCTGGTGGCTCTGCAATCTTAGACTATCAATAGCTTAGTCATAATCTTGAAAGAACTTTATGAAAAGAGGTAACTTTGGGATTTTTTTTCTATGAAGTGAAATTCATTCAATCGTATCACTGACTGTGAATTGCTAGATTAGATCCTTAACTAATACATATATTTTTTTCAGAGTTTTATATTTATACTATTTTATAGGTCTTAAATTTGTTTTAAAAATTCAAAATTACGGCCCCCCACCTGCTCTTAAATGGAACTTGATACAGAAACCCAGAGAAGAGGTTTTATATAAATATGGCACTCAATGTCTTCGGAAACCTAACCCTTCGTATTTGACGAATATATAGGTATATCATCGTGTAAAAAACGGAAGTCGCTAGTACTACGACTAATACTTACATAAGTCATCATTATTAAGGTAAATATTATTTTTGTTATATTTAATAAGTCATTCATGACTTCCTTTAAGCTCTTTTATCTTTTTATATTGTTCCTGGTGCCGTCGGTGAGGGCTGCAGACTGAGGAACCTCCTGACGATGCACACTGTGTCAATTAATAGTTGTAACTACTTGGAGAGGTTTTGTTAAATGACATCTTGTGTTACATTTATCAATTTTATTTATTACAAACATCATTTTCGTGAAATTTTAATTGATACACATAACACGTATTTTAATATTAATTCAAGCATTCAATTACCTACCTACTATTTGGTACGTTGCAACATTCAAAAGATGAATTTTATCTGTTATTATCTTCCAACTTCTCGTACCTCCACAATGAAACTACGTAATGCATACCATTTTTATTTAAAAAAAGATAAAACGGCCGAAAACAAGTAATAATAAACTCAAAGTGAGTAGCGGACATTTAAGTTGTTGCCCTTCTGATACCAAATCCAAATACACACATAGTAGAGGTATATTCTCATTATAATAAGTAAGACTCAGTGCGTTGTCGAGACAGTTTAATTTAAGATTTCTGTCGAAATGTTTGTCTTTGTGGTCATCGTAACGCTAATAGTGATTTTAGTTTGTGCCAATGGGATGTGGAATGAACTGTATTGGAAGAAACGTGGCGTAGTTTTCTGGAGGAAGAGCAAAGCCTTGGGAGTATTTTGGAATTATCTGCTTGGTAGAAGATCTATGTTCCAGATATTCGACGAGATGTACAAAGAATATCCCAATGATCCTGCGGTAGCTTTCGGTGGATTTCTCACTCCGTCGATATACATAAAGAATCTTGACAACGTTCAATATGTGACCATCGACAACTTTCAATCGTTTGCCCACAGGGGTCTGGAAATATGCGAAGATGATAAACTAGCACAAAATATTGCTCTTATACACGGACCAAAATGGAAAGTTTTGCGACAAGCACTGACGCCAATTTTCGCGCCTGCTAAATTGAAAACGATGCATTATATCCTCGATAGATCGGCACGAGATTTCGTGCACTTACTACAAAATAATCCTAATAAATTCAAAGGCGATAATTTTAAGAAAATGACAAGTTATTGTTGCGCTGCTTTGACTGCTGCTGTCTTTGGGATGGGTTCGGAATCTCCTTTTGACTCTCCATTTATAGAAATAACAAAAGAAGCTCTAGCACCAACATTTTGGAAGAACTTCCAGTTCCTGCTATCAGCAGTGAGTCCTGGACTGTTTAATTTTCTAGGTTTGTCTTTGTTCTCTGTCCACGAAGAAATCTTTATAAGTACCATAAAGAAAGTGATTAAGGATCGTAAGCTGACTCAGGATACGAAATATGATTTTGTTGACCTCTGTGTGCAGTTGCAAGAAAAAGGCACGCTAGTAGATACGAATACGGGATACCAATTGGAACCCACTGATGAAATAATGGCAGCACAAGCGTTCTTCTTTTTTATGGCTGGCCTTGATCCTTGCGCTGCTAGTTTATACGGAACTTTATTTGAACTTGGCAGGAATCATGAAATACAAAATCGTCTCCAGCAAGAAATTGATCACATGTTTGAGGAATATAACGGTGAACTGACATATGACGTGATAACACAAATGAAGTATTTAGACAATGTGTATAAAGAATCTTTGAGAATCCACCCTCCTGTGGGATTTATTACGAGAGAATGTGTGGAAGATGCTGTATTACCTGTGGGCAATATAAAAATCGAA
Organism: Ectropis grisescens; assembly: GCA_017562165.1. Classification (NCBI taxonomy): domain Eukaryota; kingdom Metazoa; phylum Arthropoda; class Insecta; order Lepidoptera; family Geometridae; genus Ectropis; species Ectropis grisescens. The sequence goes on along the minus strand of CM029781.1, from coordinate 28,924,470 downwards.
AAGGGACTAAAATATACGCTACTATTTATTCTCAACATCATGACCCTAACTACTTTCCTGATCCAATGGTTTTTGATCCAGAACGATTTGCTAAAGGGAATAAATTCAATGACGTATATAATCCCTTCGGGAAAGGACACAGAATCTGCATTGGATTGAGATACGCAGAAATTTTGTTAAAAACAGGACTCGTTCACATTTTAAGACATTTCGACATTGAGAGCTATTTGACAAAAGGTAGAGTTAATTACAATAAAGAGCATATGTTTATCAGATTGAAGGACGTAGATTTTGATATAATTCCAAGAAAACAAAATGTTGATTATTATTTATTCATACCCTCTTCCCAATGATGACATAATTCTGTGGGCCTGAGATGTGGGAGAGCACATCCATTGGTTTATATCGATGCTTATAGTGCTATGCTTATATTGTCTTATAGTTTTATTTTGTAATGGATCTTCAGTCCTTTTATTACTGTATAAAATTAGGAGAAGCCTGGATCCCACAACACAAGTAGCCCTAGTGTGGGGTTCAGTGCACACTAACACAACATGTATTTGTTTTTGTATTTTCTTCTTGTAAGAAACTTGTTTTTATTTATGTCTCTAGTTATTGCCACAATAAACATTTTTTCATTACATTTCATTTCATAACTTGACTTATAAAGGAATAACAAAGATAATAATCATGTGGGTAGTACTTACACAAACAACAGTAGTTTTTTAATTATGCTGATAATACAATAAATAGGTTTTTAAATTATGTGAAGACTGTGTGCTTATTATTTCCTTACCGGTAGGTAATCTTCAATTGAAATGCTTTACGTAAGGTTTTAATCCTTGAGACGACAGGAAGATTTAAAACCTTTATTTCACATTTAATAATTCTTATTATTTGTTATCTTACAAAATTTTTGTCAATATCGTCCATAGTTATAATAAAATAATTTGAAGGTGAGGTTCGACAACTTACCTGACATCAAAGTTTTATCTTTATTATGTTAAAGCTTTATCCTTAAAATCCATACATAATTTATCATTAAAACTACTTTCCTAAGCTGTACATAATTTTAAGGTCAAGGTTTTACATTGTAGGCATCCCAACTGCGGAATGCCAGAATGTCCTATCATCAGACTCACTCCATCACCGCACGTGTTCTGGAACAAGTCTAAATACCTTTATATATCATCGTCGTGATCTCTAATAAATTACACTACAATTTACATATTTAACCGACTTCCAAAAAGGAGGAGGTTATCAATTCGACCACAATGTTTTTTTATGTCCATGTTACCTGATTTATCGAGAACCCCCGCACCGATTTTAAAATTTCTTTTTGTGTTCGGATGAGTATGCTTCCCGAATAGTCCCATTTAAATTATATCGAAATCGCTTTGGTGGTTTTTGAAATGTAAACCATAAACGAAAATTTGCTTACAATTTTCTGGATGACGTAGTTGTAAATTTCACAAAGTTATGAAACTCGATCCTGTCAATGCGAAATTGTGTAAATGCATTAATAAAAACTTGTTTTGCACTAAAAAGGATAAGTAAATGAACTATTTAAGCTGTAATCCGCTGATTACATTATTGATTTATTGTTCATCTTGTCCGCACTTTTGTTTGTAAGTGTTTATTATGTTTAGTATTTATCAGTTAAATTTTTAGTCTCATGTTTATAGGTTAAATATTTATTATTTTATATAGTTATAGTTATAGATATGTAGTAGTATTGTTAAATTGATGTCGCTTCCCCCGCCTACGAGTATATGTGGGCTATTTTCCTTTTTGCTGGTTGCCTGGAAGAGATTGCTCTTAGCAATAAGGCCGCCACTTGTGGCACTAGTTCATAAGTGTTTATTTGTAATATTTTAAATTGTTTGTGTTGCAATAAAGAGTTTCTATCTATCTATCTATCTATCTATTTTCGGATAAAAAATTAAACCTATTTGTGGTTTTGAAGTCGGTTTAATTTTTTGTACGAAAATTGTTTATATCCAGCTATCAGTAAAACGATTACACACGGATACGTTTATATCAAGACAGTTTTTTCACATGGGCACTGGTCTTGTGACCGGATTGATAACCCTAGCTCGACCGCTAAATGTACCATGTAGGTTCGTACGCATGTTTGCACAAACCTAGATACATGAGCTTGAATGCTGTATAATTACTGTTATGTAAGCGTATGTATGCACAAATCTTTATACGAGTAGCAGTTTGTAAAGTAAAGTCGCCAGTCTTGGATGATTTTTTTAAGTGATCACTTCTTTAGGGTGAGTTCTTTTTGGGTGAAATTAAACATGGAACTCGCCCATTACCTACATGGTCTTGGGAAAAATTATGCGTGATTATCGCCTAGGATAAAGCATAAATTCCATAATCCACCACGCTGGCACAGTGCGGGTTGGTGGATGACACATAACTTCGAAACATGACTTCGGTTTCACGATGTTTTCTTCACCATTTCAAGTAAGCGGCATTACGCACATGACTTCGAAAAGACAGTGGTGCGTGTGGTTTTGAACCCGGGGTCTCCGGATCGGCAGTCGCCGTTCTGCCGACTAGACCAGCCGTAACTTCAACCTCACCTATTTAAAAAACATTTTTTTTCTTTTATTACAGCGCTATCTTATTATAGAAACTATTTTAAGTGAGCTATCCAATTCTCAGTTTTACGTTTTTCCTTCAGAAGATTGCCATATTTTTTGTATTTCTTCATTTTTAAAGTACGTTCTTTGGAATTTGATGATATGATATCATTATAGAGAATATTTTGAAATCCTGCTAACTTCGACCAAAAAAAAAATAAATTAAAAAGATTATCTTTAAACACCTCTCTGGGCCGGCAAAACGCCGACAGAAATTCTAATGTTGTAGATGTTGATTGTCCATACGCGTCAGTCGGATCCTATGCTTATTGTATATACATATAGATACTATATTACTGTTTTACATAATTATGAGTTATGTAAAACAGTAATCATTATGTGAAAAAAGTCAGACGCATACTTTTTTTCACATAACGATGAGTGCATCATTATGTAAAAAAGTCAGATGCTGTACAAACTTCCTTCTTGGAGAAGCATGCAGTGCTACGTGCGATACGATGTACGAGTATGTAGGATGTAAGCAGGTATTAAAATACCTCAGAATTTTTATTATGCTAAAATTAACTATAGGTGTAACAAAATAAAGACCAGTATCATGGAGTATTGTAGTGTAATCTAATTCTACGAGGCTACGAGGACTCAAACTTCATAGCAAACTCAACTTTTATTTAGATTACCGTTTGTAATGGTAAAACCACATAAAGAAATGATAAGGAAATGAATTTCCACCTCTTAATACGCAATGGCTGTTACAAATAAACTAATTTATTAGATTTCTAGGAATAAATTCAAAATCAACGTTAGTCAGTCGAACTTGGACCTGTTCTTTCTTATATTTTATTCCTCCATCTTGCATCAAAGTTTTAACTGTAAAATGACGTAAAACGTGAACTATGCCAGCTTTGACTTGTAACTTGGCGTAACGGATTCCTATGCAAATGCGGTTGCCTTTACCAAACGGCATATACACGTTATTATTCTTCTCATTACGAGAAAATCTGTCCGGATTAAACATCTCTGGGTTCTCAAAATATTCTGGATCGTGGTGATATTCGTACAACGGGATGAAGATTTTGGTCCCTTTTTCTATTTTTATGTTTCCAACTGGTAGGACCGTGTTCTTGACGCATTCTCTTGTCAAGTATCCGATAGGAGGGTACATTCGCATAGCTTCATTGAGGACCTTTTCTAGGTATTCCATTTCTGCCACTGCATCGTACGTCAGCTGATTGTTACATGTCTTAAAAGTATCGTCAATTTCATAATGAACCTTTTGCAGTATGTCAGGATTTCTTCCAAGTTCTATGATTGCTCCATAGAAAGCAGATGCACAAGGCTCTAGACCCGCAAGAAAGTAGAAAAAAGCTTGAGCTGCCAAGATTTCATCTGTTGGTTCAACTGTATAGCCAGTCTCATTGTCTCTCATAGGACCATTCTTCTGTAGACTAACGCAAAGATCGACAAAGTCATGTTTCTTTATGTTCTCCTGTTCTCTTTCTCTGATGACTTTCTTTATTGCTCCAATAAACCACTTTTCGTGTACTGAGAATAAGGAAAGTCGTAGTGTCATAAATAACGATTTATTTAAAATAGCGAGAGCAAATTTGAAATTTTTCCATGGAGTCGGTTGCAGAGCTTCTCTGACATATCCAATGAAAGGTGAGTTAAATGTAGAGTTGACGCCTAATCCAAATACAGCAGCAGAAATGGCAGCGCAACAAAAAGTATTCAAAGTTTCGAAACCATTATCTTTTAGTTTTTTTGGGTTACTTTTGAGGAAGTTTACAAAATCTTTTGCACTTTTATCCACTATGTAATACATGTCTCTTAATTTAACCGTCGTAAATAGTGGCGTCATGTTTTGCCTAATTACTTTCCATTTAGGCCCATTTAACATTAAGACATTGTTGGCAAGTTTGTCATCGTCATGAAAAGCAATTCCTCTATCATTGAATGAATAAAAATCGATATGCATGACATGGTTGACGTTAACGGGATCTCTAACGTAGAGCGCTGGTGTTACTAAAGATCCAAGCCCGATTGCTGGCTCGCCGGGATGATCCTTGTAGATATCTTCCAGTAGTTGAAACATCGCTCGGTCTTGGAAAACGTATTGCCAAATGGACCCGCCACTTTACGTTTTTACAGAAACCACACCTCGTTTCTTCCAATAATTTTCATGGTATTTTCCGTTCACATACACTAACAGAAGCAACAAAACTGAAATCAGAAGAAGACCAGGCAACATAGTGATTTGTAACTATAAATTTTGACGTCTTAATATTTTGAGATCAACATTGTTTCTGGCAAAACCGTATGTATGGTGATATCAATATAAACATGAATATCGCGCCAGTTACATGACAAAAAGTGACCTAAGTATCTGTTGAAAACGACTTAGTCATCGTAATAAACAACTCGTATCACTCGTAGTAGCCAGCAGTTTCACTCGCTGGAAAACTAAAACCGTATATTAGCAGAAGACTTATATAAATCGGTGAAAGAGCACTTCTTTTGCCGACAGACAAAAGTATTTAAAAGTTTTATTTTAGGCAGTCACAAGGTGCGTGTACGGTTGGGTATTATATCTGCTAATACTCGTATATTCCTAAGACATACTGAGGTGGACTCAGACTGAGCTGGACACCTTGGACAGGAAGGTCCGTCAATTGCTCATAGCACAATGCATGCTACACCTTTTGGGCATATCACAGAATCGGGAATCTCTTCGTCATTTTTTTTTCCGATTGTTCTGAATTTAACAACATTGAGTACTTATTACTCAGACACAACCTAGTAGTCAGAATCATACTACAAACCTTCCATTATCCTACTTTAAACCTAATTCTAGTGCTAGTCCAATTTCGTCTGTTTGCGACTCCGCTAGTAATGGAGACGATATCGTCATTTGCTATTTTATACGCTACTTCCCTCCACCCTAGAGCCTCTATCACAGCCGCATTTCTGTCCCTGATGGCCTTCTGTAAATTAAACTCTCTGATGATCTTTGGTGGTGGACCCAGAACCCTTATATCAATAACAAAACATTAAAAAATATTGATTTTGAGTCGACAACATATGTCCACAAAATTCGTATTATGGAGGATTTCGTTAAATTCTGATGGCACTGACAAACAAACCGCTATCGCCATCTTTGGTGTGAAGCACGTTTCGTTCCATCAATCAACACATTGCGTGCGTCCGTCGCGCCAAAAAAGTATCCATCATAAAAAACTGTGACTTCTTAGTTAGACGGAATTTTATGAGTAGGTACTTTTATGATTATGATTATCACA
>CM029781.1:27436348-27507065 GCA_017562165.1 Ectropis grisescens | reverse complement strand
TAATGCGCGATCGTTGGAACCTTTCCTTCACTATCTGCCATTCGAGGACGGGTAGGAAGTTGTTAATTCGTTTATGGAGGGCAGGTATGTGCTGGCGATTTGTTAGGCAATCGTTTGTGTTGAGCAGTTTGTCTTGAATTGATTGACTTTAACTGGGACAGGTAAGGTTGCTGCTGGTTAAAGATCTCCATAGATTCCCTCCATTTTTGTTTATAGTATACAGTGACGGGATCAGGATATGTGTTTGATGGTAAGCAACACGCCTACGCCTTTTCATTAGCTACAGCATAGCGTAACGCAACTATTGGAAGATTGATACTTGATGAGTCCAAACCATTACTTAGCACTGCACTGTGCTCACCATCCTGATATACAAGATAATTTAACTCTATGCTATGTAACTTAACTGCAAACCTGGAACATAGTGATGTTTGTATATTTTTACCTAGCGGTAGAGTAACTGGCAAAGTTGTGGCACTTTATTTCTTTTCCTTCAGAACTATCAATGACTATTTTTTGTCAAACGCTGCTAGCTCATGTCCACCGACTAAGAGGGTGGCGCGAAAGTCGTCTAGAGGAAGGATTCTTTTCCATCAAGCTTTTGCTCATCGGCCAAACTGTTTAGGCTCACGTAGACCACTCACTCCTTCTTGAATCATTGCCTTTATCTCACTACAAGACAACCCCCCTACAACCCCCTTCGTTTTACCCACGTTGTCCCCGTTACCGTAATTTTATTGTAAGAAAAAGTATCTATATGCCAGACTATAATCTTATTTAGTTGCAGATTTCAACCCGTTTAGCCGTTTTGACGTGATTGACGTGGGACATCCAAACATTGACGTTAATAATATGAGTATTAATAGAATAACGCGACTTCCAGGGGACAACCAAGGCGTGAAGTTCCTCCGCCGGTTCAAGCAGCTGCTGAACCCGGCGCAGGTGTTCGAGCTGAGCGGCGCCGGGCCCAGGCTGGGGCTGCGGCTGTTCCGACACTTCGCGCCCATCAGGGTGCTGGTTTGCTCGGGCGACGGGTCCGTGGGCTGGGTGCTGCAGGAGATCGACAAGCTAGACATGCATGTTAGTATACATTTGAGTTTATTTTAGCAGACGTCAAAAAAAGAAAAAAAGATGTGTGTGCTTAAGACTGTACGGCAGAAGAAAACTAAACTGAAAACTAAATTAATAATTAAAAATAAATCTAAATTGAATATAACAAACACGGCGACACGACAGAGCAAGAACTGATTGTATCTTACGTTCAAATATTCCGACGTGATTGAGCATCAAACATCCAAACATTCGCATAGGATATTAAACTCAGATACTCTCTCTACTACCTTATAATTAAAGTAAATACATACTTTATAAAGCCTATAATAACATTGTAAGCAAAACTTTTGTATCCATCTTATATTATGGTGTTGGTGTTATAAGTATTTGCGTGCAAAAATGTGTCCAAGTACTAACGTTCCACTACTTTTTTCCTATTACAGTAATGACTAAAGCATGTTCCGGATCACGCGATCGGTTTCCGTGAAGTTACAACGCACGTAAATTGCTATCGATTTCCTTCGTTAGTGACGCGGACGTCGACATCCTGGCCGCTTTTTACGGAATTTATACTTTGAATGATAAAATCACATATTAATTGTCAATTAATGAAATGTTTTTGTTTTTGTACGGTAAAATAAGATCTATTCTCAAATCATTATACCTCTGTTTATGATTTATTATTCGTATTGTGTGTATAACCACGATACAGTAGTAGCAATTTTTATAGTGGTAGGTAGAACTTTTTTCAGAGTCCGACTGGGGATATATCATACCTTCAAAATAAAAATAATCCTTGAATTGAAAATATAGGTTTGGGGTAGAAAAATTACGTTGTAGATACCTAACGTTAAAATACAAAATACCTACGTATTTTAGGAGATATTACAAATATATATCAATACAGCTGAATGCAAACCTAAAAGCCTATTCTAAAAACTCCAATTAGGAAACCCTAATCCTAATCCATTCTGTTAAATACAATTTTATACTTTTTGTCGTTCGTTAACGTTTCGAACTATATTCGCAATGAAGGCATATCCCCCGATATCCGTGTTCGTTAATATTTTCTACTATTCTGTAAAAAAGTACCTATTATATATAAATACTATAGGTACGAGTATTTTAATAGTTTAATAGTTTTTATTTCCGCTGGTATCCGGAGCTACAATATTACCTTAAATTGTGTAGATGGTATGAGTGTTTTAAAATTTATAATAAACTGTAGAAGAAATTGAAAAAAAAAAAGTGAAATTAAATACTGTTTTATATTGTAAAATACGTATTGTTCATTTTATTTTTCTATCTTAACATGATCGGTTTTAGCGCAATCTATGCAGGTTCACTCACTGTCTCACTTGTAGAAAAAAATGATCTAGAAGATATGGTTGAAATTAGCTCTAATGGAAGGGTTCTTAGAGTTAGTCAGTTAGTCAATAAAAGTCTCTCTTCTTACGATCCCGTGTTTAGTGAAAAACACAGTATATAACACTTTTAACCTACTTATCTCAGAGAACACAGGTGGGAACCCTAATCCTATGTACTGAAACCATAGTGTAAATGTTTGTACCTATTCCAGCGTCAAGTACAAACGGCAGTGCTCCCCCTGGGCACCGGCAACGACCTGGCAAGGGTGCTGGGCTGGGGCGCCTCCTGCGACGACGCGGCCAACCTGCAGCAGCTCATCGAACGATACGAGCGGGCTTCCACCAAGATGCTAGATAGGTATCTTCTGTTGCTTCCTGCTGTGCATATAGATTTCAACGAATTATAATACTCGATGCCTAGTGTAAAATTACAATTGTTCAGGAACAACTGCATTTAAAAGGCTCCACTTATGTATAATGCCCAACCAGATTCAATAATAATTGTAGATTTGTGTTACGATAATTTTATACTGAGGTGGCTTGCGAGTGACTGAATCTCCGGACCCTCCTATGGGACACCCTTGGTCCCCCGCGACGGGTCCGATCTGTGGTATATGTTAGACAGCGACCATTTTTGGCTGCTGAGGGAGTATAGCGCATCGCAATGCCAACACGCGGCGAGTAGAGAGAGAGGCGCACTGTAATACCGGCACTCCTCTCTCTCGCCGCGACAAACAACAGCGATATCCCTCCAGGCCACGTGGTTCGACTGCGTAGTTCGATCAATCGGACCACGTGAACTTTTTTTTCCTGTTGGTTCGATCAGTCGAACCATGTGCTTTTGAGATTCCTGATAGTTCGATCAATCGAACCACGTGAACTTTTTTTTCCAGTTGGTTCGATTTTAGAATCGCACCACGTGAACTGCTAATTTTTGGGACCTCGTGGTTCGACTCCATTGTCGAACCACTATGACAAGTTCATCTGGTTCGATTCATCGAAGTATACTCACAGGCACAATTAACTCGGACTAAGAAAACAACCTGCATGGCCACAACATCGTTGGCTTGAAGGCAATGCCTAGACGAGTGGCCCCACTTGGCCTCGGGTGCAGCCATAACTTACTAGACCATCCCTAACTTACTAGATCAGCCGAAACTTACCACTAGACCAGTCGAAACTTGCTACACCAGTCGAAACTTTCAAGACCAGGCCGTAAAAGACCGGTCGAAACTCTGAACAAACTTTCAAAATTTACTCAGCTATATATCTATCAACAGCCAGTAAGTCTTCTAGGATAATAGATTTGACTGTGTTTGTGTTTCAGATGGTCGATTATGACGTTCGAGCGGTCGATGACCGCGCCGCCGCCGCCGCCCGCGCCGCCCGACCTGTGCGAGGAGACCTCGCTGCTGAAGAACTGCACGACATCATGCAGGTAATTGCCACCACGCAAAACTTGGTATAGGTAGGTATCTTACCAAGTATTATGGTTAACGGATTCTCTTATGTAAGAAAACTAATAAGCTGAAGAAGTTTTTTGTTTGAATGTGCTAATCTCAGAAACTACTGGATTGATTTCAAAAATTCTTTCGACGTTGATATGTACCTGATCCCTGAGTGCTATAGGCTATGTATTATGTGCCACGGGCGAAGTCGGGTAGGGCCGTTAATATATTAGGCCGTTAAGTATGCAATGGAGTCCCATTGTAGATATGCCTACAATGGGACTCCATTGCATACTTGTCTCGTAAATTTTATCTCTGTTCCAAGGACATGAGCGAAGAGGCTCTACTTTTGTGATGAAAACGTCTAGGTTGTGGAATGCGTTGCCTGAGTGAGTTTTTCTCGATGGTCAAGATTTTTGTGTCTTCAAAGCGAGAGTGAATCGGTTTCTTTTAAGTAAACACGCTCCATCGAAGACCGTATCGTAGCTTAACATCAGGGAAGATGGCGGTCCAGTAAACCTACCAAAACTGAAAAATGTGTGTACTTAGGCCGCACGGCAGAATTGAAAACTAAAATAAGAAATTTCTATTAAACCCCATAATTTTAATAATTTAAAATAACAATGATTACAAATGTAAATTGAATATAGAAAACACAGCAACTCGACAGTAACAGCAGACAGACAGCATCAGCTATATTTCTCACTCGGCCACATTCGGCCGTCCCGAGTTTACCCGAATGACTCTTTCAATTAATACGAACGTGACGTGCTTTATTCATAGCCCACGAAAAATCTGTGGAGAGCCAAAAGAAAAAAAAATATTGAAAGAAATAAATTTGTTTATTATTTGTTGATCAGGCGGGCGACACGTGCGGCGCGGCGAGCGGCGCGCTGCGCGCGGGCTGCCTGGCGCTGGCGGCGGCGGGCGAGCGCGCGGGGGGCGGCGCCGCGCGCGCCGCGCACCGCCTGCGCCGCGCGCTGTCGCTGCTGCTGCACGCGCGCGCGCACCTCGCGCACGACCACGCGCGCTGCAAGTCAGTATGACACAATACACATTTTTTTGCACACAATATCCAACAAACGGCACTTTTTTTTAAATTATTATTAACACGAGCAAGACATGTGCCTGATGGTAAGCAACATGTTTCCCACATATTAGCACAGTGACATGCAGCTATTCGATCTTAAAGAGTCCAAATCATTACCTAGCACTGAACTGGGCTCGTCACCCAGAGTTCTAAGATGTTATATCTCTAAGCCATGTAATTTCTCTGGAAACATTGTCCTTCAAACCCTCCCTGATACAGTAACATTTGCTGTGTCAGGGAGGAGCACATTACTGCTTGGCGGTAGAATAACTGGTAAAAGTGTGGTACTTCCATAAAAGATTTAGCAAAGAGTCGTGCTGCAACAAACAATACAATATTGGGAGCAATCTCTTTGAGGCAACCAGCTTAGAAGAAATTAGATGAACAGTTGTTGAATATTTCAGGTCGTGGGAGCCGCTTGAAACGACGAGCGACAGTGAGCCTGAGGCTCAACCCGCTGCCGAGAAGGGCAGTATCGAAAAGACTGAAAAGGTACAGTAACTTATAGTCGTCGACAATTCTTTGTTTTACGGTCAATTCTACTCTGCGAAGATACGGTCTTCAGCTGTATACCGTGCTAGGACTGTTTGTTTTCTAATTAGAACATACTTTTATTTGATTTTGTCCAAAAAAACAAAACTCAATTAAATTTAAAGCTACTCGTACATGACCAAATTTCAAGAAGCTATATAAGTCGTCAAGATAAATGAAAGTAAATTTTAGCTTTTTGGTCATATATAAAAACCTGTCAAACGGATTTCGATAACGTTTATATGGAATTATCTCTAAATTATGGTTTACCAAGCAAAAAAAGAACCATCAAAACCGATTCACAAATGGCGGAGTTACCACGTAGCATACACACAATAAAAAAATAGGCAGTCATAGCTAGAGACTGCCGATAGAAGTCAAAACTAATAACTCAGAATGTGATAGCTCACTTTGGAAACCACGCGAGTGAACCGGAAGGCATCGCCACGAGATCATTCGAGTTTACCCGCAGATTTCTTTCGTTTACGAAAGGGTCACGGGTCCCTTGAGCTCAATCCACGAATTGAGAATCTCCGACCTTTTTCATGTCGGTCGTCAAAATAAAGAGTTAGCAGAGACGCAGCCTTAGTTAGTTTGACGGGGCATTTCCCGCACTTAGCGTCCTAATTGTGTCCCGAGAGACGCAGGCTTAGTAAGGCTGTGTTGTAGGAGCAGCTGAACTGGGCGGCGCGGGGCTGCGCGCTGGCGGGCCGCGCGGACAGCGTGCGGCGCGCGCTGCGCTCGCTCGTGCGCACGCTCACTCTTGTCTACCCGCAGGTGACGATCTGACGATACACTCTCTCGCCTTTCGAAATAGCACTAAACTTTGCGTTTTTCTATTCCACTTCTTTTCATTTAATTTCACTACACTTCGCTTCACTATACTTCACTGCACTTCACTACACTTTACAACAATTCCCTTCACTACATTTCATTTTACTGCACTTCCTTGCACTTCACTTCACTAACTTTATTTAATTTCACAGACACAAACACAAAAGAGAAAAATTCTAAAGCATTGAGTGTATACAAGATAGGGTTTGATTACTTTATTCTAATCAGTTATTTCGACCAATAGCTCTATATTTGACATTCAATTTTGCTGATTATACTACTTAGAATGTTATTTTTATCTGACACGTAATCTTTGTAGCAGTGAATATGCTCTTTATCTCAACAAGACATAAAATCGTCTGTTCTGGTTTGTGCGAACATTTTGATGAGCCGAGGCGATGAGACGAGGTGGAAAAAATCTCATGAGGGGGGGAGCCCAACGCGAGCCGCCCACGTTAGAGCTAATGAAACGTATAACCCATAAATATACGAATCAATAGTATATCACAGAGCCATTATAGTCCAAAATGCTGGTTGGAATTTTGAGCTGCATTTGAAGAGTTCCTACTTTTTAATAAAAGGTTTCCTCACCATTTCTCCTAATTGTTGAAAATATGAGAAGTATCTCGTATATGAATCGAACCTACGCTTCTTAACTAGAATAGTGTATGTTATCCCTCTGCACTAGGTAATGCAAGTGCACAGTCCTTATGATTCGTTTGATAAATAAGCCCAAGATACCAATTCTTGCAACATCACGACTTCATGGAATTGAACAGCATAGTAATGCGCAGTTAGCCAGACAATAGCATCGGCTACCATACCACACCTACCAAATGTAATTTCCTACTGTTCGGCAGGTTCAATTTTAATTGCGAAACCCAACTGTCATGGTCACACTTGATTCAAGGCGGCTGATTCAAACTGGCTATTCTATTCTATCTCGTCGTGAGCAGGGCGTCTCCCAAGAGACGGAGTCGTGTGACACGACGACGGCGACGGAGCCGGAACCGGTAGCGGTGGAGCCGGCGCCGGCGATGGCGGAACTGTCGCTGCCCGCGCCGCGCGCCTTCGCTGACAGTCGCCGCTCCTCTGCCGCATCGGCCGTTTCGGCAGCTTCCATGCATCCAGAGAAGTATGCACCTTACAAAGAAATCTTTTCCCTCCAATTTTTGTTCAAGTTGTGGTTTAAATTTTGTAGATCTCGTGACAATTTTTTTTCTCTGCGCGCCCGTTACGAAATTATGAGTAGAATATTTAAATGACAAAGTAAGCAGATAATATTTGCTAATGTTTTAGAGAAATCGGTCTCATGTTTATAGAGTCTTAAAAGAAAACAGCTAAAACTTTAATGAAACCTGCATTGGGTAAATGAAGTGAATTGCAGTAAATGATCTCAATTTCATTTTTCACAGCATTCCAGACGTAGATGAAGACATAGTTAAATTAATAAGCTCAAACCCAGCAGACCAGTTCACCTTAGATGTGGACAAAAATGAACGTAGTAAAACCAGCTCCGCTTCACCTCAGGACCGACTGTCACTGTCGAATCTCTCGTCGTGTGATACGAGTTCATGTAGAAACCTCCTCCGGCCTGACACGGACCGGGGGACTTACAGTAGCAGTCTCACAATACCTAATTTAGTAGTATCTGATGACAGCGACAGGCGAGACTCAGTCGTACAGGGAGACACCTACGAATCGGACCAATTGACCATTATAGACATCGATAAGCCGTATACGGACGAGGTGCATTACCAGGAGCTAAGTTCGCGGGATACACCCGCCAGCGGTGACTGCACGCCCGACCGCCGCCTCTCTAGTGTAGATTTGGAAATAGACGCTAGTAGTTCAGAAGGGTCCAACATTAGCGATTATAGTTTAATATCGGAGATTATCGACGGCAAACCCGGAGATATGGAGGAGACAAACGTCATTGGACACATAGACTCGCCTGATGACACGTATGTCAACTCGGAAACATTGCACGGAGAATCCATTATGGACGATATTAGTTCGATGCTCGGACAAGAAGTACTGATGGCCATGATGGGAAAAAATGGAGAAAACGAAACTTACACAGATGATACGACGCTGTTTACGTCAGACACTGCCTCTGACATAACCATGGATAGTAGAAACCCGAGTTTACAGAAAAACAACGAGGCTACAAAAAAAATACATATCGAAAATGAAGAAACAGAAAGAAGAAGCTGAGAAAGTAGAGAAATTCGGGTTTGAGAACAGAGTGTTTTACATCGAAAATGCAACGAAAGTAGAAGAACAAATCAAATATTGTAGCTTAGCGCAATTCGAAGAAGGTAGTGATATAGCTAGAAAATCTTTTAAAAGACAATTCAGAAAAAGTTTAAAGAAGCGTATACCGGACGACAATAGCCTAAAGAACATCTTACAGAGAACGACAGAGGAATCCCTAAGACTTGATGATACTCTGAAGCCAAACGCGTTGAATGTGCCTAATGAAGTAGATTCCCCGAAGAAGAACTTAAACGATAGGGATCAAACGCTAACGTTCCCCCAAGTTAGCGTGGTTGTAGAGCCCCCATCGCCATCACACAGCGACGAGAAGAAAAGTATAAAGGGTAGTAGAATGGCGTCTGTTTTGAGTGATATCTTCGACCAAGGAGCAGACACTCTTAGCGTAAACTCACCGGAACCGAGCATAGGGACCACGAGAGAAAGGAGACAGTCTGATAATCCGAAGTTGTTGGGCTCCGATCCGGAATATGGCAAGTTCCTGAGCTGTTCGCCCGCGGCTACTCGGAGGATATCATGCGGTAGCCTGTTTAAACCGGGAGAACCTGATAAGTAAGTTTGAATATTTTGAATTTGATTAAGATTTTACTGTGAGAAATAATTCGATTATTAGACATTTTAAGTAAGGGGTTTTTCACCTGTGATATGGCCTCGTTTCGCCTTGACTATTATACACGTGATTACACCAGTTCAATGATGATGAGAAATACGTTCAGGTCGAAGAAACAAAAATCAACTTGCAACCAAAACAGCTTTAGACTTTTTAGGTATTATTTGAATCTGAAGATAGCGCCCAAACGATATAAAAAACAATGTTAGATTTATCAAGTCGTTTTACCAAGTCAAATCCGTTGAGTAAATCCACTAGCTACAATAATACAGGTCTGGCGTTTGTTTGTCATGCTTGTGCATGCATGCATGAATTTCAAATAATGTTATTTTAATTAAAATAATTCGGATTCGTGAGACTCGAGAATTTTCGAATGGTATTATTTTTAACGTTCAATTTGCAGCGGTTATTCAAAACTGCCGAATTACTAATATTTTCCAAATATCTTACAACAAATTACTCAAAGTTGTACTCAAATTTATTCAATAGTATCTGTAGATACTAGATTGATATTAATAATTGTACACATAATTATCGTTGTATCAACGTAGGTATACATGAATGCTGTGTTTAATATTCAATAAGGCTGTTAAAATACTGCCAGTACACAAGACAGTACAGTACAGAAGACTTTTTCTAAAGCAGGCTCTCCACATCAGTTTCATCAATATGGGGCGAAGGAGGTTCTACAGTCAACGTAGCAGGATCAAAATCCGAAGCCAGCGAGAAAGCCAAGAAGCTCCCAATCATCAACCCTCTAGTGCAGCTGCCAGCCTGGCCTCACGTCACCCAAGGCTTCATATCACAATGTCTTCTAGCTAACGCTGATGCATTGTGCGCGGCAGTGAGTCCTCTCATGGACCCTGATGAGACCTTACTAGAAGGATTTTACGAGAGAGCTGTGATGAATAACTACTTTGGTATCGGTATAGATGCGAAGATAACGCTGGATTTTCACAACAAGAGGGAAGAACATCCTGAGAAATGCAGGTCGCGGGCTAGGAATTACATGTGGTATGGTGTTCTGGGGTCTAAGGAGTGGGTCAACAGGACTTACAGGTGAGATTAGAAGTTACAGTTACAGGTTAGAAGTTAAAACATTTTAAGCCTTGGCCATTAGCACAAATCATTTTGATTTCTTTTCCAGAGAAATTAAAGGGCTTAGAGATATAACATCGTAGATCTCTGGGTGACGAGCGCAGTGTAGTGCAAGGTAATGATTTGGACTCTTCATGTTCCGATAGCTGCGTGTCACTGTGCTGTCATGTGGCAGGCATGTTGCTTACCATCAGGCACATGTCCTGCTCGTCTCGTCACTTTTTATTTAAAAAAAAAACAGGTGTTCCGGTTCAAATGCCTATAATTATTCTATTACCTGACACTAAATTCATTAATATTATGTATTTGCATTTTTGCATTGATGGATTACAAACTGGGAACTATACAGGCACCAATTATTCAGAAGAAGTAGTGGGTACTTTTGTACTAGTATTATTGTGCCAAAATACCGTAGGATATTCCAACTAATAGCTATATTACTTTTTTGTAGGCATCTGGGGCAGAGAGTACAGCTAGAGTGTGACGGGCAGAGGATCCCGCTGCCAGAGCTCCAAGGGATTGTGGTGCTCAACATTCCCTCGTTCATGGGCGGCACCAACTTCTGGGGCGGCACACGCGGAGACGACCTCTTCTTGGCACCGTCCTTCGACGATCGGATACTTGAGGTAGGTACTACCCACATACGAAACCGATATTACAGGATCAATAAACTATTTTAAACACAGATTTTTCATGTTTACTTAATGTCACCGAAAATTACCATTTTATATTTTTCTCTGCTTTTATTCGTTATATTTTTACAATCCAACGATATCCGCCACTTTACTTTTACACAGACGAGATCTTCATTTAAAAATTATCCACGTGTCATCAAAATAAGCAAAAAACACCGCACTGCTTCTTTAAAATGTTCGTAAACGATTTAAGGTAAAAGTACAAAATTCATTACGTAGTGTGATGGTTATTGGTATAGCTGTGACCTGTGTGCTTAACTAGTATTTAAGTTTGAATATTCTGTAGGTACTGAGTGCTGATTCACAACGCAGTAGGAACGATTCCGGCAATAACAATCCCAGTATCTGTTATTCTTAACGCATAAGACAAATATTCCGATTGCGTTGTGAAAACATCGTTTCATGGTTGACGTTTCAGACTCTAACGAAGAGATTTGACTCTACTTTTGTGATAAGAACGTCTAGGCTGTGGAATGCGTTGCTTGATTGGGGGTTTTCCGAATGTTACAATCTTTGTGTTTTCAAATCAAGAGGGCATCGGTTTCTTCTCGGTAAGCACTATCCATCGTAGGCCACATCGTCGTTTAACTTCAAGAGTGATTGTAGACAAGTGTGAATCTATAAAAATTAAGAAAAAGTAAACCAGGGTTCTTCTTTCCAGTGACAAAAGTCACAAAAAACATTGTTTTGTTTCGTCAGGTGGTGGCAGTATTTGGGTCAGCCCAGATGGCAGCGTCACGACTCATCAACCTGCAGAAGCACCGGATCGCGCAGTGCCGCGCCGTGCAGATCAACATCCTGGGCGAGGAGTGCGTGCCGGTGCAGGTGGACGGGGAGGCGTGGCTGCAGCCCCCAGGGTGTGTCCGCATCATACACAAGAACCGCGCGCAGATGCTGTGCCGCTCGCGCGCGCTGGAGACCAGCCTTCGGTGAGTCACTTACAAATTCTACTAACAAACACAAAATAAGTAGGATAAATTCATTTTCCTAGCAAAAAAAAATATTTCAACCAGTTCATCAGTGTTTATGTCTAAAACACATTATTTAACCCTTTAACCGTACCTTGGGGTACAAATGAAAAAAGTATTTGAAATAGCTTTATGTTTTGTTTATTGTTTGACGGTTTGTTTTGCGCGTCCGGGTATTTGTCAGGGGTGGGGCGACCCACCGATATCTCAATCGGATGGCAGTCAGGCTTGCAAGTAGACATTGTACGTGGCTTAGCTTATTTGGTGTTATTTGGTCGTGCTTAGTAATACTGAAAATAATGTTAAATAGTGTATGTAAGTACACTACAGGTACTACTACACTACTACCCGTTACGTAGAGGGTACCGTTAGTGAAAGTTTACGATGAGTACGGTTCTTGGGTTAAATATGTTATGTCACTATGATGTATAAGACAGCATGCTTTTTGTTAATTACATGCACTTGAACCATTAAATAACTCTTTTATTTCAACGAAGACTAATTCATTCTAGAACGTGGGATGAGAAACAACAGCTGAAGGCGCACGCGCACGGCACGGGCGGGCGGACGGCGTTGTCGGGGGCAGAGAGTGCGCAACTACTGGCGCTGCTCGATGACGTCAACACCCTAGTCAAACATGTGAGTATTCTTTTTTTGGACATTATAGTGGGCACTACCACTACAGAGTACAGAGGTTATCGTTGCATTGGTCCATACTACACGTTGCTTCAAGCGGAGACGTCCCGTCCCACCCGCATCGCGTCTGACGAATGTACGGTTGACAATTACCCCTCCACTCGTGTACATGAGACAATGTATTTTATCTTTTGTATCGAAACAAACGCTAGACGTCACTAAGGCATCTCATTTTACTGCAGTGTAAATACCATACCGTATACCCTTCTTGAACGGAGTATGGCAGCTGGCTTCAAGTGACCTGCCTACTGTCTACCGAACTTTTGGCTAAGGCAGAAGGCGCAGGGCCCTATTAACCAACCTAATCTTACCGTACTCAAAGAGTATCAAGTACATCTCGTACGAATAGCGCGAGGGCACCTCAGACGCTACGACCACGGCTAAAAATGACTAAGGAACAAACTGGCAACCCAAAAGGGACCTACGACCCTAGCGGGAGGATCTGGCACCTCCCAACTTGTAATTAGCATGTAGAAATTATTTATTCACTATTTATTAGTAACGGGGCAAAATTAATCCCAACATTTAGATCATTTGACAGGTAAAAAGTCACCCTGTATTTTTGAGAATCTTATTTTTCAGTCATAAAAAATAACGCCCTATTTAAATTTCAAACTGGAGGAACACACTGATGTGTGATACCTGCTGCTTAGCGGTAGAATAAATGGCTAACGTGTGGTACACTACTAAAACTATTTTTGTTCTATAAGGTGAAGCTGTCGTGTATAAGCGAGAGCAGCGCCGCCGGAGCGGGCGTTCCCCACGCGGTGGCCACGGCGCGGCGTGTAGCGGCACAGGCAGACGCCCTGCAGGACGCCGATGGACGTTTGCTGCCCGCACCAGTGCTACGACGCCTGCTTGCAACCCTGGTAAGATCATCGTCCTTGACCCCAGGGTCTATCGCCTAACTAAAACCGTCTTAGTTTTGATATTGCTCTCTCTCTCTCTCTCTCTTATAGAGACGGCAATAGCTCAGCCAAATTCGATTCAGTTAGGCGGTAGAAGGGCGTCATTGGCAAAGTTAGTTAGACGCGGCTGTGTGCACATATGGGGCTTGTATAGATAAAAAATACAATTGATGGAATTGTATTCTTCTTTCACTATTATATCTTGGGCTAAGTGGCGTATTATAGGAGAGGCCTATGTCCAGCAGTGGACGAACACGGGCTGATGATGATGATGATTATAGCATTACACTTACACAGGGATGTCATTGCCTATGAATCATTTGGAACGTCTCACTTTCGATCCCAGATCATCCAGTTAGTACTTAGCCGACCCATCCCAAAAGTGCGAACAGTACGTCCGTCATACAAGGGCGAATCTGTGCTAATTATAATGTATTTGGTGTATATAAAAGATATTCTATTCAGTAGTGTATTTCAGTAGTGGTAGGACTCTTGGCAGAGTCCGCCTGGGGAAGTACCACACCTTTGCCAGTTATTCTACCGCCAAGCAGTAATGTGCAAACATTACTGTGTTCCGGTTTGAAGGGCAATTACAGGGCTTAGAGATATAAGATCTTAGATCTCTGGGTGACGAGCGCAGTGCAGTGCTAGGTAATGATTTGGACTCTTCATGTTCCAATAGCTGCGTGTCACTGTGCTGTTATGTGTCAGGCATGTTGCTTACCATCAGGCACATGTCCTGATCGTCTCGTCACTCTTTATTTAAAAAAAAAAAAAAATATATAACAAGATGAGTAACTGTTGAAACTATAAAGTTCCTGCTTCCATATGTTTGATGTATGTCGTCAGGTGGAGTCGTGCCACGAGCTAGTGGAGAGCGGCGCGGCCGGCGCGGGCGCAGCGGCCGCGAGCTCCCTGCGCGCGCATCTGGCGCGCTGTGAGCTGCTCGACGGACACGCGTACTTACACACCGACGAGGTACCGACGGCTCCTATCTTAATGCTTTCTTTTTTATTGCTCAATAATTATTTTTTATTATTATTTATACACTAATCTTTAAAAAGGACCCGTTTTGACATTTTGAGACACAACGCCACTATAACCAGATTGGAAGGATTCCTCCTAAATTCTGAGGGTTTTATTAGCCATGGGGAAATCTGGGGTGACAACATTTTTGGGGAATTTACAGGGTGATAAAAATTGTACGGAGCTTGCCCAACGCATTAAACGCGCCAAAGGCTAAAGTTATGAAACAATATGCTATTCACACGAATTGATGTAACGTGTGATGTAAGTGTATTTTACAAACAATTAAACACATACTGATGAGGCAGTGAAATACAAATAAGTCCCTGCCGCCATACTACATCGTCTGCAATGACGTATTTTTTTTAATTTAGACCTTCTATTCAAATAACTTATAGTAGGCATTGTTTTTTACCAAATACTCCGGATTGACTTCCTAAAGCTTGATATTCTATGCGCATGTGCGTTACGATTTATATTTTTTTAATGAAGTAGGTACTCACTTAGTCATAACTTTCTAGAGACTCTGACTGAGCTTAATTTACCTAAATAATAGACGCCTCTTCGAGGCTAGCATGCACTTTGAACGACCTTGTGATTAATTGGTTAGCACTAGAAAGTGTGATGTGAGGAATGCCCACAAGTATTCCTTATTGCCTCCGAATGAGCGTCAAGGAGCATTTACTTGACAATGATGTACATGCTAGCCCTCAGACCTGTGGCCCAAATATTAATACGTAGCTGGAAAGTCATCACGTAGATCATATTTAAAAAGTTAACAAAGGTCTCTAGTATAAGTCAAAATAAACCATACATTATTCTCGACACCAATGGGTTAAGGTAACGCGACGACAACTTATTTCCGCGCTGTGTATTAATACTTGGGCAATGCGTTTTATTCAAAATTCTTAAGTATAATACAAATATAATGTTTATTTACTAAAAAATATTATTTTTTTTTTACTCCTACTGCTTATTGAATGACGATTTGAACTAACAAAATTTTATTTCAATTTTCAAACCTCCATCCCCGTAGTCTTTGTCTAGAAGAATCCCCCGACCGTTCCGCAGAATGTCTTTAGACGGCATCAGACTCTACTCATACTTCTAAGAGCACGGAAGACTACCTTCATGTATTATTTGGTTGGCCTTACAACACATCACTCGAGGTAACAAAGAGAATATTCAAAAATAGCCCCGACAAACTATTAAATTGCTAAGATATGTATAGATTCTCAACAGCTTCTAAAAAAAAGAACATCAGAATCGGTTCATTCCTTTATGTGCTACGATGCTACGATACACTGACAGAGGCAGGCATGTCCTGGAAATATAATTCCTTGTAATATTTCGGTTTCCTCACGATTTCTTCAATGTTGAAGCAAGGTCCAAGCGAGGTTCAAACCAACAGGCGAATGTACGAAGTCATGTACGAAAGTCAAGCTTTCTTGCCGCTGGCCAAATTATCCTCCCGAAATTATTAACATAACAAAATATGAATTCTTTCGATACCTTAAAAAAGCGAAAGAAAATGTGTTTACCTTTAATCATTTTCTTCATACTTACCGTGCCGTACTTAAAATTTGGCGATACCAAGAGAAGCAGAGAGTATGAGTTAATCCAAGATTTAATTTGACCGTTATAAGTTTGATGATTGGTATACAACTAATTCTCTTTGACTTTTTCATATAAATCTCCTCATTCACTAGCTCAATTTCTCTCACCACCTGCACCGTATCTAAGTAGTTGTCTTTAGACCCCTTGCATCCGTAGCAGACACGGATAATTGAAACTCACGGTGAGCTCTCTCCTCCAACAGTACAATTCCCTCGTTACTTTCGACCCTGACCATGACCAAATATCAACCCAAACCCAGATCCCAAAGAAGGGCGGAGCGGGCCGGTGGCTGCGCGGCCGGCGAAGCGTCTCCGAGGGCCCGGGGTCTACGGCGGCGCAGGTCAAGTCCTGGGGCGTGAAGGAAGTCCAATCCTGGCTGGAGAATCTCCAGCTAGGGGAATACAGCGATGCCTTCGCGAAGCATGACGTCACGGGCAAGGAGCTGTTATCGTTAGCCAGGAGGGATTTAAGGGACCTGGGGGTGACGAAGGTGGGGCACGTGAAGAGGATACTGCAGGCGGTGAAGGAGCTGCAGTGACGACGGCGAGGCCGCTCCGAAGGAGATGGCCATGGATAGTCACGTTCGGATACTACTCTGATCTTACTTATACATTTACATCAATCTATTGCAGCATGAAAATTAAAATTGTCGTTATACATTTTTTAATTAATAAACCACGTGTGATTCGGTTTGTCCAGTTCGACTTCAGTTTCGGCCGTATCCGGTCGCACTCTTCAAGAAGAGTGCACGTTATTGGAATATTCGTGTATTCTTGAAAAGGGCCGCTGGATGTGGCTGAAACTTAAGTCAAGCTGGACCAACTAACCACGTGTGAGTTGAATGAATTAACTAATTAATTATTACACCCATGAATTGACTAAAAATTACCGATTTAACTAAATATATGATGGCAATAACAATGTTGATACTTCTGAAATAATAATACTTTTGTAACTGTTTAATTCTCGGAAGGATCGTTGCGATTCAATTATAATTATATTATGCAGAATAAGTGTACAATGCCGATATGGATACGCTTTAGATATTCGCTGTTTTGAATAACTTTTAATGTACAACAAGCCTTAAAACGATAAAACACCTGTTACCTACATTATGCCATATGTAAATTTGATTATCTCATTCAATAGCGGATTTTGTGTCTGTTTCAAGGATTATCTAAAATTGTGCATAATTTCGTGTATCTGTAGCGAGCAGCTTTCAGCTGATCACACCCGTACTTCGACCGCCTAACTAATACAGTTGTAATTTTACTATATTGCTCTATTTTTAATTTACAGTGAAAATAAAGAAAGAGCAATACTAAGATAAGGATTTATCTTTATCTCTAAATGTTAACTGAGAGATTATTTATATTTAAATCTATAACGAAATAATAAAGTGATTGGTGAAACCATTCGGTTTATAGCGTCTGTTTTAAGAAATTTATTTAAAAGATGTAAGTGTATTTATTTTTAATGTTAAGTGTGGTTAAATTCTTTTTATGTACCTATTATAACTACGCAATGTATTTCTATATATAACACTACACTTAATAACACTCCTAAGAACACTCAACTAACAATAAGCAATAAGTTAGATCAGAGTAACGGAATGTATGATCTGATAAGATGAATAAGAGAAGGTGAGTGATATTCGAGCAAAAAATTCTAGTCTTTAATACCCAAAATCCAAAAAGACTTATGATAAAAATCTATATTTATTAACTGTATGATAATTATAAAAAGATAACTATTAATTTTCAAATTAATATAATATAAATCCGGAATAATGACATTTAACCGAGAAACTGTTCATCTGCGATTATATTGAAATAAACCTTTAATGGAACGAAATGAAAGTGAATACCGAATTGCTATATAAAATAAATAAACTAACCCTTTACTTTTGATAAAATATTGCACCTAGTACTCTGAGCACGTACCGAATTTAATATTATCCCAAAGAATTTGTTTACTGCGTAATATGTACAAATGTACATCTACCCTTTTATTAAAGTTTTACTGTTGATATAATCATTATGATGAGTATACAATGTACATTAGTATTACAAATACTGATTTATCTTGAGATCATCATCTTTATCGTTTCTACAATTTATTTATTTGCAACGCAACTAACGAATTCTTCTACCTCTTCACACTACAAACTTATACACCTAACACTATACATCACTTTGTATATTATTATATACTCACATACATCGAACATGATTGTATTCAATATTGTTTCTTTCCAAACCACATCAACAAACAAGTCTATAATAATATGTATTCATTTTTATCTTACCATTCATAATGTAACATTATATAATTAATAATAAAAGTATATAGGTACACTAAATCTTTACGATACGTGTGATATTTTTCACTTTCCATTTCAAGGTGGTCGAAATTTTTAATATGAATCCATATTGGGAACATACGTCGCGAATTTACTAGTATTCAATGAGAACCTGCAATTTTCATATTTTCTAATATTAAATAATAATAGAAACCTTCAGCGGCTTATTCCATTATTCGTGTGTTTACAACTTACTAACTTAATTCGTTGTTTTTGGAGATATGAATATTGAGAAAGTCCTAAGAAGCTGCCAAAAATGCCTTCCACGATCATCATAACATAGATATTATAAATATAGTAAATAGTAATAACAAAGACATCTAAATCATTAAATCACGATGTCGTGTTAAAACAACGAAGTTTGTAAACTCAACGCAAAATTACAGCATACTATTTCATTAAACAAAATTTATTCAAACGTCGAACCCAATAAATACCCCACAAAAAAAGTGTGGTCGTATAGTACAATAATAATTTACTACAAAATAATAAAAAGTTTCATAAAAATAATAAATAGTATTGCACAATATTTATTCCCAATTAACGTGCACCAACCATAGATTTCTAGACAATAGTAAACTACCAAATCTTATGGTTATGATATTCATTATTTAGAACTCTTAGTATATTATTAAACGGTTTTAGATTTAACACTACTCTACTGTGATTGGTTGTGCGAAACACAGAATAGCAATAATATAGCCGCATAATAATTAAATTATATTATGTATAATAAATTCATCTTTAGATTTTGTTTTATCAATTACTAGCATAAAATTAGTGAAATACATTTGTGAGTTGATAAATAGACAAGATTAGAAACCGATTAATATGATAGAGTAGAAAAGTTATTTTAAAAAAGATTTTCAATAATAGTCTTCAGTATATTTAATAATTATTATTCTCAGACCGGACTCAGACCAACAATGAATTATTTTAATGAGAATAATAATTTATAATTTATTGCAAGATAATAAATACCATACAAAACTCTAGTCTTGTCAAGTCGTGTTTCAGGTTTTGCCTAAACCACTGTAGTAATCTTTCCAATCAGAAATAAAAAGGTTTACAATTTAAATAGTCGTGATACTCATTATTTGATTGTAAACTTATACGAGGGTCAAACTGAAAGTTCTTAGAAAATCAAAAACTGATTACATTAGCCAGTTATTAGTTTTATTATATCTTTTCAAAATATTGTCCATTCACGTCAATACACCGCTGCATGCGATGGAACCACTGGGAAAAGCACTTTGCCCACTCGTCCTTAGGGGTCTCTTCAATGGCATCGCGATACGCAGCCACCGCTTCTTCAGCATTCATAAACCGCTTTCCTTTAAGTTTTTCTTCAATTTTTGAAAATAAATAAAAATCACAAGGCGCGAGGTCGGGGCTATACGGCGGGTGACCCAGTAATTCAACGTTTGATGTCGCCAAATAGTCGATCGTTCGCTTGGCGGTGTGCGATGAGTGTTGTCGTGGTGAAGGAGGATTCTACTGCGAGGTCGTTTCTCTCGAACTTTTCCAAGACAAGTGGCAAACAATTGGTAGTGTACCATTCTGCAGAAACTGTTTTTGATCCTCTAACACAATTGTTGCGAAATGACCTATCCTTCCAAAGAACGAGGCCACCATTTTTTCCCCGCACTTCGATCTCTCTTCACTTTAGTTGGCAACTCCTCGAAAGGAAACACCCACTGAGCAGATTGTCTTTTGGTTTCAGGATCATAACAGTAAATCCAGCTTTCGTCACCTGTTAGTATGTCGAACACAGCATTTGAGTCACCTCCGTTAAATCTTTCAATCATTTTACGGCACCAATCCACACGATGGAGTTTTTGAGCCTCAGTCAAATTATGAGGTATCCACCGGGCGCAAAGCTTCCTGACCGCTAAATGTTCGTGTAGGATTTTGTGCACTTGACTCATACCGATGCCTAAGCTTGTCCGAATCTGCTGATAGGTCACTCTTTTGTCAGTCTATATCATACGCCGCACAACACAGATGTTATCTTCAGTCGTCGCCGTAGAAGGTCGTCCCTCACGTAAATCATCAGTGAGATTAGTGCGACCACGTTTAAACTCATTAAACCAATTGTAAACAGTCGCACGAGATGGGGCTTCATCGTGAAAGGCCAATCGTAGTCTATCATAACTTTCTTGTTGACTTAAATGACATCGAAAGTCATAAAAAATCATTGCACGAAAATTTTCTCGTGTTAAATTCATGTTGACGTGACAGACAATTTTCAATTTGCCGCCAAATCGTAAAACAAATGACAAATGAATGAAGTATATACTCAGTAATATTGGCAAAGAGTTCTATTTTCAAATTATAGAATTATTTTTTTATTATATTGTTTATAAGTGGCCAGTTCTAAGAACTTTCAGTTTGACCCTCGTATACATTCTAAAAGAAAAACCAAGCAATGACATCGTGTGTATTGTTGTAATGTGCGTGTGACAGATGTATGTACCTACTTCGATGTCGAAAGACTACCTAATGTGATCTCGTATATTTTCTTTTCATTTATATTGTCTCTAGACAAATCGACGACCGCATTCGATATTGAATTAAAAAATACTATTCTGTTTCCGAATCACTTTGATGTGATAGATGTCTTCATAATGTTCAATGATTTTTAGAGATTTATTATTACGCTAAGCTTATTATTTATATTTGTCACATATTTATAAAAACATAAATAGTATTAATTGTAATGATTTCATTGATTTAATCAAAATTTCATTAAAACTACTAGTCTAGTCAACAAGTTCGAAAACGTCTTTTATAGACATAAAGCTTCTAGGAACATGTGCAATACCTCATTTGATTGGAAATGACGAATCGACTAGATTCCACTATAATTTATTTAGAAAATATTGTTTTGTCCCATAAAATAAATATTTAAGATGATTTGCCTGATTTTTAGAAGGCAACCGTAGCGTCCTCGCGGAGCTTACTTTCAGCGTTAAAAAAAACTAAGTAATAATAAAGCTAGAGTTCTGGAAGTCAAGGCTGTATATTGTCCTCTTTTAGGATCTTCTTTCAAAATTCCTTAAGTATCATTACTTAAGAAATTATTAAGGAATAACTGAATACTTTCTTTTTGTTGCCCTATTTTGTTAATAACTATCGCAATTTTATGTACTAATAAACCCTTAAAACATTTTTCTAGACGTCATTCCAAATCGAATGAGGTATCGCACATGTTTCTAGGAGCTTTATTTCTATTTAACACTTTTTTTTTAACTTGTTGATTAGACTATATTGTGTTCAATGTAGATCCCGGTAAATTGACACATATTTGCCATTATTATTATTTTTTATATTATACTATTCAGTACCGAATGCAGCCGCATTTCCTTATTGATCTGCCTTATAAGTGTTTTTATAACGTGTGTATCTAACGGAGTGATCTTGTGTATTATGTATGTCTGTATGCCCGTTGCCTAGTGGTGTTCGTTCAACATGATGGCAGAATTAAGAGGAATGACATGAATGTGATCTTTGATAAGTATATTGTAAGTTTTCTGAACGTCTCGTGTTATACATATATTTATATAACTGTCATCAGCGAACGTACATCATCGGAGACTTTTAAAATGTCATTTTTTGTCATCTTGTTGAACTAATCGGAACTACTTTTTAATACCTAATATTTACATTAGTTTTATAACTTGTGAACATTTGAAGTTTAACGATATTTAGAATAATAGAAACCTAAAAATTAAATATATATATTCTATATATTTCTACCGCATCCCGCGGTTTTAATGCCTTAGAACTATTGTACATGTAATAAATTTAATATAGTATAAAACATATTTTAAAAAACTACCTTACTTTTATTCTGACAATTAACGTCATTCTGACAGTTTAAACAATAATTATATTATTTTCAATGTCATATTTTAATAAGTATATTTGCAATCATTTAGATAAATGTTGAAAAAAAAATTGGGAAACAAAATCATACGCATGTTGCGCTTTCTGTTTCGAGACTGTTTACTGAAAAAAAAATCTAATTTGGAATAAATGTTTTTAATTGATAATAATTATTATATTTCATAATATTGATAATGCAACATTACTAAATGTTAACGTTATTAATTATTTATTTTATAAATGTAATCATATCAATATTTTAAGTCAGTTTTTAACAATATTCTCGTATCAAAAATACTTAATGAACTATTTTACGATTCGTATTAAGCAATAATCATCGATATAGTGTTTCGCTTCAATTTTATTAATTAAATGTCGTGTTTTATTCCTTTATCAATTTGGTACTTATTCATGGAATAATAATATTAAGAAATCTGTACGTAGCAACTACTTATACTTTGAACCCTGCCCCTGAATTACAACAAAATGGAAATTTATAGTTTTGGAGGTCTTCAATGGAGCGGTTAAGTACTCAATAGTAGGTATTTATTCATTTACATTTCCGTGATATTCATAGTTTTTAATTCAATACCTAAACTAAAATTTTTAAATATTATTAAATAACGAATATACTCGTACTTTTCCATGGATTTTTTGTCAGGTCACAATTATTTATATTTTTAGGTATTTGAAAAAAATTATAACCAGTTACGATAAGTTGATTTATTTTTGGATATTATTATTTATTTTATTATATCAGAACTTAATAATAATTGCAATCAATTCATAATGTATTGTCATTGCGTTGTATAATAATTTATTTATTTGATAAACAATTTTGTAATAATTATTATTTACTCTATAGATATAGCAGGCCAAATGAAATCATGAGTGTCTTTATAGTTGTCTAGTCATACTGTCAGTATGTTCCTGTTTTGAAGTTGTGAGATTTACTGTATAAGTTATTTACACCAATTTTTATCTACATAATATTGTTAAGAATAATTTCAAGTTATATCATGTTATGTATGAAATCGGTAATTTAATCTTATTTAAGTTATAGACTTTATTTAGAATAATGTTTAAAGAAATGAAAATATTTTTTACTATAGTAACTATTTATAATCATTCAATTTTTTTATTGAGTTTGTGGAACGTATACGAAAGGCATTGAAGCAAGACCAAATAGATAAAAAATACTATTATATGCAATAATAATTTGATAGTGTTATTTTTTTTCTAAACTTTTAAAGTATCATTATGTCAATTGACAGTTTGAATGTAGTAAAATTTAGCGCATTAGTTTACCGCATAATTTCAAGCTCAATTTATTTTAAGCTGCACTCATTTGATATTATGTGTAAGTACTCATTTTAAATTATCAAACTGATGACAATTTTAAACTCCGATACAGTTACTAGGAATGTATTGAAGAAGATGGTACTATGTTTTTTTTTCTCTTTCCTTGGATATTTTTGTAGTGAGAATAATTGCGATATACCTACCTATTCCAAATATTCCGAAATTTAATCAGTCTACAAAGATTTGTAGTAGCCGAGTAGCCCATGTGGTGCCATTCTTTGAAATCGTTCGAAATGACGACATAGATGGGATGGGATTAACTAAGCATCAATTAATACCTATTACAAATGTATAGTCAGGAGTTAGGTATATTATTTTGACTATCCTTTTTTAACGACAAGGATGCATGGTCGTTCTCTTTCACTCGTCGGTTCAAAGAAGTAAAAAAACTTCTAGGCAATTGTTTTTAGCGTGTTTTTAGCTAATTCTAGCGGCTAGAACGATTTATTTTTATCTAATGCAAAGTGTTCTACTTCACCCCGGAAATCTTTCGATAAGATGTATAACGCAATACTTATATCTGGCTTTGCCGCTTTTCGTATCGTCATTTGATAATTACCTAAATAGGTATATCCCACCCATTTAAATATATTATGTAATAAAGAATGGAATAACAAACGATTTCAAACATATGGCTCGTACTATAGCGTCGTTTATTTATAGCAAAAAAGAATTAGTGTTTTGTCTCAGAATAAATGCAAAACATTCTATGATAAGTATTGGTCGCTATATAAACTGTAACTCAGATATTGTTCTTAATATTTTCTCTTGGTATTTATATTTGAGAATTCAATCAATTATACTGTTACTCTAATTGATTATCTTTTATTTAATTCCTGACTGATTTCCCTTGCAGTGCTCGGGTTCCATTAGGTCCGAGATTTAGGTACCTACTTATAAAATATAGAACTTAACCGTGTGATGATTTTTTTTTTCTTGATTTTCCCCATCTCGAGTTACATGATGGACGTTTTCATGTGGATCGCTATTTTTTCACATTTTGTATAGCCTACGTTCATCAGGGATAATGTAGGATTATAATGGGGAAAGAATTTTTTAAATAGGTCTAGTAGTTTCAGAGCCTATTCACTGCAACTAAATAATCAAATCTTTCCTCTTTACAATAATAAATAATAAATAAAATAGATAATTCAGAAAAACAAGGCGAGCAAAACATGCATCTAATGCGTTTCCCAAAGTGGGCGATAACCCCCTCTTGTAGGCACTGCAGGGCTAAATGGGGAAAAGATTTGGAGTTAGAGATTCAAAAAAATGGGGGCGTTGTGAAGAGGCTTGGAGTCACTTGTGTAGGTACTACCTACCTACCTACTAGGCTCAGCTCTCAATTTAACTCTTGCGGGTAAAAGCCTCATTTAGAATGAATGTTTAATCTCCGCTAATATAGCTCACAATAATTAATTCATTTAATTTTAAGTTATGTTGGTTTTAAATATGTGAAAGAATGGGGGCGCTAAAAACTAATTTATCCTCAAAGTGGGCAGCAGACAACATAAGTTTGGGAGCCCCTGACCTAATGAAAAGCGACACGCCTGCCAATAACAGCACAGTACCTACTACGTAGCTATAATAAAGAGTCGAAACTCGAAATCATTGCAGTGCCAGGCAAGTCAGGCAGGCAGTCGTCACCCAAAGGTATAAGATGTATTATAATTATCTTTCCCTTGTAATTTATCTGGAAACATTGTCGTTCTAACAAAAACACAGTTATATGTATGCACATCACTGCTTAGGTGCTTGGAGGTAGAATTTATTGATTTTGGCGCAGTAGTACCGAAGATTAGGTACCTCTCATGTATAAGTTCCGGTCAATCTCCAAGGAATTGTGAAGGAAGGAGCTGTGCCTCTCAGTTTTCACAGCCACCGCCGCAGTTAGGTATCCAATAATATCTTCCCGTAGAATGAGGCTTTTACAACATGCAAATAGACCTGTCAGGTATCAACTAACAGCTCCCTTAGCAGCGGCTCGCGGTTGTACCCGCATAGTAGGACTCGGAGTCCGCCTAGGGAAGTACCATACCTTTGCCAGTTTTGCCAAGCATTACTGTGTTCCGGTTTGAAGGGCAATATTTCCAGAGAAATTACAGGGCTTAGATATTCAACATCTTATATCTCTGGGTAACGAGCGCAGTGCAGTGCTAGGTAATAATTTAGAATCTTCATGTTTCATGTTCCAATAGCTGCGTGTCACTGTGCTGTTATGTGGCAGGCATGTTGCTTACCATCAGGCACATGTCCTGCTCGTCTCGTCACTCTATTCTGTAAAATAAATATGAAGATGACCTGACAGTAATATGACGAAAATAACACAATGTTTCGACTTAGCTCGTTTTCGGGGTATAAATTAAGAAATGTAAAAAATACTCACAGATTGGCCGACTTATATGTGAAGAAATGATGTGTGAGGGTCACTAGGTAGTGTGACCCTTTTAAACCTTTTTAGTCTTATTACGGATTTAAACTTTTTAAATATTACCTACCTGTCTTGCGCCCTATACAAAAACGAAGGAGTCTAAATTAAATATTGATTGATTGTTTTATGCGTTACCATTTTTCAAGCAAAATTCGCGACAGTTCCGTGATAGTCAAACCTTCGTTATCTTATAAAAGCTTTATCTGCACATCTCCCCAACAGACACGAACGAACGCCAGGGCGGATCCAGAGGGGAGGGTCCAGACTATACTGCCCCCCCTCCCTGGGCTGGGTCCAGAATATACTGCCCCCCCTCCTCCCTGGGCTGGGTCCTGAAGCTACGTGAACCAGTAATCAGTAATTAAAACTCACGCTCGCTCTTGCCGCACGGTCTTGTGACTAGAGACCACGATTATGTACCCCTCCCCTTCCCCCTCGAGCAGAGTCTATGTTTGGATATTTGTTGATCAATCACATCGGAATGTCTCAACAGATCGGGTTGAAATTTGGAATATAATAATAATAATAATAGTCATTTATTTCAGAAAACAGAGTTCCATATTAAATATAACAATAAAAATGAAAAATATATATTTATAAATTATAGTGGGGTATAATAACACATGGACTACTTTTCATTGCGACAAAATAACGGTTTAAATATTAAGCAACAAACATCCAAAAATCCAAACATACCATTTTTCGCCCTTATAATATTAGTGTTTTAATAGTTATATAATAATAGGATGCTTCTTTTAATTGCAAAACAAACAACTAGAACGGAAACTGAGAGGGTAAATCCACGGGGCACTTCTAGTAAGTATATACGTTCGTTATTGAAAAGCACTAAGTTTACAATTACACAAGCTACACTTCTACAGTGTTTAGTTCTACCAACATCACACAATCACATATAAGTCGGCCTCACCGTCTCATCATCATCTCAAAACAGCTTTTATTCTTTCCAGAGACTGATTTTTCCCGAGCAAGTTCATCATTTCTGCCACGCCGGGCCCTTCTTCTAAACCGCTAAGCACTGATCTTAACATCTTCATAAGTACAGGAAACTTGACACCATTATCCCTAGAAAAAACCCTTAAACACTCCTTTATTTTATTCTCCTCGAAGTCTTCGAACCCGTCCAATTCGTCTATCAATTTCTGTAGTAACTTTTTGTCAGTCTCTGTTTTATTTGAGGGTAGTATCCACAAAAACCCGAATTTACTGGTGACTAGATCTTCTATCCTTGTCACTCTTGAAGTGGCCCATTTGAGGACGTTTGCAACGTGTTCCGTGGAAGCGTTGGTGTGGTGGTTGGGGTACGTCTCCGATATGAGGGCTTGGAGCCTACTGATGAGAGAGGGAGACAGCTCGTTGTCTTGGAGACGTCGCTTGATCTCGAGTCGGTTGCACTCTTCTAGCAAGTCCGGGTTGAGGCGGCTCGGGTGCGAAGAGATTCTTTCGATTTTGAACTGGAATTGTGAAACTATGCGTAAGTATTTAACATTTTTAAGGCATTTAACTAAGTCATCTATTACAGTAAGGGGCGGTGAATGAGGCGTTTTCCAGACGCAAAAAGACTTTTCAAAGATAGTTCTAAACATTGTCAAGTGTGGCACCACTGTTGGTTTTTTTGAAATTTATCTAACAAAATATAACAGTGGCGCCCCCTACGGTGAAATTGGGAACTGTTTTTGACACTTTTGATAGATCTTGAGATAGATACTTGATAGAAAGTGACATATGCTAACCTAAAGATTCACTCTGATCTTGAAAACTTTTAGAACATATTTATGTCTCAGTAAACGATGAAGCCCGCAGTTTATTATCTTTGGCGAATAAGGGCGAAGTACGCAAACTTACAACTGGTTTTTGCATGCCTAAAGGCAGATTTTGGCGCTTTTATTATCTTGTATACCTACAAACCTACACCTATTCTATGTACGTAACGTACATAACGTGTAACGCAAATAAATAAATGTGAGCCATGTGGCTAAATAAGGTAGTAAGTATGAAATTGTTTAGCTTGGCATAACATTATCCTAAATATATCCTGTAAAATATTGACATGCTAGCCACTTTATAATGGTGTATAAAGTTGCAGTTTCTCATGGTACCCCTATTATCATTTTTTAGGCCAACTACACGAAAAAAATAATGACTTGGGCAAAATAGCTTCGATAGGGAACCTATTTGAGTATACATATGTGATGTTACCTCTTCCGCTAGTTCCTCCACAGTTTTGAGCCGGACGCCCGCACCCGGTTCGTGGTCGAACCCCCCACCCGCTAGAGTGATGAAGTTTACTAAGGCCAGCGGGAACACACCTGAGAACAAAAGGTAACTTACGAATACTATGAATGTGAAGAATCGAACGGGCCTGGCTGAAATTTGTACTAATATAACTAAACAACTACAAGTTAACTTATATTATAGTCTTTAATAGTAGGTACACTGTACTTTTTGTCCTGTACAAATGGAGAGTTTCTGTTTTACTCACGTGATTCCCGATCACGTGATTTTCCCGCGATGATAGCATATTTTATGTACTGTTTCAAACTACAATCTGTGTTCCAAATTTCTACCCGAACAATCATCTAAACTTTCGGGTTTATAAAATATCGGTAGGATAGTAGGTCTGGTCAGGTGGCTAAGTTAGTCTGTCTGTAGTTAACTACAGGCGAAGCCGTATTTCGTGGGTTCGATCCCCACCCAGTCCAAATATTACTGTGCTGAATTCAAATCTTTGTATATAAGTAAGTGTTTTCCCTGGGTGTTTTCTATGTATAATAAGAATTTATATAAAAATATATATAAGTATTATATCAGCTATCTGGTTCCCATACTACAAGATTAGCCTAGTTTGGGCGAAGTAACTATTTTCTTATCTGTGGTTTGGGGTCAGATGGTGTCGTGTGTGTGAAATGTCCGCCATTATTTATTTATTTTTAACCCCCGACCAAAAAAAAGGGTGTTATAATTTTGACGACGATGTCTGTCTGTCTGTCTGTGTGTTTCTGTCGGTTAATATCGATTCAAGATGGCCGCCTCCACAAAATGGCGGACAAAATATTTGTTCACAACCTACTTCAATATGGGTAGCAAATCAAAGGACTTGACTAGTAGAATACTATACACTATAACAAATAATTTCAAATTCAAGATGGCCGCCATCACAAAATGGTGAATAATATTTTTTTTCACTATTACCACAATATGGGTATCAAATGAAAGGGCGTGACTAGCAGAATACTTTGCACTATGACAATTTTCAAATCCAAGATGGCCGCTAGCACAAAATGACGAAATACATTTCTTTTTTCACAACTCCCTCAATATTCTAACTGATACTTAATTTTAATTTAATTTAACTCTGATACCTGATAAGGAGTCAGATGCTTGAAATAATAAATAACTATTAAATAATTGATCGTATAAATGTATAACATTATCTTAAAATTCACTGTATTATTATAAAGTCATTGAAACTTCCTGTGTAATCCGCCTAAGCGCAAAATCAATTGTTATAAATTCTACCCACGGGGTGCCCAAAATACAGGCGTAACCTAGTTTGGGACCCATCATATAAACTGCAGAGCCAGATGTGACACTATTGAAATATATACTTTTGTTTACCTATGTGCTGCTATTCTTATGGAAATAAATAAATGACTTAAATGACTTATATGGGTATCAAATGAAAGGGCTTGACTAGTAGAATGTTGTACAGATAACAAATCCGTGGTAGTAGTTAATCAAAATTTTTAATTTTGTTCTTGTTATTTACCTTTAGTTTTGTAGTCTTCAACTTTGACGTCGCTCTGTCTTTTACTGAGCTTAGTGCCGTCGGAGTTGACGATGAGTGGCAGATGTCCAAACTGAGGAGGTGTCCACCCAAAAGCTCTGCAATTCACATAATATAAGTTTACTTGCGAAGTCGTCGGTTCGATTCGGTTCGGTTCGATGAATACAAATATTTGTTCCGTCTGGGTGTTTCTATGTACGATAAGTATACTGTATTTACAACTTTTTAAGTATTGTATTAGCTATCTAGAACGCCAAGGCTGTGGAATACGTTGCTTGAGAGGTTTTTTTTCCCGATAGTTACAATCTGTGTCTTCAAATCGAGAGTGAATCGGTTTCTTCTAGGTAAACACGCTCCATCGTAGACCGCATCATCGTTTAACATCAGTCGAGATGGCGGTCAAGTGTAAACCTATAAAAAGTTTTAAAAAAACTGCCTCCCATAGTAGCTTTGCTTAGTTTGGGGCTAAATGATGTGGTGTGAGAAATTTCCGTATAGGGTCGACCGCGCGAGCTTCGTGTAAACGGTCGCGAGACTATTATACATAGCGGATATTGTTTGCGAGTGGCAAGCTCATCGCTTCTCAAACGAAGATTAGTCCAGTCCAGTAATGGTAGGACTCTTTACAGAGTCTACCTGGGGAAGTGCCACACTTTTGCCTGTTATTCTACCGCCAAGCAGTAACGTGCAAACATTACCTGTAAAACATTTTAACATTTAAACATTTCTGGGTAACGAGCGCATTGCAGTGCTAGGTAATGATTTTGACTCTTCTTGTTCCAATAGTTGCGTGTCACTGTGCTGTTATGAGGCAGGCGGTTGTTTTTCATCATGTCCTGTTCATCTCGTCATTCGAAAATAAATTAGCAGTCATAGAAACTGCCGATAGAAATGAAAATTATGACTCAGAATTTGATAGCTTACTTTGGAAACTAGTGTGAGAACGAGTGGAACCGGAGGGCGTGGCCGTGAGCATAGCGATCTGGAACTGCGTCAGCCAATGGGAAATACTGACTTGTATTGGATTGTAGATGGCCAATGGCCCCTGGTCCAGAGTTTACCCGAAGATTTCTCGTCATTCCCGAGCGTGACGCTAGAATTCGATTCACAGCCCACGAAAAATCAGTCTGTAGCGTTTTATTTTTAAAAAAAGTAGAGAGCGTACCTATGTTATTACGAGGGATGGCTGCGTCTTACTGCCTAGACCTACCTGTAGATGAGCAGATGTTTGGTGGTAGAGATCTGCCACTCGACCCCGCGCAGTACGTGCGAGACCCGCATGAGGTGGTCGTCCACGACGTTCGCGAAGTGGTACGTCGGGAACCCGTCGCTCTTCACCAGCACCGGGTCGCCTTCGTTCTGCGTGACGTCATACGCGATGCCGCCGAATATCAGATCCTCGAACGATAGGACGTCGGGCGTTAGCTGTGAGGGACAAGTTTTGAATCGGAATCATGACTCAAACATGGGTCAAATATGGTCAAACATGAGTCAAATATGGGTCAAACATGGGTCAAATATGTCTCATTCTAATTAGTCTGTTAGATAGATTATTTTTATTATATTATTTATATTAGATAGATTTTAAAACAATAAATATATTTACCTTGCCTTCACTATACATATATGAGTGCATAATGTATGCGAGGAAAAATCGATCCAGTCTAAAAAAAATGTCGGATAACAACCCCAATACACGACATACCAATAAATTTGCTTTTCCACGCTGTAGACTCCAAAAGACAATTGGTTCTTTTGTCGGAAATTGTGTGCGTTTCTACAATGTCATTCCTAAACCGCTAGAGGGTCTCAATGAAACAAAATTCAAGGCTGCCATAAAAAAGTATTTATTAAGAAAAGCTTATTACACGGTCATAGATTTTGTTAATGACCGTAAAGAATGGGCCAAAAATATATGTACTGAAATGCAACTGCAATGAATGACTGAATAAAAATCTATTAGTAACTATAAATAATTATTAATTTATAATTTAAATGTATTGACATGTTTCATACATTATTTGTGTATTTCATTATTTTTGTATCTCATGACATAATTTACACACAATGACATAATTTGACTGACAATGCCCCTATACAGCTGCACTTATTGACAAGGCCTTTTTACAGCCGCATTCAATTGTTTGAACCTAAATTAATTAGTATGATGTAAATGGTATTCCTATTTTATAATTGTTTTATGTGACGTTACCAAGTGATGTAATATCCTAAGGTTTGAATAAATAAATTGAATTGAATTGAATTGAATTACGAAAAAGTATGGTACACGTTTTTTTTATCAAATTTTAAAAAATCGACAAAGGCAGATCTACAGATCATGAAACTTCCAGAGTGGGGGGTTGTGACGTCACGTCTTCGTAAAAATTGTACAATGTAGTGACGTGATCCGGAACTTCTAAACACTTCACTTTGAGCATTTTTTGTTTGAGAAACAGAAACAAAATACTTATGTATCCAATTTTTTTTTAAATCTATTTTTAAGTCATCCTGCTGATTTTTTTTATTGTAAACTTAACTTACACAATCAAAATTTTATTTATTTAGTGTTAAGTTAGCTGGTGTCCCTATCTCTTTCAGTGTTGAAAATTACAAATCGTAGGTTGTGTTAAATAAAATTGTTTTATTATATCTTTTTTTACAGATTGAACCAAAGAAATTCATGTAATTTTGGGTAGTAAAGGCGGAGGAGCAAGGAAAATATTTATTTTTTCTGTCACCTTACCTAAAATATAAAAACTGTTAAACACTGACTCACCTTAAATCTAATACAATAAGGTATACCAGCATTTATCTTTTCCTTGACTTCCTGTGGTGAAAGGTTTCTACATCGGTTGTCATACTTGGGTATCTGGTGAGACTTCACAGCGTTCCTCCGTAGGATGTTGAGTCTACGTTCAGTGCAGAAACATTTGTATGCTGATCTATTTTCTTCTAGTTTTGTTATATGTTCCTGTTAAAATTTAGACCAGTTATACTATACAATACAATTTAATTAACTACAATTATTTGCGGTAGTATAATAAAGTGTTTAGTATTCTATTGTGTTAAACAATACAGAGAACATTGATTAAACTTAAAGTGTTTTGGGCACAAAAGGCAATCTTATCACTAATAGCGATAACCATTTGGTTATAAGGACAATGTACAAATAAGGGCTGTGGTGTGTGGTGGCCTTATTATGTTTATAAAAAGTACTATGTGGCACATAATTTATTCTGTGTACTGAGAATATAATGCATAAACATATATAAATAATTTCAAATGTATAGTAAATGTATATAGTTTGGAATGTAATACAGTTCTGTACACTATACTCTATACTAGTAATGTTATGTGTTTATTACATTATGTTTTGTGTGCTCATTGATTAAATAAATAAAATTAAATAATATGAAATAGACATTCAAAATACATAATAAATACACTTAGCATAAAAGATTAGCACAAAGTTATACATTGATATCTCTTAAGTAATATGTCTGCTGCCTAATCAGAGCCCTAATGTAATAAATGTAGTAGATGCTCTGAACATACCTGATGGTCAATGGAAGGTCTATAATAACTAAGAACTAAGAACCAAGAATAATTCTTCCTCTCTGTCATGATCTTGTAGAACATGGAGTAACCTCCTAATATGAGAATAATTTACACCAACATATGATGAACAAAAGCTAAAAAAAGGATGAATATTATTCCAGATTGCCATAGGAAGCCAACTTAATCTTCCCACCGAACCAGTGGAACTCCAGGTATACTCTCACATGAAGCAAAGGTCACAATCCACTGTACTGGTCACAGTCATTTGGTAGGCAGCGTAAACAAAGCAAAGCGGGAAAATAATGATACAAATTAAAGACTTGATTGAACTCAAACACGAAATAAATATTCACCTATAAAATTCCAAACGTTCACTTTGTACATAAGGCTTATAATCTCCTGAAATCCCAGGACCTTCCCCTATTTCTATTCCAGCCCATTGTAAATCTCGGATTAATGCATCCACTGCACCATCCACTTTTCTGGACTGATCTGTATCTTCAATTCTAAGAATAAAAGTGCCTCCTCGGGATTTTGCGAAAAGATAATTGTACAAGGCAGTCCGCAATCCTCCTAAATGTAGGTATCCAGTAGGACTTGGGGCAAATCGAACTCTTGGAGCTTCGGTCTTTATGGTGCGGCAGAGGTTATGTTTTGATAACAAGGCTACCAGATTTTTAAATAAACACCGCATTGTTTATATATAAAATAAAATATATTATACTATTATCATATTGAATCAGTTTATCAAAATGGCTTAGGATTTTTGGGTATCCGTGGGACTTAGGTTCTGTTGTTTTATTACAGCTGCGAAACTTATTAAATTCTCTTTGACAAAACAGAGAAGTGTGAAACAGCTGTTTTAGACAGAAAATATATTTTTGACACATTTTTGAAATCACTTTGACAGTGATGCGCCAATGCAAGTGTCAATATAACTATTTGTCTTCTTTTTTTTAGTAGAACTCCTATATCAGTGATTGCATTTTGGCTGTAAATGAATAAAAATATAGGAACCCTGTATTTACACATTGACCAGCACATCACAAACTACACTAAGTAGCGGTTTTTCAAAGGAAGTAATAGTACAGAAATTCATTATTATTATTAGCTGCTACTGCTACGTACTGGAAGAAAAGAAAGTAGGTACAGCAAATCAAGCAAAAAATAACTTTGTCTATGACCTGGTGTTCCTTTGGTGCTACCAGAATAAAGTGTTTTACAGATTTATAAAAAGATCTGTCTAATGCCAAATGTGAAAATGTGACACCAATGTCAGATTTATTTTTTCGTAATTGCAAAACTCTGATTTCAAACATTGTTTATTCGAGGCAAACTTGTCATAAATAGTATTTAATCTTTTTTTTAGCTTTGTATTATTATGCAATTAATGATTGATTGATTGATTGATTGATATTCAGTTATCAAGTAAGTAAGTGCTGAAAGTAATCATCAGTTAATGACAGTGATCTTACATTACTTGTACACATGGTTCAATATATGGAATTCAATGCGGAGAAGTATACTGCTAACTGGTTAAAAAACTAACTAATATTATAAAACTATCTATCTACCTAGCTAAATAAACGGCCATAAAATTTATGTACCATTCACATACCAAAGGCTGCCATAGCACGACAGGTCTGCTCTGAGATTTGGGTGCTGCTTCACAACGTAATCAGAACGATTCAAATTCGGAGCGACAGACCTTGTCTGTTTCATTCTAAACGGATAAAACAAAGACCGAGGAGTTCGACTCCGTATCGATATCAATCCGATTGCATTGTGAATCAGAAATCAGAATCAGGGCACAGAAAGAGAACATTACAACAAATCCTGGGATCGGTCACCACAAAAAGGCTCAGGCTCCTTAACTAAGTTTTCCAATTCTCTTGGAACAGTGTACACATGTGAACTCTACCACAGCAAAGAGGAAATTTAATACTGGAAGCTAGATCTCTATTTCCCCACAAGTAGAAAGGAAGAATACCGTAAATGATGATGATGATTTTGGTTTGATTTATCAATTGTTGTTGGGTACTTTAATTTTAGATAGCCACAACACTACAAATCTACAAATCTTATTTGTCTATGGTCAAATGTTATTTCACTTCGGTTCCGATGTCGAAATAACAGTGAAAGTCATTAGAAATAACAATAATCTTATCAAAATGGTGAGTAATCTTGCTTAGACACTTTCTGGAATATCTTACTTGGCTATAAATCATCTTATATTTGGCCAAATCATTTTTGAATTCGATTTATGACAGCGAAACGGAGGTTATGATATGACGTTCGTACATTTATTTTCAGAATAAACTAAAATCGTCACAGAGAGACAAAGTGAAGAAGTTCGTCGCGTTCACGCAGACGACTGAGAGCACGGCAATATTCTGCTTGTCCCAAAACGACTGGAAGCTGGATCTCGCGAGCGATAATTACTTTCAGAACCCTGATGCTTATTTCAAAGACGCTGGAAAGACTTCAGTGGACAGGAAAAGATCGAACAACTATTCCATAAGTATAGAGACACGCAAGAGAATGATAAGATCACAGTAGATGGTGTAATGAAGTTCCTAGAAGATTTAAACCTTAGTCCTGAATCTATTTTAGTTTTAATAATTGCGTGGAAGTGTAAAGCAGCCGTGCAGTGTGAGTTCTCGAAAGATGAGTTTACCATGGGCTTTGTGGAGCTCGGAGTGGATAGTATAGATAAATTAAAAGCTAAATTACCTACACTCGAATTGGAAATCAAGGAAGTCAATAAATTCAAAGATTTCTATCATTTTACATTTAATTATGCTAAGAATGTGGGCCAGAAAGGCCTGGACTTAGATATGGCGATAGCCTATTGGAATATTGTTCTCCGTGGGAGGTTTAAATTCCTTGATGCTTGGTGCCAATTTCTCACGGTAAGTTTACACTGCTATACTACCCTACTTGGTATTGTCATTGATTAAAATGACAAATTTATTCAATGTTGTCTTTGCAGCAGTTCTCAACAAAACTAAATTAAACCAAAATACTTACATCAAGCATAGCAGAACTATGATTTTCAATTTATCTTTAACATACATATCAATGTAGCAAGATAGAACAAACTGTTTTCCTTTTACTGACTGCCAAATATTACATTTCCTCATTCCATTCACGAGACTGTTATTCAATTGTATAATAAAAGTAAAATGTATAATAATTTCAAGTATATTAAGTACTTAACCTTTGGATAACTACTCTTTTGTAACTAGTCCACAACACTACTGGCCTAGTGGCTGTGTTGGTAGTAAGTCTACCCGTGGGTTGTGGGTTTGATTCCCACTGAGGGCTAATATTTTTGTGATGAATGTGAATATTTGTCCTGTGTTGGGTGTTTCTGTGTAAAATAAATATGTATCCACAATTATATGTGTATTATATCAGCTATATGGCTTCTATATTACAAACTTTCCTTAGTTTTAGTGTTGTATGAGAAATGTTCACCAATCTTATACCTTTAAACGAGCAATTCTTGTAAGTATATATATATTATAGAATCTGAATCTCGGAAACGGCTCGAACGATTGTCATGAAATGATGTACACAGGGGGTTTCGGGGACGATAAATCAATCTAGCCAGGTTTTATTTAAAAAAAACGCCGTTTTATGCGCGTTTTTAGACAATGAAAATCGTTTACATAAAGATTAGAATGTTACTGTAAATTTCGCGACGTCGCGCGACATTAAATTAGCTCAGTCGGTAAGATGGGCGGTCATAATATGGTAGGTCAGGGTTTGAAACCAACCGGCCGCCTTTCTTTTTTCATGTAATTTTTTTTTTGGTTACATAAAGATTTGAATGTTACTGTAAATTTCGCGACGTCGCGCGACATTAAATTAGCTCAGTCGGTAAGATGGGCGGTCATAATATGGTAGGTCAGGGTTTGAAACCAACCGGCCGCCTTTCTTTTTTCATGTAATTTTTTTTTTTTGGTTACATAAAGATTTGAATGTTACTGTAAATTTCGCGACGTCTCACGACATTAAATTAGCTCAGTCGGTAAGATGGGCGGTCATAATATGGTAGGTCAGGGTTTGAAACCAACCGGCCGCCTTTCTTTTTTCATGTAATTTTTTTTTTTGGTTACATAAAGATTTGAATGTTACTGTAAATTTCGCGACGTCTCACGACATTAAATTAGCTCAGTCGGTAAGATGGGCGGTCATAATATGGTAGGTCTGGGTTTGAAACCAACCGGCCGCCTTTCTTTTTTCATGTAATTTTTTTTTTGTGAAAATTATTATGTATCTAAATTAACCAAGCAAACCGGTCACCCAGGTACTATTGATTTATTTACTGAAAGTCTGAAAAAATTGTTGGACTACATTTAATGTTATTCTCATTTAGAAAGCTAAATTACTTTATTCATAAAAGTGTAATTTACATGTCAATTACTAAATAAAATCATGAATAAAAGTGTACAAATGAACACATTTTTTAAAGTTTAAAAATAAAATTTCACTGTATAATCATTGTTGTACAGATAAGAAGTGTACTTATAAATACTTCTTGTTTATTATTGTAGAATACTACAGTAGTGGCTCCAATTGTTAATAGGTAGTCATAAATGGTACTGGAAAGGGTTATGTGTAAACTAAATTGTGAAAAACCATATATTTTCATCAGTAGGCAGATAGTAACCTCAACTCTTGATTAATGGTTTTTTAAGCCTCACAATTCTGTCAATTCTACATAGAAAGATAGAACATCAAGTGAGGAAATTGGGAAGTTGATGGGCAATTCAGACGCAACACCATCTGACCCCAAACTAAGCAAAGCTTGTACTTTGTGAGCCAGATAGCTGATATAATACTAATTTAGTTGTAAATACATGTTACTTATTGTACATAGAAACAGCCAGACACAGTACTAGTATCTGCACTGCTTGACCTGCTCCTATCAGTAATTCAAATTATCTTTCTC
The DNA here is from genome assembly GCA_017562165.1 of Ectropis grisescens. Taxonomy (NCBI): domain Eukaryota; kingdom Metazoa; phylum Arthropoda; class Insecta; order Lepidoptera; family Geometridae; genus Ectropis; species Ectropis grisescens. The sequence continues at coordinate 27,468,481 of CM029781.1, read as the reverse complement.
TGTCTAGCTCCTAGTCAATAAATTATACTAATATCATAAAATATTAGCAGAAACAGCCTAATTTATGTCTCCACTGCTGGAACTAGGGTCCTACTCACAGAAGGTGCATATTATCAAAAGATATCATACACAGTACATGCTGGTTTCCTTACAATGTTTTCTTTAACTGTTAAAGGCATTTATTTATTTATTTATTAATTCAATGAGCACACAAAACAGAATGTAATAAATATAAACTATAACATAAGAGTATACTGTACAGAACTGTATTACATTCCAAACTATGTGGGCCTAGAAACAACAATTATTTAAATTCATTTGTGATTTAACTATACTACACTCGTAAAAATTCTCAGAAGTGCACATGGTATTCAAATCTACTACCTTGCAAGTAGAGACTAGATTAATCTATACTTATTAATATGATATTTATACTTATTATTTAGCTGAAAAGAGTTTTTGTTTCAACGTGCTAATCACAAGAACTACTGGATCGATTAAAAATTAATATTGTCAGGTATGTGTGTGATCCCCAAGTGCTATAGGCTATAAACAATACTAGCAGTCCATCCTGGCTTTACCCGTGTAAAGCCAGGATGGACCGCTAGTATTGTTATTTAGTTGAATTTGAACCACTTGGTGATGAATAGTTTTAACTATAACAGTATTATATACCAATACTGCTATAAGATGTTTGGTTCCAAAACACCACCAATCGCAATTTGAAAGCATTTAATTTATTTCTGGTTTCCTCTATCAGTTGTATTTAATGTTGAAACTAAATTTACATTTGCAAGTGTGCAATCTGATAACCTTGTGTATTCTTTGTTTGAATTTAGACCTTGACCTTGTGTGAAACAACTACCTACTGGATAAAAAAAATGTCTATGGCAACCAATGCTTATGATAAAATAATTATGTACTTAAAAAAAAATAGATGTTGTTTTGGGAAAAACAATTTTGTTGTAAAGGCAATTTGAGAATATGAACATAGCTTGAAGTATTTTTTTTGTTAGTAGAGCTACTTTGAGATATATTTATATATATTTATTAATTTTCTTTACATAATTATGAACTGATGGCATGACATTTGCCTGATGGTAAGCAACATCTGCCCATTACAGCAGCCAGGCAGCCATTTAAAGAAGGCAGAAATTTACTATCTAGCACTGCACTGCTAAACATACAAAAAAAAATGTAGCATTGGTTCTTTGATTTTATTTATAAAATAGAATGATGTAATGAACAAAATAAATATTATTACCTGATGATAAGCAACAAATCGTAATCATACATTAATAACATCTATTATTATACATTTATTGTAATGAACAATATATATTTTTTTTACAATCCAAACTCTTGATTTCTTCAAAAAAGTATAAACACAAAATCATTTATTTTCCAGGACCACCACAAAAGATCGATACCGAAAGACACGTGGAACCTGCTCCTCGACTTCGCCACGCAAATCGACGACGGCATGAGCAACTACGACGCGGAAGGCGCTTGGCCGGTGCTGATCGACGACTTCGTGGAGTGGTGTCAGAAACAGGGTCTGACTGCGGAGAAGGCCACGGAACCTGCTTGCGGCTAGCCGCCGCTTCCCTGCCACGAGCCGTTGCGAGAGGACCAGCCCACCCACGAGAGGATAGCTCCGCTCGAAACCTCAGCTCCGCTCAGGACAGCCCTGGCGTACGTGGTGGTGCTGCTATCGCGGTGCGTGCTGTACGGCATGGAACTCTGCAGCCTCGAGTGGGTAGCCATCCTCGTGGTCTTTGAGCTCTGCAGCTAACTGTGGCAGTGACGAACTATTGTGTGTTAAGTGAATGATAGGTGCAGTCCCGAAGATATAAAACGAAATTGTCATTCATGTGAGCATGGTTTGAAATGCATATTGTACAAAGTCAGTTTAATGTATACAAATCCAGTGTCATATTTGTTATAGAGCTCTTCACCAAGTCCACTGATGCACTAAAGTTGGCATTTATTTGAAATTGGTCCAACTTGAAAGATAGGATAGTTGTTATTTAGATGAATGGTCAATAATATGACAATATTTGAGCGAAGCCGGAACAGGTAGCTAGTATCACTATAAAAACAATAGAAATTGTGCTAACAATGCCAAAAAAATCTGTAACATTTAAAGTGATGTTACCTAGTGGCCTGAAAGAAATTGGTCTAAGTGATAAGGCCACCAATTTAAATGTAATTTTTGTAGTAGTTTGAGTTTATCTTGTTCTCCTGCTTTTAGTGAACAGTTTTCTTATCTTATACCTGATACAAAAACTTTCTATGTTTCTGACGTTATGCAAAATCATAGGTCATATTTGTGTTTGAGTGATGTTTTAGAGTTCAGGAGTGTTAAATAAAAGATCTGTCCAATTTATAGTACTCATTACTGTCTGTAGAAAAAAAAAAGTACTTTAGATCTAATTATAAAAAACTCTTTATTAAAAGACCACACATTTAAGTATATTAATTAGAAGCTTCCGACGACTTAGTGACCTTATTGCTTAAAGCAATCTCTTTCAGACAACTTTGTACAAAATATGATAGTTTACTTAAAAAAGTGATGAGCTATTTGAATAAAACAGTTGTAGAATATTGATTTCAAACATGCGGCCACAACACTGATTCTCACATTGAGTGTCGTAGCTTCTAGCTCTGTCGAAACTGCACCTTATTGGTCTCAGAAATTCACTCACTTGTATAGACCTGTTGAACTATCGTCCGCTAGTTTATTTTAGACTCTTGTTGTTACCCTGTAGGGTAAAAAATTGAACATATTATCTCTGAAACATATTTTAAACTCCCATTTGAATTTTTCAACAAGATTCTCCTAGAATAGGACTATGCCGTGGAACTTTTAAAATTAAGATGTAAATATGTACATACACATTAATGATATTACAATTTTTTTTTATTGTCAATGCTTTGATACTTTTGGTTAAATTTTACTATTGGGGTTCCATACATGGTATGATGAGGTTTAAATTGAACTAATAAGTGACAAATCACAATAACAATTGTTTAATTTTATTTATTACTAGATGATTAAAATCTTCTTCCTCCTCTCATTTCTGGCTTCTATTCGGTTGTATGACCGTAATTAAGCCAATGTCTTGTGTGTTTTTATATATAAGCACTAAATTTTTGTGGGATGAAATTCTATGTTTTAATCCAGGTAATTGTCCCTTCTTCTCAGTCGTTATCTTCATTGCAGAAGGTGGTGTCTAGTCTGAGGTAATTGTATTACCAGATAAATAAGTGTTATATCAGATATGTGGCTCCCATAATACAATATATACTAAGTATGGGGCTAGTTCGTGTGAGGAATGTCTGACAATATTTATGTCTTACTTTGACTATTTTTAAAACTTTGTGAGTCATGTTATGTGCCAAATGCCTGATCCTAATGCTCAATAATCAAAAGGCACGCTAATATAACTTAAAATATTGGTTAATATTGTTCAGACAGCAGCTGTCCTAACTAAACAAAGCTTGTGGTAAGTCAGATAATTGATATAACACACATATAATTTCACAATATACACCTGGTACTCCGAATGAGAACAAACATCCGTATTCATCACACAAATGTTTGTCTTGGGTTGGAATCGAACCTGTGACATATCACTCAGCAGACTATCAACTGAGCCCAGTCAATAGCACTTGGTCTCAAATGCCCGCAAAATTAAGAACTTTGGACCAGTGCAAAAGGCGCAACCCCCCATCCTCTTAATCCCAGAACATCCCACCATGTATGGAGCACCTTTGACCGTCGTAATGAATGCTCTCAGAATTTCTTTTAACGAGACAAATGTAAGTTTTGCTCGTTTATTTACTGTTAAAATTGGCACGACACAGTTTATTTGTTTAGCTATTTATGGAAAAGTGCAATTTTGACATGGATAAATGTGCAATACTGCTAGCATAACTTGTAATTTAGTTGGATTGTTATTAACTTAATACATTATTTCATTAAAATTTAACTTTACGATTCACTTTTCATGAAAATGTAATAATCCAACTTGATGCGACATACTGACCAAATGAGGGTAGATTCCTTCATTTTCAGACTACCCGCAAATTCAATACAATTTCAGTATTCTCGTGACCGTAGCGGATATAACGCGACATGTAAATTAAAACATATAGATCATGATTGAATCTTTGTATATTTTTCAATATGAGTACCAACTGACTTTTGGACCCACGATTGGTGCGGGCGAAATTTTTTTTTGGCAATATACAATACAAAACGCCACAAAATGGAAGTAATTTTATGACTAAGTCAGGGATTTGCAGGTTTTACCGCCGCATCATGTGACCATTTTCTTTATAAGTTTTCATTATACGTATTAATGGTTTTCCAATAAAAAAAATCTACTCATTTAAAAATATACTCTGTTGTATTGCTTGGTTGCTACTGTCATTTCGAAAGAATATTACTGGCCCGTGTAATTCGCGCGCATTCTAGAAATATAAGGAAAATTATTATCGACATTTGTTTTTGTCAAAAGCTGTCTTTTTTCTTGACATCCTTGGGTTGCTAATACATTTTACCATCTTACACTACTCATTGCTCAAAACTTGATGAGCTCTCGGAAGTAAGGCACGAAACTAAACTCGCATCTGTGCTATTATATTGTATTCATGTGTGTTTGCGTGCGTGCGAAGAATACGCCACTCAATGACTGAGCACTGAGCTATCAAAAGACAGCTGGTGGTGCGCAAACGCATCGCGCGGTATTACGTTGCCTACGTACCTCCTTGTACAGAAAGAAGAAGCACAGAAAATAAACTCGCGTGTGAGTTTATTTTCTGTGCTCGTCAAATTATGTGCAAATTATAAAACACTAAATATGATGTACGGCTGTAGGCTAAACGGAATAATATCGCTCGTAACATTTCATTTTCAAACAAATAAAATCCTCATTTGGAAATACTTTTTAATGTCGCTTTTCCAAAGTCCAAATAACTGTTAAAAAATAGTCAATTTCGCCAAAGACGACAACCAATGTTTCACTTTTGTTAGAGAAATGTAACCAATTGAAACATTGGCGCCTCCTTTGGCTAAATTGAGAACTATCTTAAACAGATATATGCCTTGCGAAAACGACTCATCGTTAATCCAATGAAACATTTTGCTGTGACAGCTTTCTTGCTCTTTTGTTTGTTAAAAGTTCTTTCGGTTTCTTAGTATCCTAAACTAATTTCGAATTGTGAGAGTAAGAAATCCGGACGCCTACACCCTTTTCACCCTTGACATATTCCTACGTAAATGAAGGGTTTTCAGAGTGACAGATAATGTCAAGTAAAAAAATATGTAATATTAAAAACTATATTACTTACATTTGGCTAAATTTTGTGTTTGAATTCAGAAGCAAGGTTAATAGACGCAAGTCAAGCAATCCTCGCTTCTGAATTTAGTATGCTAGCTTACTGAATGCTATACATTTGACTGAATTCAGTAGTGACTAAATTTAGCCTTTAAGGCTACATATGGTGCAATTGTTTTTTGCTTTCTTAAAACGATTAATTGTAAAAAGCGTTACACCCTCAAGCAGTCGGAAGATAGCGTATGCGGCTTCTTCGTTCGTATACAGTTTGTTTGAATATTTTTTTAAATAGACAGTATCTTCCAAGTTCAATACTATTTCTAAACAAAGTTATATTGCTTCTAGAATAACAAATCATATTTAAAATGTTTGGTACTTAGATCATAATGTACAAAAGATGAAATTGATGTATTGAGTATTAATTACATTAAATTGTTGAAAAAATACCAAGGTCGTTGCTCTTTCTAATGCGATTCTTCGAATGTTGTAATCGATTTTAGAAAATGGTTTTTAATAAGCCGTTTTAAGATTTCAGATTTTTACAGAAACCAATCTATACTTATAATAAAACTGTAACGGGTCGAATTCTGTACATTGAAGATATTTTGAAAATTTTTTTTTTGGGGCACTCCATAGTCGATACTGATGGCGAAACTGCATTTTTTTTCTTTCATGTCTGTCTGTCTGTCTGTCTTTCTGTATAGAGATCACGCATCACGCCGAAACTACTGATTCAATTCAGCTGAAACTTGGCATGATTTTAGTTTATACTAAGGACATTGCTGTAGGCTACTTTTGATCCCCAAATTCTGATTGGTTTTCTTGCGGGAGGGGGAGAAAGTCAGAATGTGAATTTGGTTGTAACTCATGTTTGCGTTGTTTGATTTCATTAATTCTTTTTGTTAGAAAGAACACATTTTTTATATTGTCCCGTCAAAATTTGAACAATATCGGTCTGTTGGTTCGGAAATTACACAAACATTAAATAATAACGACACGCGCGGCGCGTTCGGTACATACTAACTTCTAAGTATTCTGTGTATCATAGACGATCCACAGAATATCTAGATTCTAGATTCTAGAAAGTACCCACGTGATCGCGTAGCGTCGTCTTGGATGACAAAATAATTGTCAAAAATATATTTTTGTGTGGAAAAACAAACATCATTCGGTTATAATCGACTTCAAACAAGGAGGATGTTCTCAATCGGGTTGCATGTTTTTTTATTTGGTTTTATTTTACGCGATAACTCCGCTAATTGTTAGTTGATTTTGCTAATTCCTTTTTGTTTGGTAAAAAATACTTCAGAGGTGATCTTAGATATCGAAAACAGGAGGTAGTTTTCAAATATCAACAAAAACTAAAATCAGCTTTTTATCTGGGCAGAGCCTTTATTAACAAAACTAAAATACAATGAGAACTACATACACTATACTACAAACCTAACTAACTACTTACACTAAGCACACCTGAATTATCTATATACCACTGTAAATTAACTTAGATTTATCTGTACGACATAGTTCTACCACGTTATACCTTCTTATAAAATTTAGTCGAATGACAGAATTAAATTACCTGTCTTTGAAGTAGATTTTTGTATTTTGGAGAAAACATATCAGCATAATAAGTAGCAGCATAAACAACCCATTAAATTTTCCCACTGCTGGGCGTCGGGGCCTTCTCTCGCAAGGAGAGAGACAAGGCTATAATCCACCACGCTGGCCCAGTGTCGGTTGGTGGATGACATATGACTTAGAATTTAGATTATAGGTAGATTTCGGTTTCTTCACGGTGTTTTCCTTCACCGTTTTAATTACCGGCATTACGAACATGACTCTGAAAAGATAGTAGTGCGCGTGGTTTTGAACCCTGGGTCTCCGGATCGACAGTCGCCTTTCTCTCGACTAGGTCAGCTGTAACTTACTAGACCAGCCGTAACTTATTAGAAAACGTATTATTTCAATCCAAATACTGTTTAAAATTTAAAGGTAGTGTTCAACAAGCTTCGGTGACCGAAGCAGACAGTTGTTAGGGTTCCGTACACAAAGGGTAAAAACGGGATCCTATTACTGAGACTTCGCTATCCGTCCGTCCGTCCGTCCGTCTGTCACCAGGCTGTATCTCAAGAACGGTGATATCTAGACAGTTGAAATTTTCGCAGATGATGTATTTCTATTGCCGCTTTAATCATGGCGGAACGTATCAAGTGATCGGGTTGAAATTTGAAATAGAATTAGATTACAGTCTGGAAGAACACATAGGATAAATTTATGCCTATGTATAAGTACTCTATGTATTACGTAACAAACATCCAAACAGTGACATTCATAATATTTACAGGACAACGTTGGAACGGCTGGACATATTTGAATGGAATTCGAAACACACGTAGTTTGAACTCAGAAATAACAAATCGGTTACTTATAGGTTACTGTGACGTAGGAAAGACTAAGCAAATTTGGTAGAAAATTGAAACAGAAATAACTCATAGTCTGAAATACCACATTTATGTATTAATTACCTATGAACCTGAAAAGAAGCATGGGCCCTAAGGAAACAAATATCACAAATATAACTATCACGTCAAAACGGCACAACGATATGGGTTGATATACGAAACACATATAGTTTAGAGTCTAAAATTTCACATGGGCTAATAAGTCTACATTTTCATTTAACTCCATATTAATATAAGCATATATTTTCGTAAGGAACTTGATGTGATGGTAAGGTCCCGTTTTGGCGTAGATAATATAGGTGATTTGCGTTCACAATCAAAATAACAAGCAACATAATATTCTCATTAGACGGCGCTAATGCCAGTTTAAATCTAAAAGCACTAAAGGCCATTTAAATCGATGTTTTGCTATTGTGGTATGTATTTTTTCTTTCATTACTAGGTGGCGTTACTGGTATTCTAAATTGTACTAATAAGTTTTTGCTGCTAAAAGGATTATGATGCCAAATTTGGATTCTTTCGTTCTTGTATTTTTTCTGTGTTACCTACAATTAAATTCATACATTAACATTTCACTAGGACTTGGCTTAGATTTACGGGTTCAACTTGCTTGAATATCATTAAAACTCAAAATTTTAATTATTTTGATTCCACACAGGCTTCGTTCAAAATTTTACTACGGCGAAGTCGCGGCGGGTAACAGCTAGAAAACAGCTTGCGGATAAAAAGAAATAGGTAAGTAGGTATCAGATCATGCACATTAGCTTCAGACTTTTCATAATGTATTCTATACAAATCCTACAAACTTAACACTTGCGGCTATGTTCGATACTACGAAACCTTACTATGTTTGATTTTGTTTAAAAAAATAAAAATAAAGATGATAAAATTAAATAAATTTTTGTGTGGAAAAACAAATTCACTCAAACTCAAAGGTTTTTCAATGACTACTTATCCAAATATTTGACGTACGATACTTCCAATTAATGTATAAGTCAGTAACATCTGCTTACGCGAACGAAGTAGCGGGTTCAGCTAGTCAATAATAAGATAGTGAATTGTGATAATTTTTCAGTTTTAGAGTTTTAGGCGCTGCGCAAACGTAGACACTTAGTTTCCAGACACCGAACACTTTTTGACGATCGAATGAATATTTATTTTGTAATACGAATACTACTAAAATGTTTTCGTTTACGCAGAGTGGATATCATCTGCTCATGCTGGTTTTATGGAAACAAATATTCGTCGGTAGCCTGTATCTACCTATAATATCTACAGCTTGCATCTATATCTGACATAAAAAGAAATTGCAGTCCTAAGAACTGCCGATAGATAAATTAAAAACTTAACTCAGAATTTGATTACTTTGGAAACACACAGGTGAAACCGGACGACTTGGCCACGAGTATAACCATGGTCCCGAGTTTACCCGAAGATTTCTTATCATTCCCGAGCGTGACTCTATAATTCAATTCACAGCCCACGAAAAATCTGTCTGAAGCGCGCTAAAAGAGATTTTCACTTCAAAAACAATCCACGTTTGCGCCCATAGTATTCTAATGGCTAGATCGTTCTATTCCCAATCGTGACGCCGTAGGTTCGTATCCCGCCTGCACCTGCTCAGTATTTTTTCAAGAGCAGATGTACAGATTTTGCATCACCACAATCTTATACTTTTAAACGACCAATTCTTGTAGGTAAATAGGTGTATATATATAGAATCTGAATTTCGGAAACGGCTCGAACGATTTTCATGAAATTATGTATACAGGGGGTTGCGGGACGATAAATTGATCTAGCTAGGTTTTATTTTTTTAAAACATCATTTTATACGCCTTTTTAGACAATGAGAAACTCCTACAATGTCATTAGAATACGATAACTTATTTCGCCACTGTTCTTTAAGTCTAAATGACTCAGACGGAATATGCTCGCCGCCTAACATACAAATAAGTCAACAGGCCGCGGTTCGAATCCTGATGGTTACACTCTGGTCTTTTCTTTTTGTTCTTTTTTTTCTGAGAAAATCTTTTACTTAGTGCCCTTTATATATAGATAGATAGATATACACTTTATTGACACACCAAAAGAATGGGATACACAAATTACAAAAAAACCTTAAAAACTAGTGCGACAAGATGGCGGCCTTATCGCTAAAAGCGATCTCTTCCAGGCAACCTTAGGATGGAAAATAATGTGGACAATGAAAAAAAATAAAACGGGGTGCGCAAATAAGATGCAGAAAATCTAAAGAAGATTGAATTATATTATCAAAACATATACCTAACATGATAACAATATATACCTAATATGAAGTACTAGTACTTAGATAGTAAAATATAAAAATACACTAATAAATATAATTATAAATATAATAAATACATAAAAATACTGTACTTGCCATAGGAATTGGTCGACAAACAGCTACAACAAAAAGCTACAATTTCAGCAAATAAAACTCTTTAACGTTGCTTTTGAAGGTGTTAAGGGACGGAGAAAGCCTGATGTGCACAGGTAATTCATTCCACAACTGAGTCGCCCTAAAAGTAAACGACTTACCATAGAATGCTTCAGTTCGAGCAGAAGGGGTCATTAGGGAAAGATTGTTTTTCGACCTTAAAGGAAGTTGATGACAGTCCTGCAAAAAGGTAAAGCGCTCTTTAAGATAATGTGGGGTGGAATGATTAAACAGAATATTATAAAGAAAAAAAAGAATATGAGCATTCCGACGAAGACGAATGGGTAACCACTTGAGCCGCACGCGAAATTGGGATACATGATCATATTTACGCAAGCCAAATATGAATCTTATGCAATAATTTTGAAGGCGCTCAAGTTTGTCTAGCTGGTCCTCTCTAAGATCAAGATAACAGGCGTCAGCGTAATCCAGGATTGGGAGAAGGAGAGACTGGGCAAGAGCAATCTTAGTGGCAGTGGGTAAAAAGTTGCGGAGACGCCTTAAAGAACTACCGGACGCAAATAATTTACCACTGATTGATTTGATATGGCAGTCCCATGATAGGGTACGATCGAACACTACTCCAAGATTTTTCACAGAATTACTAAAAGGTATAGGAACTCCATCAAATACAACACTAGGTATAATGTTCCAGTTTAATCTGGAAATCCAGTACGGACTCCCCATTACAATGACCTGGATAGCTGGATTAACTTTTAAACCAAATGACATACTCCACTGAATGATACGATGCAGGTCTGCATTAATGTTTACTATAGCGGTATCTAATTCATTTAACGGAGCTTGAATGTAAATTTGAAGGTCATCTGCATAAAGGTGATAGGAAGAAGTAAGATGCTTGGAAATAGAATTAATAAAAATTGCGAAGAGAAGAGGAGATAGCACGCCGCCTTGAGGAACACCAGCTGTCGTATTGCACCAAGAAGAAAACCGGTCTTCTAGGCGAATTCGTTGCCGGCGTCCTCGTAGATAACTACGAAACCAATCAATTACCGGTGGAGATATGTTACTGGAGCGGAGTACAGCGAGCAGAATGTCGAAGTTGACGGCGTTGAAAGCATTACTGAAATCTAACAAAGCTAGAACAGTAAGCTTACCGTCATCCATCCCCAAGCGTATATCGTCAGTGATCTTGACAAGCGCAGACACAGTGCTGTGCCCTGGACGAAAGCCTGACTGTAGAGGATTAAGAAGGTCTTGCCTAACAAGGAAATCGTTGAGTTGTTTATGGACAAGACGTTCAAGAATTTTGGAAAGGAAAGGAAGAATAGAGATTGGACGGCATTCGGAAAAAGATTGTGGGTTGGGTTTCTTTGGTAAATGTAAAATATTAGCATCTTTCCATATAGCAGGGAAAATTCCACTAAAAGTGGAGTTATTAAAAATGGTACACAGGATGGGAAGGATGATATCAAGGATAGGCAACAGCATGTTCCGGTTTATGTTGTCACCGCCCACTGCATTGGAGGAGATTGACATAAAACTCTTCCTAACATCACACTCGGTAAATTGATTGAAGACAAAGGGAGAAAAATTTGTAGTAGGAATAGTAGAAAGATGATTGACAGTTGCATTTTTATCCGCATCTGGCATACCAGATGTAGAAGAAAAGTGTTTGTTGAGAGAGTCAATGTTTATGTTAAAAGATGTTGAATTTGTACGTGACTTACTTACTTACCAATTCCTAAAGTTCTAAGGAATTTCCAAACCTTAGCTGGATTCTCGTCATCAACAGAATAGAGAGATATATGCATTTAAACCGAGCAAAGCTCGGTCAACCAGGTACTAATTGTTAACTGTGAAAGAAAACGTGAAAATATCGACATGCTCCAAAAACATTTCCAGGTCATGAGTCATCCGCCGACGTGCTAACGTGGTGGATGCCCTTTACTCTTGTAAGAGAAGGCGCCCAGCCAAAGAGTTTACATATCCTACGTTTAGGTAAACTTTGCGCCCAGCAATGGAAAAATTTTCTTGTGCTGTCTGTGCTGTGTCTAGCCTTGCAGTAGAATGATACTTCGAGGCAGCAAAATATGCAAACTTAACTGTATTCCCGTTTGAAGGGCAATGTGGTAAACATTGCCCTTCAAACAACACGCATACAGAGAAATTACAAGCCAGAGATAAATTATCTTAAATCTCTGGGTAACGAATGCATAGGTAACGATTTGGACTCTTTATGATCCTATAGCGATCTTATAGCACATGCCTCCAGAGAGGGAGGGAGGTGGGGGCGGGAGTAACACCGTAGTCAAGTCATAAAACTGTGTGATAAGTAGGGTATCATCATCATCAGCAGCCGCAAGACATCCGCTGCTGAACATAGGCCTCCGTCCTAGATTTGCACGACCAGCGGTGACCAGCAACCTTTGTGAGGTCATCTGTCCAGCAGTGGGAGGCCGTCCAACACGGCGTCCGGTTCGTGGTCGCCACTCGAGAACCTTACTTCCCCATCGGTTGTCAGTTCTCTGCAAACAATGTGGCCTGCCCATTGCCACTTCAGCTTGCTTACTCTTTGAGCTATGTTGGCTACTTTCATTCTTCTGCGAATATCATCATTACGGATTCTGTCGCGAAAAGAAACTCCGAGCATATCTCTCTCCATAGCTCGCTGTGCGACTTTGAGCTTTATTATGAGGCCCACAGTTAAGAACCACGTCTCAGTTCCAAAAGCCATCACTGGTAGCACGCAGTGATTAAAGAGTTTGGTCTTTAAGCATTGGGGTGTTTTGGACTCAAAGATGTGCCGAAGTTTCCCGAACGCTGCCCATTCGAGTTGGGTCCTTCGCTGGACCTCTTTGTCAAATCTTTCGTTGAATATTTGTATGGATTCTATCAATATGGCCGGATATGTTTATATGGTCTATAGTGCTGTCGCAATTTTGGAAACTGGTTTGTTCTAGTGGCTGGGAGTCGTCAAACCCGCGTGTGAGACGATTTGTGATTATCCTCGAAAACAACTTATAAACGTGGCTGAGAAGTATGTAATGGGTATGTAATTCTTCAACAATGTGATGTCACCTTTTGGACCAAGAGCACCACCACGTGGCTCAGAAGTAAGATGGGTCTGTAGTTCTTCATCAAGGTGTTTTCACCTTTTTTTAAGAAGAGCACCACCACACTTCTTCTCCACGCTTCTGGCGTACTACCGTCAAGTATGACGGAGTCGAATAGCTTCTGGAGGACTTTTAGTACCGGTTGTCCACCTGCTCTCAGAAGCTCAGTCGTAATTCCGTCGTCGCCAGGTGCCTTGTTGTTTTTAACTTGTTTGAGAGCCATCCTAGTCTCGTACAGGCTGACTTTCGGGTTATCTTCGGTAAAGTGACGAGTCAGGTCAGGACAGGTTGTCCTTGAGTAGAGGTGTATAACTATTACTGTTCATAGAACCTGTCAATCTCGTCCAAAATCTCGGGCTTCAACGTTACCACTATTAGTCTTCAGTTTGGTCAGTTTTGCCCATGAGACAGATTGTTTGCGAACAATTTCGAGTCTTTGTTCCGCTTGATCGCTTTTTATTTATTTATTTAATTTTGTCACTCCACAGTATTAGCTATAATACGTGTTCACCAACGTGCTGGAAACCATTCGTGTTCAAAATTAAGCATTATATAACTGTTTTGAACAAGTATTTTGTTTACTTACCGTATTCTTTCATCTTTACATTCTACATAATTATATGGAACTAGCTGTACCCTGGCACGCCACACTGTGGCACATTGTGATGCAAAAATTAGACAAAAACAATCTTTGATGCGGATTATATATCATTCTAAAATTTCTGCTCGATCGATGCAGAACTTTTTGAGTTTTTGAAGCGTAGACAAACCAACATAACATTTTTATATATAGAGACTAGCGGCCCGTCCCGGCTTCGCTCGGATAGTAACTAAATATATCAAGTGCAGTGCCATCTGCCGGGCTGATTTGTGAATCTAAACCTTCCAGGACCCTACCCAAGTGTATACAAAAAAAATCATTAAAATCGGTCGAGCCGTTTAGAAGGAGTTCACTTACAACGAAAAGTGGCATTGATTTTTACATATACTATAGATTAATAAATAGGGGTTGGTGATAAAAGGGTAAAAATTTAGGGTTGTATGTATTTTTAATGCCACATTATAAAAAAATACTAACAAATAAAAATTGTTCAAAAAATTTAAAAATATTTTTAGGGGTGAACAACCCTTATCACTTAGGGGTGTGAAAAATAGATGTTGGCCGATTCTCAGACCTACTCAATATGCTCACAAAATTTCATGAGAATCGGTCAAGCCGTTTCGGAGGAGTATGGCAACGAAAACTGTGACACGAGAATTTTATATATTAGAGAAGATTTATTGTAATGAAGTCATGAAAAAAAGATTGGTTTCAGCTTTCAGCAAAACCACAAAATATCAATAAGTATCTAAGTCAAATTTAAAAAAATCCTTACGTCAGCAAATGTATAAGTCAACTTCAATTATCACTGACAATGACAGCATCCGTTTCTTCTGTCAGTGTCAGCAGTCAGCGATCTGCTGTTTGTCAATCAATTGTCATTCGAGCAAAACAGAATTTTTCGTTTTTGATTGGGAAGATTCCAAAATATTAATAACAAAAATGTCTATTCGCCTCACTGGTGCGCTAAAAGAGCTTAGAATTCATTTGTGCCAGACTAGTAAATCATCACAAGGGATCAGGTAAACTGAATGATTACATAAACAAAATTCTAACCTCTAATATTTTATCGCTATTTTTCGATTTTTTGCGTTTTCAGGGACTGGATCACTAGCAACTATGTATCCGTAAAAAAGGCTAATCCAAGCTTTCCCATTTTGATCCGCGAGTGTAATGGCGTACAACCCCGTATCTGGGCTCGTTATGGTAAGTTCTCATCTCTAGTTCTTGGGTTTGTAAACTTTCTATGTTATTACGAAAAAAAACACTTGCTATTAAATAACTGTAAGTGTTATGTATATAAACTCCCACAGATGTTGTCGGTTAACTGTTAACTAGGCTTTTTTCTCACTTCAACTTTCCACACAGTTGCAAAAAAGATGATTTTCTGTAGAACTCTGATCGGAATAGTACCAGTTCCAAATCTACATGTTACATCTGGAATCAACAAAGAAAATCGACATAACATAAGCTCAAATCAGTACTTTGTTCCCATTGCTGTGATTAATCAATACATTCTCACAAAGGAAGTGCCATAGCTATAGTAACCCAAGACAGTAACCAAATTCTTTATGTTAAAATTCACAATACCTCATCTTTCTTAGGACATGCTAGTTTTTCTTCACCATATGCTCATAAAATAACAAAAAAATATTGCCGTTTTTAGTAGTTTATTAAGTTATACTTCACCAGGTTGACTCTGCAAAGAGTTCTACTTCTAAACAATATGATTAATAGAATGACATTCACAGAGAGAGGCAGGGAAACCTTTGAAGAGGTCGGCAACAAGTCAAGTTCAGAAATCAGCAAAATCATTGATAAACTTTCCAACGATTCCAAGTGTATTGAATTTTAATTAAATTGGTAGTTAGAGAAACATTTAGTTGATCATGCAATCATTACTATTATAATTAAAATGTAATTGTTTACATTTAGCTATGTAGATAATACATAAAAGTATTTTTGAAGTTAGTCCTTAATTTGTATGATCGTATAGCCACCTACATGTTTAGGTAAGTATTGCCACTTAGGCAGATAATTGATACATATCAAGAAACATAATTTAAACATTTATCATCTTTGTAAACATTATTTATACATAAATTCCTGACATCATATAGAAACAAACTAATTTCATATTATTTAGTATTATACAAGACTTCTGTAATTTTACGGATAGGTGCTGGTTTGGTTTTGGTTGGATCATAGTTCAGGGACTGCCTGGGGCATCGCAGCGGGCGTTTAGTCCGCCTGGCAACCCATCCATGGGAATAGGCCCTCCCGAGACAGTGAAGCGCCACTGGTTTCCGGTGCGTCACTGGAGCCAAAAGGCAAAACTCACAAGGGCGCTGTCGGTGGCAGGGCCGTGTGTGATTGCGGTCCCACGACTGTGACCCCAAGCCGTGCTGGAGAAACTTGTGGGAGTTTTATACACCCGCTGTCCGTGTCCCTGCTTGGTGGACAGTGCGTAACAATATTTCCCCAAAAAATAAAATGCAGTCCAGGGACTGTTTATGAATAATTAATCAATAGCTAACTCATGTGTGGTGCCTGGCATGACTTGACTCTAAGACTTGCTGTAATGTAAGTTAAATTAAATCAGCATGTTTGGGGTTTAGCTAAGATTTTTTGTCATTGTGAACCATGGATCGGTTGAATATTTAGTATTTTTTAAGCAATATTTTCAAAATTATGCTATCTTCAGGGCAAGAGGATTTAAGATTAGTTAATTAGTAAAATAAAAATATGTAAACCGGTCATTTGATTTGTTTTTTTCAAATTACAGAAAAAGGTGTAGAGAGCAGTTCATCCCTCACCAACTTAAGCGCCGCCGACGTCACCAACGCTATCAAACAACTCATCAAGTGAATGGTTATCAATGATTATTATTTATGTTATTTAATATGTTATTACAATAGTTAGCTAAAATGTTGTTTTATTGAGAGAAACCGTGAGTAACTGAAACCAAGAGTGTGGATACACTTATCTACGTGTTCTAAACATGACTCAAGCACAATTTTGTCTTTTGTGATATTAGAAACGTCGAAAATTTATTCACTGATTGAAATTTACTGAAATTGTTTTGCCCTCTGAAACTCAGAAAATGTTTGTGATTTGGAAATCTTAGGCCTAGTGCCCTTAAATTATATCATGTACTGCTGGTCTTACTGCTTAGGTTAGTCAAAGATTAGTCTTATCACAAATATTTCGTTCTTTAGCTCTAAATCAATTCTATTAATGCTTGTCACACAATAAACTTGAATGCTATTTATTTATTGTTCACACCAAAGATAGGTCCACACAATTTAGGAAAACCGTAAGACAATCAGAAACACACCACATGTTTGTATTAGACACCAGAAAAAAAATAAAATTTACAAAACATAGAATACTTTCCAGGCTTTTTTTTGGAGGCATGCTAATTCTCGAAAGTTTTGTCGATATTTCTATATGTCTTATTGGAGAAGGTGTGCCACCAGTGCGTCATTGGAGGCACTGCGTTATATCTAGTGCCATAAATGGCGAATAAGACTTAATTGTAATTGTAGTGGTTCGAATTTAAACGTTAGAGAAGGGTATACCGACATTTAAAACTAGTGACGTTGGTCAGGACACTTATAGCTGATCGAGTCAGCGACCAAATCGAGGACACGTTTGCGCCCTGGAAAACAGCGACGGCTTATCGACTTTCGCATTTACAGTAGTATTTTATCACCATTGCATCAGATTAGCACGAGGCAAAGACGAGAACGAGAGGTTTTTTTTTATACAAAGGGACCTATGGCAGATGGCTTCTAGCTTCTACTGCCCACTAGAATTTAGGTTACAGAATGGGCCCTACTACGAGTAAACTTACGCACGTGCCCGAAGTAAAAAAAGGGAGATATACCATGCAGTGGTATAAATAAGCTGCATACAAGCACACCCCGGACACTCCACTAAAACTCCATACAAGCGCCGCTGTGGAGCTACCTACTCTTCACACAACTACGCAGACGTCGTTCGTACACACGCGTGAATGTGTGCGTTAGCGCTAGGGCTACTGAATTATTTTATTAAATAGTTGTGCCCCTTGAGTTCACCTGGTGACGTAACATCTATATATATATAAATGTTATGTTGGTTTGTGTACGCTTCAAAAACTCAAAAAGTTCTGCACCGATGGAGCTGAAATTTTAGAATGATATATAATCCGAATCAAGGATTGTTTTTATCTAATTTTTTGCATCACAATGTGCCACTGCGAAGCGTGCCAGGGTACAGCTAGTAGTTTATAAACTTGGTATAATGTTGAGTTACATAAATATAATGGTGCCAAATTATACTATTCTAATTAAAAGGGTGTTTGTATTGCCTCGTAAAATCAAACGAAACCGATGATCGATAAGTACCTAGATATCTATTTCTGTTAGTAGGTACACATTCGCATATTATTTTATACTTACCCAAGAAGGAAACTTTATTCTGTCACTATAATTATTCCTCCAGCCATTATCAATCCGTGCCCAAAACTGGCTGTGTAAGTTACGAACTTTGAGTTAAAATTACTACGTTATTTTAAAGCAACGTTATTCAAAAGTTTCTAATCTTACGTTATTTTATCCTTAGGAAATTAAAAGCTTTTAATCTTGTCCCGTTTAAATGACGGACAGCCGTAAACAGCATAACAACTCACCATGATGATATTTCGTTAGGAATTAGATGTTCGATACCAGCCCTTCGTTGAGTGCTCCTAGCGTACTCCGAAACGGCCTGAGGGTGAGGAAGCTTGAAATTGGCGGGGGTGGGAGTGTCCGTTCTATCTATATTATCTATTCTATGATACAAGGGCGGATCCAGTTTAAAACGCATACCTATACGCGATAAAACGCATGTGAACGTTTTAATGGATAGTCCACCTTAGTTCTGGACCCAGCCCAGAATCCCCCTTGGCTGCTTGTTATGAATGCATGTTATGAAGACATTGAAAAGGGTTTGTCAATTAAACACAATATAGTACAGAAATAATTTATTATGCTTAATTACTACAATTAACAGACTTGTAACAACACAATACTATACTATACTGACTAAGACCTACAACTAAGACACTCGTTAATGCTCCTCAGCTCTAGGAATCTAGGTAAAGAAAGCAAAGTACGAAAGCTATCGACTTCACCAGCGTTAAACGCTTGCAAAATATATTAAAATTCCAACAGCCCCTTTGAGGACGCAAGAGGACCCGTGTGTCCGTATATTGGCAAGGGGTTTGCGCGTCGCGAGCTGAAAATTGGAACAGCGCCCTAGAGGACGTCGGTACGAGAGTATTGTCCGTACATTTATCTGGATTTTTCGCTTCAATAACTGAGAGCCGATAGTATCCATACTTCGCCCATTGTACTTTTGTACCTACGTAGACGTATGTTCGTTAAATAACTACAAAATAGAGGCAGTATGCTATTTGTGTAATGACCCTGTAGCTAAATATCATTTAGATTCATAAACATTTCCACATGTAACAAAGTATTTGTATGTTAGGCTCACGTAAAAGTTGCTCTAAAAAGTGCTGGCTGCGAAGAAATCTAAAAGGATTTCCAACATTAAATGTAGGCACCGTGATCGTGATTAAATGTACCTACTACGTTTAGTACTTTAATTACCATTATCGTGAATTTTTCAATGAGTGTGTAAAACTACCCACTTACACTACATCAACACTACAATTCAGGGCTGCCATCATATAAAATACCATTTCCGATAGATCCATGATATAGATATTCGCTCAAAGCTACAATATCGTGATCATGTAACGTATTATCACAACTCGTACGAAACCGTTCGTCGAGCCTAACAAATAAACATAACATACGTAATGGTAACTATTAAGGGAAAAAAAACCCAAAGAAACACATTATGTACAAACCGTAACTTTCATTGTACAAGCACTGATTTAAAAGTTCAGTGGTAAAAATGATTAAGTGTTTTGTAAAAGCCTTTAGAAAAATAACAGTTTATAACGTTTTAAACTTAATCTAGTCTTGGACTAGTCCAAGTAGCACCGGAATAAAACCTAGTTTTGGTGCATTTACGCCATGCCAAGGTGT
This sequence comes from Ectropis grisescens, assembly GCA_017562165.1. Classification (NCBI taxonomy): domain Eukaryota; kingdom Metazoa; phylum Arthropoda; class Insecta; order Lepidoptera; family Geometridae; genus Ectropis; species Ectropis grisescens. The sequence continues at coordinate 27,448,455 of CM029781.1, read as the reverse complement.
GCCTGTTCTAGAACAGATTTTACACAAAACACTTTAAAACACCTACGTAAAAAATCATTGCAAGCCGCCTTACCCTTAATGAACATCAACAATACTTGTGTCGAACGACCGCGACAAAATGTTTGTTCGATAGCATACATATTTTCTGTCTTGTACGAGAGCAGGCACAGTTTCCAATCGTTATATCAAACGATTTTCTTTAATTTGATTTTAGTTTGTTTAATTGAAGTAATTACAATTTTACCCTATTTCTTTTGAGCTGTAATTTGATCCACTACTTGGTATCTACCGATGACAATGTTTTAGCTTTCACATATGCATCATTGCAGAAAGACCGTAAACAATAAAAAAACGGTTTTACTTATTTTTCTACCTTCCGTAAGTATTTATCTCGAGGCATATCAGCATAGCGTCCGAATGCGAAGCGCACAAAACGCATATTTTTAATCTATGGTCATATCGCAGTTGCCCTGTGTTGCCTACCGACGAAATACAAATTGATATGTATCCACATAAGACAGAACTAACAAACTAGCGAAACTGTTTCCTTCCCGTTCTTCGCGGTACAAAAACATGAGACGACACTATGCTATTCAGTTTCGCGTGTAGAAGGCCTAAAATGCGGGTAGTCCGAAGAGTTCCGGTTGAAACTTGGCGAGCGAGGGTAGGACGATGGTGGCGTGGTTGGTGAGCCGGCGGTCGAGGTGTGGGTCGGGCACCATCACGACTTGCATGCCGGCGTCGCGACCCGCCGTCACTCCGTGAGGGGAGTCCTCGAATACTAAACACTGGAACATCCAATACACTTCTTAGATACCTACAAAAATTTGATAAATACATAATGAAGGGTAAAACATACATTACCTAATTCAATAATGAGGACTACATAAATGTTTTATATCTCATAAAATTATTACATACTTGGAACTGATTTGAGAAGCAATATGAACAAACATTTTTTTTTAAAACAATGTATTTTTTTTTCTTTGGATAAATACACACTACACTACACTATAAAACATAGAATTAATTAACATATTATTCTTCACTTGACCGCGACGCGACGCAGCGGATTACGATGGAGCGTGCTTTACGGAGACCAAACCGACTCACTGATTTCAAGACACCAAGATCGTAACTATCATGAACTCAGGCAGTCAGGCAAAATATTTCAATAGTAAACCAAACTCACCTTGGAGGGATCGGGTTTATCAGGAAACCTGGACGCTGCTACTAAAAATATATCCGGATGTGGTTTCCCGAATTTGACCTCCTTATCTGTGCTGCCCATCACCTTGTGATGGAACAGGCTGAACAGTTCCTTGTTGACCGCCTCTTTCGTCTGCACGGAGCGTTCGCTCGACGACGTCGCGAGGGCGAACGGGACTTTCGTCTTGTGGAGGTGGCGGATCAATCTCTCTGCTCCTGAAATGGGAGAAACAACATAAAGGTTTATTTCTATGCTAGTGTTTGCAGAGTCTAGCTACCTTTTTATGTGGGGGAAATAGTTTTAGGTATGCCCACCATGCATGCAGGGACATGGTGGGGTATGTCGGCCTCGGCACCACGGGAATCAACATAGTGCCTCCGTACCGACTAAAACCCCACAGGTTTCTCCGGCATGGCCAGGGTCAGGGTCGCGGCGTCACTTTTCGCACTCCCATCAACGACCCTGACCCACCTGCCATCGCCCTTGCGGGCCCGCGGGATGGGCATCCACACCCGCTCATTTGGATCCAGCGACCCGCCGGAAACCAGCAGCGCGTCACCTCCTCGGGAAGGCCTATCCCTAGGTAGGGTGTCAGACGGCCCTTAACGTCCGACGCCCCAGGCCTTCCAGTGGAGACGGAGTGCGAGCCTGAGTGTGCCTTAAGGCTCGCCTCCGTGTCCGCTTCCGCCTCAGTGAAGGAGCGAGAGGTTTTCGCACTCCTCCACCTCACACGACCTCTCACTGTCAATCATCACGGCGAAGATGGTCGGTAGCGAGAGGTCCGCCCTCACCACCGCGGCTAGGGATAGCCACAGTTCCGTTTCTATGGCCGCGTCGCGGCTCCTTGTCTTTCCACTGAGCACTCTGCTAATCAGAGTGCTCGTGGAGGACTCTCATCTGGAAGACTTAGGAATTGTACTTGGTCGATATATCAGCCGAGTAACCTTCCCAAGTCTTCCAGTCCTCCCCAACCTCTAAACGCACTGCTCAAGGGGTGAGGCGCGTGTAGAAGTTCCCAGCGCCGGCCGGGATACGCCATCACACAACAAGTTGTTGTGTGATGCCCAAGATACACCATGTGGAGCCACACATGTTCCCGAGCCACGCACCACTCTAGCTACCTAGGTTGAATCTGCAAACACTGTTTTGTCATAGAAATTGTTATCAGAACGAAGGAAAACTTTTATTGTGTCTCTATACAGGTGACAAATTATCCAACATTTGAAGTGTTTATTACAAAAACTCTAAGTTAGTATGTATTCATGTCTATCGGTAGCCCCTATGACTGGAATTTTTTTTTTCTGAAAATTACTCATTCGTGAAAATAAGCTAATCAGTCAAATCTATCAGGTCTGGCGGCTTATTCCTACAGTCTGCTGTGATATAATTTAAACATCAATGCATATCAGTTTGAAGTCTTTGAAGGCAAGCAAATTGCAAGCAGGTAATTTTGTATAAAATATCATAATCTTAATATGGTTGAAACTTCTACGTTAAGTCTTCGTAAATTACACTGTTTTGCGAGACATTACAGTCATCATCACTGTTCAGCGGAATCCTTATCCCTCTTTAACCAATCTTTTCTGTTTTTAACCCCCGACCAAAAAAAGGGGTGTTATAAGTTTGACGTCGATGTCTGTCTGTCTGTCTATCTGTCTGTCTGTCTGTCTGTCTGTGTGTGTGTCTGTCTGTGGCACCGTAGAGCTCAAACGGATGAACCGATTTCGATGCGTTTGTTTTATTTAAAGGTTAATAACCGTGCGGATGTTCTTAGCTATGTTTGGTTAATATCGATTCAAGATGGCCGCCTCCACAAAATGGCGGACAAAATATTTCTTCACAATTTACCTCAATATGGGTATCAAACGAAAGGGATTGACTAGTAGAATACGTTGCACTATGACAAATTTCAAATCCAAAATGGCCGCTACCACAAAATGACGAAACATTTCTTTTTTCACAACTCCCTTAATATGGGTATCAAATGAAAGGGCTTGACTAGTCGAATGTTGTACAGATAACAAATCTGAGGTAGTCGGGGGTTAATCAAAATTTGTAATTTTGTTCTTGTATACGTCTTTTCTGAAGCAGTGCGGGTCTATCGCAGCCTGCCATCTCAAGGTCGCCATTCGCATAATACGAGCAGAAATATTTTAAACTAGCTGAACCCGCTACTTCGTTCGCGTAAGCAGATGTTACTGACTTATACATTAATTGGAAGTATCGTACGTCAAATATTTGGATAAGTAGTCATTGACCTTTGAGTTTGAGTGAATTTGTTTTTCCACACAAAAAATTATTTAATTTTATCATCTTTATTTTTCTTTTTTTAAACAAAATCAAACATACTTAGTAAGGTTTCGTAGTATCGAACATAGCGGCAAGTGTTAAGTTTGTAGGATTTTATAGGATACATTATGAAAAGTCTGAAGCTAATGTGCATGATCTGATACCTACTTACCTATTTCTTTTTATCCGCAAGCTGTTTTCTAGCTGTTACCCGCGACTTAACCGGCGTAAAATTCTGAACGAAGCCTGTGTGTGGAATCAAAATAATTAAAATTTTGAGTTTTAATGATATTCAAGCAAGTTGAACCCGTAAATCTAAATCCAAGTCCTAGTGAAATGTTAATGTATGATTTTAATTGTAGGTAACACAGAAAAAATCAAGAACGAAAGAATCCAAATTGGCATCATAATTCTTTTAGCAGCAAAACTTATTAGTACAATTTAGTTTAGAATATCAGTAACGCCACCTAGTGATGAAAGAAAAATACATACCACAATAGCAAAACATCGATTTAAATGGCCTTTAGTGCTTTTAGATTTAAACTGGCATTAGCGCCCTCTAATGAGAATATTATGTTGCTTGTTATTTTGATTGTGAACGCAAATCACCTATATTATCTACGCCAAAACAGGTGCATGTATTTTTCATTTTTGGCTTTACCTTACCATCACATCAAGTTCCTTACGAAAATATATACTGATATTAATATGGAGTTAAATGAAAATGTAGACTTATTAGCCCATGTGAAATTTTAGACTCTAAACTATACGTGTTTCGTATGTCGTATGTATCCTATATCGTTGTGCCGTTTTGACGGGATAGTTCATATTTGTTTCTTTAGGGCCCATGCTTCTTTTCAGGTTGATAGGTAATAAATACATAAATGTGGTATTTCAGACTATGAGTTATCTCTGTTTCAATTTTCTACCAAATTTGCTTAGTCTTTCCTACGTCACAGTAACCTATAAGTAACCGATTTGCTATTTCTGAGTTCAAACTACGTGTGTTTCGAATTCCATCCAAATATGTTCAGCCGTTCCAACGTTGTCCTGTAAATATTATGAATGTCACTGTTTGGATGTCAAGTCAAGTCAAGTCAATCATGGCGGAACGTATCAAGTGATCGGGTTGAAATTTGAAATAGAATTAGATTACAGTCTGGAAGAACACATAGGCTAAACATTGCCTATGTATAAGTACTCTATGTATTACTTAAGCTAAACCAAGAATGTGTATTTAATTTTAACTCGATACATTCAGCCGTTCCAACGTAAGTGAATAGTTAAAGCGTCTACCTGTGACTGGTACATTATTATTAGTATCGAGCAAGAAACGGTTAAAAATCAAGTTTGTTGTATGGGTGCACCTCTTAAATATTATTTTTAGTAGTATTTTTTTGTTAAAGCGGCAATAGAAATACATCATCTGCGAAAATTTCAACTGTCTAGCTATCACCGTTCTTGAGATAAAGCCTTGTGACAGACGGACGGACGGACGGACGGATAGCGAAGTCTCAGTGATAGTTTTTACCCTTTGTGTACGGAACCCTAACAACAGTCTGCTTCGGTCACCGAAGCTTGTTGAACACTACCTTTAAATTTTAAACAGTATTTGGATTTAAATAATACGTTTTCTAATAAGTTACGGCTAGTCTAGTACCTAAGTTACATCTGACCTAGTCGGGGAGAACGCCGACTGTCGATCCGGAGACCCAGGGTTCAAAACCACGCGCACCACTATCTTTTCAGAGTCATGTTCGTAATGCCGGTAATTAAAACGGTGAAGGAAAACACCATGAAGAAACCGAAATCTACCTATAATCTAAGTTCTAAGTCATATGTCATCCACCAACCGACACTGGGCCAGCGTGGTGGATTATAGCCTTGTCTCTCTCCTTGCGAGAGAAGGCCCCGACGCCCAGCAGTGGGAACATTTAATGGGTTGTTTATGCTGCTACTTATTATGCTGATATGTTTCTCCAAAATACAAAAATCTACTTCAATGACAGGTAATTTAATTCTGTCATTCGACTAAATTTTATAAGAAGGTATAACCATGTCGTACAGATATATCTAAGCTGACTTTAGTTTTTGTTGATAATTGAAAAACTACCTCCTGTTTTCGATATCTAAGATCACCTCTGAAGTATTTTCTACCAAACAAAAAGGAATTATCAAAATCAACTAACAATTAGCGGAGTTATCGCGTAAAATAAAACCAAATAAAAAACATGCAACCCGATTGAGAACATCCTCCTTGTTTGAAGTCGATTATAACCGAATAATGTTTGTTTTCCACACAAAAATATTTTTGACAATTATTTTGTCATCCAAGACGACGCGACGCGATCACGTGGGCACTTTCTAGAATCTAGATATTCTGTGGATCGTCTGTGATACACAGAATACTTAGTAGTTAGTATGTACCGAACGCGTCGCGCGTGTCGTTATTATTTAATGTTTGTGTAATTTCCGAACCAACACACCGATATTGTTCAAATTTTAACGGGATAATATAAAAAATGTGTTCTTTCTAACAAAAAAAGAATTCATGAAATTAAACAACGCAAACATGAGTTACAACCAAATACACATTCTGACTTTCACCCCCTCCCGCAAGAAAACCGATTAGAATTGGAGATCAAAAGTAGCCTACAGCAATGTCCTTAGTATAAACTAAAATCATGCCAAGTTTCAGCTGAATTGAATCAGTAGTTTCGGCGTGATGCGTGATCCCTATACAGAAAGACAGACAGACAGACAGACAGACAGACAGACAGACAGACAGACAGACAGACAGACATGAAAGAAAAAAAATGCAGTTTCGCCATCAGTATCGACTATGGAGTGCACCAAAAAAAAATTTTTCAAAATATCTTCAATGTACAGAATTCGACCCGTTACAGTTTTATTATAAGTATAGATATAGATAGATATGAATAGATTAATAAGATCAACTCAAAGGATCAACATTCAGCTTAACATATTGAATTATCTTTAGACCTTCATCTGTCTATGGTTAAATCATATGTACTTAGTGGAATAGTTAGTTTGTGTAACTTAGTATAGTTTTATTTTTGAATGATATCTGGTATGCCTCATGTATGTTCTAGTACCTGGTAGACCGAGCTTTGCTCGGTTTAAATGCGCTTATAAAGGGCTCAAAGTAAAAGATTTTCTCAGAAAAAATAGCGAGCGAGCATATCCCGTCTGAGCCATTTAGACTTAAAGAACAGCGGCGAAATAAGTTATCGTATTCTAATGACATTGTAGGAGTTTTTCATTGTCTAAAAACGCTCATAAAATGATGTTTTTAAAAAATAAAACCTAGCTAGATCGATTTATCGTCCCGAAACCCCTGTATACATAATTTCATGAAAATCGTTCGAGCCGTTTCAGAGATTCAGATTCAATATATATATATACCTATATACCTACAAGAATTGGTAGTTTAAAGGTATAAGATGTATGATCCTCATACATACATATATACGTATATTATACTATGAAACTATGATCATAAATAGGTATGCTGAAAACATTACACACGACTTGATCGCGATCTCAATTATTATTCTATTACCTCGACGTTCTAGTTAATTAGCTAATTTAGGTTAGTAAAGCCTAGCGCCTTCAGCACGAGCCCAAAGTTCGGTAAGCAGCAGAGGTCAACTGTAGAGCGGAGAGACCAACTGTATGCGGCCATAGGCCATAGTCCTTTTTAAAACAATGTTTTCACGTTTTCAGTGCAATTTAAGTTTGTTAATAAAGGCACTCTCTTCTACAATTATGTCCCTATTCAGTCTGTATGACAGTACCAAGTGTACACATGTACAGTTTGAAAGAGAGTAGGTACTATACATACAGAGTATAGTAGTGGTATGACTCTTTGAAGAGTCCACCTTGGGAAGAACCACACCTTTGCCAGTGCTCCTACTGCCAAGTAGTAATGTGCAGACATCGCTGTGTTTCCGGTTTGAAGGGCAATGTTTCCAGAAAATGACAAGGCATAGAGATAAATCATCTTATATCTCTGGATGACGAGAGCATTACTTTTAGTTTTTTACACCTGTATAATAAAATATTTTAAATGGTCTTAATGTACTTGTATAGTTCATCATATTTTGAAATATCTTATCAATGTACAATCGGACGAAAGAAGCCGGTGATAAGAGGAAAATAAACAAAGTGCATCAGGAATTTGTTATCATCAATGGTGTAGTTAATTACCAGTAGCGGCCCGGCGTAGGACAGAGGCCTAGGCGGAACATGGATATTATTCGGTTACATCAATATCATTTTAAGATTTCTCATGGCGATAAGTGACAGAATACCCAAACAGTATGTGTTTGACAAGAAATACAAAATTCAACTCGAGGAGTCTCCCTCCGGGGATCATAGCTCCACCGAGTTGATGGTCTTTACCGATCGTTCGACAACCAACGAGGGCGTTGGATCCGGCACCTTCTCGGAAGACTTGAATATCAGGTACCACACATCTCTCGGGCCCACAACTCCGTCTTTCAGGCAGAATGCGTGGGCATCACGAGGGCTGCTACCATAATCACCGACAGGAGGGTGCAGGGTTATAACATCCGCATACTCTCTGACAGCGCGGCGATCCTACATGCCCTAAAGAGTAACACCATCACTTCGGGACTAGTCCTTGAATGCCACAAGTCTCTGACGGAGGTTTGTGAACATAATTAAATCGTTCTCCAATGGATCAAAGGCCATAGCGGATCGAGAGGTAACGACGCGGCGGACGAACTGGCGAGGAGGGCATCAGCGGAACAGGTTCAGGGCCCTGAACCGATTGTCCCGCCCCACTGTCGCAGGTTCGGTAATGGCTGCGAGAGGTCACTGAAAGAATATAACGACACCTGGACCAAGAGGTCGGACTGTAGTCAGTCTAGGGTGGCACTGGGGGGCCGTTACTCACGGTACACTCGGCAGCTGCTAAGCCTGAATCGGCAACAGTTGCGACTGGTTACGGGCGCACTGACAGGTCACGATTTGTACAATAAACACCTATTCACACTAGGTATTACTGACAGTCCTCTTTGCAGAGCTTGCCTTGAGGCTGAAGAAACGGACGGTCATGTGCTCATGGAGTGCACGGGAGTGGCGGCTCATCGGGCGAAGTTCCTGGGCACACCGGAGACGCTCCGTGAAGCATGCGGCAACGTGAAGAAGCTGCTGGGCTTTCTGTTGGAGTTGGGTTGGCGGGAGTGAAGCCCACTTGCCACACACGCAAAACAGGCGCACCGAGACGTCGAGTTGCGGAGACAGCATGCCCACGAAGCCTGAGCGGAGCGCTACTACTACTAAGATTTCTCATTATCATCACATTATCGCAGCCTATTAAATGTTCCCAGTGCTGGGACTCGGGATAGAGTCAGACCATAATCCACCTTATCCACCACTATTTTAAGTTAACGATTTGACTTCGAAAAGACATTGGTGCGTGTTAGATTTGAACCGGTTGCACCGGATCGGCAGTTGCCGTTGGTCAGCAACACGCCTGCCCATAACAGAATAGTGTCACGACGCTATTGGAACATGAAGAGTCGTGACCTAGTACTGCACCACTCGTCATTCAGAGATATTAGATTCAGATTTATCTCTATGTCCCGTAATTTATTTAGGCGCATTGAGACGTCAAGTTTCGGAAACCAGCCCGCCTACGAATACGTCCCGTAATTTGACTGTAAACATTATATTTCAAACCGGAACACATTACACAGTGATATGTGCACATTACTGCTTGGTGTACCATATCAGACAAAGGTTTGTTACTTCTCCTAGTAGACTCTGCAAAGACTCAATCCACTACAAAAAATAACTGTTGAAAAATTATGTGTCAAAAGTTACCATCTAAGAGTGGGGCTCCAGCAAGCATAGTGTCTCCTAGCACCAGCAACTGGTCCCGGAACCCGTGGGGTGACAGGTAGCTTCAGCTCCTTGCACAGGATCTCTGACAGACGCTGCCCGTGCCCCCTAGCACCTTCATCATCAGCTCGTCCGTGTACTTGTGCCCGTACTGAGCACACAGCTGGGTTATCATCTTTTTGTACACTAGCTCGGTGTCTGTGAAATAAAGATAGTTTTGTGTCATTAGACTGATGACCTTTTCCCAGTTGGTTAGTGCACATGGCATATTTATTTCAAGCTAGCTATATGCTTATGAACTATATGTTTTTTTTGCGCTTTGGAGTGCCTATTTGTGGTTTGGAAGTTGGTTTAATATTTTTGTGTAAAATAAAATTTTAAATATTGGAGTGGAGTGAGATCATTGGATCAAACCTAAACCTTTGAGTATTTTTTTAAATATACCTAGACCAAAAGATCTTTTTATTATTTGAACTACTAGAAAGGTACTAGAAAACTTGATGTTGTAAGCCTTGCTTGTCATGAAAGACAAACAACAAAGTGGTATGCCGATTGCCTATGCATATACCTATTTTCACAAAGTATTTAACACATTGGCTTTTTCATTGTGGGAAAATTAACGGAATGTGGGTAAAACCAGAATCAATCAATCACAACCACAACAACAAACAAACAAACAAAATATTTTGCAAGCATTAACCACGAAGCACTTAGTCTATGCTTCACTCCGACCTAAAAGTCTAAAACTCAAGAGGCAAGAGCCAAATATCTGACCGACTCTGAAAAATACCGACTGTACTGAGATATTTCGGCAAGCGTTTTGTTATTATTTTACGCGTGACCGCCATCTTGCCTGAATGATGGTAAGCGACAATGCGGTCTACGATGAAGTTAGCTTAGAAAAAAAATGTTTTTTGATTTTTTTACCCTACTCTTCCTAAACCTAAGCAAACCAAGGGCCCCTTGACAGAAATTTCTACAGGCCCCGCGCTGGCTTAATCCGGCACTGTATCAGAATATTCTAACCTTGATGTAGTATATTATTCTTTGAGACTATGCTTCTTAATAATTATACCTATGATGATTGTCTTTTCAATAGAATTCTATAAAATTATAAATAGCTAAATAGAATTTATTAAGCCATGGTCATAACTGATCATCTAATTTATTCAGTACTTAGTAACAGGTCAATCGGTAATTGTACGTTAATCTGTTATGTAAAACGATGTATGTAAATATAAATAACCTTGTTTTTCATTAACATTGGCTACAACGAAGAGGTCACAGCTAACTAGCAACTTACCCAAAAGTAGTCCGTCCATATCGAATATACAATGTGTAACCTTTTTAAAATTTTTCGTAGAGTAAAAGCGGGCTCCCACAGCCTGGGACAACGTTTTAATCAGAGAAATCCTCATGGTAACGCCGGTTCACAATATCCTTAGCAATATATAAATATGATGCCAACTAATTGTTGTCTTTCGTTTTTAGTAACACTTTTTTATTTATAAATAGTAAATGACGCGCTACAAATAAACAGCTGGTGGCGGCTTTGAGTGGCAAAGAAACTAAAAATGTAAAATGTTATTGGAAAAATAGAAACATTGCACAAAACTGCAGACCCACAGAATAAAAATTACAAATGTCAGAATTTCATTTTGTCTTTTACGATTGAGTTTACGATGGTATTATTCTAAATGATTGATAATCACATACCTAACTAGTTTATCCAACCACAACTTTTAAACCTATTATGCAAAAAGCAATACCACTATTGATTGGTGTATTTAGAAGTTGAATGAAGATAATTAGCCAATTCGAGATAGTTCTTAAAATCATTCATGTCCTTGCTTACTATTTGCCACTAACGTCCTCAGCGTGTCGAGTGGCTATAGAAAAAGGAATAAGTCTAAATTTAATATTGTTTGCAGTTTGACAAATTTTACAAGAAATAGAAAAATCAAATGTCTGGTATTAATAAAGAGATCTGGCAACTCAAAAATATATGTTTACCGTACCGCTTTCGGCTCACTTCAGTTAACTTACGCAGTCGAGCTGCGATCATCATGGATCGCAGTTGAATCGTCGTGTATTTGAGCGTATGGTTAAAGTACCGCAATTTCATTTAAAACTTAAAATATTTCGTATGTAATTTTTAGCTAATTTATATGTGTGCTTTCATTAATCACCAGCCGCCGCGATTATGGCAGTGAAAAAGTGTTTTGTGATAAACTGTCGCCTAACAAAAATCGATTTTGGATTCAGAATGAACTCCCAAATATTGTGTTTACTGGTAGGTGTGTGTCTGTTGGCGGTCACATCTGCTGCAGACACTCAAACGTGTACTAATGTGAGAAGCATTTTGAAAAGAAAAGAATGTTGTCTGCGGTAGACATCCAAACGCAACCAAACTCAGGTGAGAATCACGCTGTTCAATAGATATCTAACATGATAATGATAAATGAAATGATAATGATTGGTGTGTTTATTGCTTGTTTTTACAAGCAAAGCAAAATATTTAGATTGTTTTCAAAGTCACATTGCATGTGTGAGTACTGTATTTGTATAATGGACTTTAAAAGAACCACAAGTCATTTTCAGCGCTTTGAGCGGTAAAAGTAGCTTTATTAGCTATAGTAGCAAAACTTATAACGAACTACTTAAATTACGTAGTAACGTTCCATTGTTTTCTTATGGCTGACTAAGTTAATATAAT